>BOPP01000001.1:20957283-20980898 GCA_017312745.1 Gryllus bimaculatus
TAGTTGTAATATGTAAAATGTAGTGTTCTGCCACCAGGTTCTATACCTACTTGCAGAAATAATAAATATATCTATCTAAAACCATACAGAAATGATACCTCCTTAGTCTATATCAGACTGTAAAAGAACACTATAGACCCCTAGTGTTTTTGAGAGGTGTGTATGGTTTCTTAGATACCCAGAAACTCGAGAAAAATTGGAAAACCATAAAACAGTTTCGTTTTCAATTTGAAATACCAATATTCTATTGTGTTATTTCGCCTATTCACAGTGCGTCACTGCTTACAAGACAACTGACGTCATGAATCAAAGAAGATGCCGCCATCGTTAATTGTTTGTAGATCCCATGTTGCGTTATGATGCAGCACCATTTTCGAGGTATGGAAAGAAGTATAGTCCGATAGTTTATTTTCGCCTATGTTAGAACCATCACATACGGTTAATAGAAATCCGATGGGAAGCAGACATTTGGGAATATTATTGCGTGAAAAGGAACAACCGAAGTTCGATATGGACACGAGCAACAAGCTATAAATAAAAGGGGTCACAAATAACGGCGTCATTATGTGCAGAAAAACTGTGTAAGTTTCTAATGGGGCATGTGAGTAATTTCCGAGCTCCGGAATATAAAATAATAAAAAGAAAAAGGCAGATTATTAAAGAAAAACAATGTAATAAATGTACTGAGGGGCAGTCGAAGGGAATAAGCTGTGTGCACGAACAATGAATTAATATAGATAATGAATTGTTAAAGAAGGTAATCGCGAAACGTCGGACATAAAATAAAACTACGAACTGAAATGAAGCAAACAAAATGGCATGGATCTGAGAGATTTTGACGAAGGTCAAGAGGACAGTAGTCAAAGAAAACAAAGAGTATAGACATTAAATTGTTAATGTAGGAAGACGACGTTGTGTCCAATTTAAGTATAAAAATTATTAAGTGAAAATCAGAGGTAGCATGGCCATGCATAAGTAACATATATCGGACGAATGATAAACTTGTATTAACCCTTTATTACTTGATTTTTTTTATTTTTACTTGCAATAATTAAACTTTGTTACTTTCATTTATTTTAATTAAAGTAAAAATAATAAAAAATCAGAAGTAAATATTGCTTGAGAAAATAACAAAAACAAATTCTTACTCCTGCGTTATATCATGTAGTAAGGGTTTAAATTCTGAAACTCTGCGTATTGTTTCTTGATTACATACAGAATTAAAAATTAATCAACAACATCGAATGGAGGAAGATTAATTTTAAGAATAAAATACCATAATATATTTAGATCAGAGTATTTTAATATTTTTAAAAGAATTCTAATTGTGGAATTGTAGGAAACAATGTTTTTCTGCGCGGATTGGTTTTACCTGTTCATAAATTTTCTCAATATCATTAGGTATCTCATGTGTATAGGTATCATCTAAAGTTTGACAAATAAGAGCATCTCTTATTTTTCAAGATTCTGCTCATCAATGTTGAAAACGTCATTCATTTATCTTCACAAATTGCTGACACTAATAATTCTTCCTCATTATCATACAGTACATTCAAACGATTTATTATTTCTAGTGGCGATAAAATTTCCAACAGTCTAAAGAAGAGTTGTATGAACTCTTATGAAAATAAATTTATTTAAATTTAAAAAATAATTTCAACGTAAAAACTATATTATAACAATACGACTGGATCAAAGATAGTTATTGTAGCGTATCTTATATGCATGATGTTATACCAGAGTTACATAATAAAATATGCTATATTTCACAATTTAAAAACAATGTTCTTATTTTTCATATAGGTTATGAGATAAAAAAATATTAAACAACATCTTTCGTTTTTCAGTTTGAACTTTTCTCCCAAAACGTTTCTTTTCTGATAAACGGAAACAGAGTGATACACCAAGACGTTTCAATTCACGACGCCACTAGATTACTATTACTTCAACTTATCGTATCTCGTTTGCCGCCTAACGATGCATGGGGTGACACGAACACACGATGTAAATCACGTGTTCACAATTAAATCTTTAGAATGCGTTTATGACCTAAAAAACAATATTACACCTGAGTTACACTATGCAATAAGAGGTTAGTAAGTTGTATAAATATGGAATGAAAGTTCTTATATGGTATTGTTATACATATTTATTTTGTTTTATTTGTAGCATCAACAGTGGAGCTGCAACAATGGGTATAATGTGTAACTGTAAAGGCAAAGTATAATCATCGGAACTATTAATGGTTTTTGATCAAGTAGTTCAAATCAGACATGAAAATTCTATGTAAATTTCACAACGTGACATTCCTTACGGCCAAGTCCGTCGACCTACCTATTACATTTTTTTACACCATTGAGCGATTTCTTCACCGAAATTTAAGGGAGCAATGATACATTGTTAAATAGTAAAAATCTACTGAGTTAAGACTGCGGTCAGGAAAAAACTAGCTTTATGATTAAATAAAGTAATTTCAATTAGAAGTAAGAACGTAAATGTAGATCTCAATAACTGGTTTGTGTATTCTTTTAAGCTAAAATATGTCTTTGCAGTTGTGTATATTCTTATCGTTAAAATATTTAATTATTTTCAGTAGTATACCTAAGTAATTTATTTGTTGTACATAAGCAGTGTGCATGCTATTATTGCAAACTATTATATTATTGTATCATTAATTATTCTACAAAAGTGTTCAAGGAGTGTAAAATAAATTATGATAATTCACGTGACATAGTATAAAAACACAATGCCCACTGGAGTTTTAAGAGTCAATACAATATGTTCTAGACACTTTGGTCCCATAACAAGTAAACGATAATTTGTTTCAGAAACAAACCTACAATGTTCTTCCTATTATTTCTGCGTGTAATACTCTAATGCCACTTTCCCACCGTCATTTGTGACTTTTCATTACCCTGGGGCTACGTTTCTGAGAACACTTAGGTATTTAGGTAGAGGTTAAAAATTATGAGAACAGACTAAGCCATCATCACTGTAAACTTCAGTTGATTACTTTATGTTTTGTCCAAATTGAGAACCAAGAAACTCCATTATTAGTTGAACAGCAGATGACAAAATATTTGACAAACCATTCGCATTGAGATTTTACTAAGCAAGTTATAACAAACATTTCAAACTAATACTGTGGCAGAATATTTCAAAACTGCTTTTTTATTTAATTTTTGCTTGAACTTTTCTTCCGTAGCAAACACTTCCTTTCTTCTAAAACCAAAACATGAACGTTTTTCCCTTAGTTTCACGGATAAAAATGTCCGTGTCCTGTTTCTTCTTGTCCAAGACCGACCATGTCTGACGATGAGCAGACAACGAGTTGAACATTAATGGAAATGTTTTCATCCATTAATATAACAATTTTCATCCAGCTCTCTATCATAGACACCACACGGTCCATACACCAACTATTTTCAGTGTGTCTAGCCCTTACATAAACCTATTCTCCACACACAGCACGAGCATTATGTTGCTTTAAGTCTACTAATGAATTAACATTTGTACGATATCATATAAAGTAGTATTTAGTATCTTAATAGAGTAAAAATAGCATTGTATTAACAATATACTGGTATTACCATAGTACTAAAAATGTCTGATATTTAAGATCCATATATATTAATTTAGTGTGTGTTGAATTAACACTTCTTATAAGATAGATTTACTTGTCACAATAAACAACACGAAATGTTTGTTTATTTATTTAACGTCAAAATAGTTAAAAATGTGTGTGACGTACTTTGGAAACTACTAAAAACGGAAAATTGTATTATGTGCACGATTTCTTAAATTCCTGGATATCTATCCTAACCCAACAAGTTGAATTTTGAATGCTAATGCAAATGAGCATTTTTGGTCAGATTAATAAGAAAAATTCGCTCCAGTGTAATAAAATCTATTTGCTAGGGCAAATGCTAGATTTTAGCTACTATCTCTCACCTTCGTGAAAGAATTGAGTTCCTGCCGTAAAAACGCGGAGAATAATACTTATCATTCTCAGTGTTCAGGAAATACAATTATTTAAATTATAATTTGAGTAACTGTATTTCCAACAAACCTCAAGAATATATGATGGAAAAATTAATATCATTTGACAAAAATGTCGATAAGGTTGTTAGTAATAAAACAATGTTTTAAATAGTTATTAGTAAAACTATGCTCGAATAAATATTAATAGTGCTCGTACTCGATAAAACATGATTTACAAGTGCTTATATCAACTATATTATTACTCGGTAATTACTTACATAAGAAAATATAAATCGGTTGATTTACATTCCCTTCAGTTCTGCAATAAATTAGATTAATGTCTGTAATGCAATTAATATCAAATTACAGAGGTTATTTTTCAGCAATTGTATAAGACATCAGTTTTCAGAGACAGTTGACTATCTACGTACATAGTAAGCTATTGTTGCTTCAGCATGTTGGATAGTAAAAACAATATCTACAAATATCGTGAATACAAAATCAATGAGGAATTCCTTGGAAAACGCTTTGCCTTTAGAAGAGGCTACAAGCAGTGCCGAGTCAAGCATGTCAAAAGTTACACGATTTCATAACTCTTACACAGCAAATAATAACAACATGCGCAGTAGCAGTATTACACCTGGATTGTGTGGTCTACGTAATTTGGGTAACACCTGTTTCATGAATAGTGTAATTCAGTGTCTGAGCAATTGTCCTCCGCTTGTGAGACATTTTACAGAGGATAGATATTTAAACGATCTGAACGAGGAAAATAGAAGAAGTAGAATAGCGTCATCTTTTGGCGATCTTATCAAGACTATGTGGTCGGGGAAATGTCCTTACGTAGTGCCTAATCATTTCAAAGAACAAGTTGGTATTTTTGCACCTCAGTTTTCTGGCTATCAACAACAAGATTCTCAGGAATTATTAACATTTCTCTTGGATGGCTTACATGAAGATTTAAATAAAATTAAACGTAAACCGTATATTGAAATTAAAGACAGTGATGGTAGACCTGATGAAGTGGTGGCGTCTGAAGCTTGGGAAATATACCGTAAGAGAAATGATTCAATAATTGTAGACTATTTTCATGGCCTTTTAAAATCAACAGTTGTGTGCCCTGACTGTGGAAAGGTTTCAGTCACATTTGATCCTTTTTGCAATCTCTCTTTGCCACTGCCTATTAAAAGAGAAAGGCAAATTGTAATTACATTTTTCCCCTCTGATCCCACAAAAAAGCCTGAAGTGTTGACCACAATGGTGCCGAAAAGGGGGCATGTCAATGATTTATTGTGTGCTTTGAGTCATCAATGTGGAGTAAGTCCAGATGATCTTGTTGTTACTGAAATAATGAAACATCACTTTCATAAATTTTATTCTAATAATGATTCTCTGGAAAACATTGACTCCCAAGACAGTCTTGCAGTATATGAAGTTCCTCGCATAGAATCTCATGTGCCAGTACCTCTGATTTTATGGGAAGTTAATGCAAAACAAACTTTTAGTTCTAGTCAACTCTTTGGTTTCCCCATGTTGCTCATGATGCCTCGAGGAAGTTGCACGTATCAAGATCTCTACAAGTCAGTCGCTGAAAAAGTTGCTCGTTACCTAACATTAGACGACCCTGATGAATCTTCAGGTGGTGCTTCCAACAGCAGTACTAGGAACTTGAATCCAGAGAATATTTCTCAAAGAGTCCCTACTAGTATCTTCAATCTGTATGTAGTAAATCCTTCTACGGCAGCTGTGTTCAAATTGCATTCTGATAATAAACCTTTACAGTTACCTTTTTCAGACACTCTTGGACGTCAATATTTGGCAGCGCAATGGACCACTGAGAACCGAAAACGATACTTAAGTTCACAACTTGAGAGCGATGTTCAAGGATGTGATACAGGACGCCAGAAACTCTCTAACATGTTACAGTTGAAAGATTGCCTTGATCTTTTTACAATGTGCGAAAAGCTTGGTGCAGATGATGCTTGGTATTGCAAAGATTGTAAACGCCATCAAAGAGCTACAAAAAAGTTTGATCTATGGATGTTACCAAAGATACTTATAATTCATCTTAAAAGATTTTACTACAATAGATTCCGTCGTGATAAAATTGATACCATGGTTGAATTTCCACTGGCTAATTTAGATATGTCAAAATTTATTAACAATAAAAAACACCCTCCAGCAACGTACAATTTGATTGGCGTCTGTAATCACTATGGAGGCATGGGTGGTGGACACTATACAGCATACGCTCTAAATAAAATAGACAGGCACTGGTACTCCTTCGATGATCATCACGTATCAGCGACATCTCCAGAATCTGTGATTACAAGTGCAGCATATGTTTTATTTTATATGAGAAATGAGTAAAAATATGTGTCAAACAACCAAGAACAAGAGATTTTCCTTATCAAGTGAAGTTACTCACCACTTTATGTCCAGTATAAGCGTAAGTTTATGAACTGCATGAACAATGTAGAATTTCATGCAAGGTAGTTCATATATTCCGCTTTGAATGCTTTTTAATGTGATCTCGTTTGAATGTAGTGAACCTGATTCTATTAAAAGCATGTTTAATGTTGCAAAACTGTTAAAGATCTCTCACAATAAACTGGCCCTATTTAGAGTACAAAACATTAATAGAAGTTCAACGTAGCACACCTACGATTTGGGTGCCATATTACTATTTTGTATATGCATAATGTTTGACTTAATAAATTAATTGAATTGAACTAATTGAATAAATTTTTATTGAAGAGAGGTTGTTTTTTATTGCAATAATTGCATATTTTCTTTAAAAAGGGACCAAATTATTAAATTCTTTTAGTACGAGAAATTTCAGATTGCCCCCCTTCCAGTTCAAAGAACAACAAACGGTATTATGTTTTTTCAGTACGTATTACATATTAAGGGAAAATGCTCTCATTATGAAAACGTTAAAAGGTCTTTGATAGATGCAAACTCTTTAGAGATAAATTGCGAAGCGAGATCTGTCTTGTATATAAAGATTTGTCAAAGAATGTATCTTATTATGAAAATCCTTAGCAGTGAATTTTACTTGAAATAATTTTTACTCAGTTATATTCACAATTTATCGGCTCTTTTGAAAAATTGTTATTGTTATACGCGCAGTACAATGATTTTTTGCAAAATGGATAAAAACGATTTCTTACTTTGGAAATGTTGCGATATCAATTCATATTAAGATAACACAAGTAGTCGGAAGAGTGCAAGAACATAATATATAATGCATCTTAAAATAAAATTATTATTATTCTCATTATATTATTATCCTAAAATGTCTGGTTACGACTCAATAAGTATGAAATATTACTAAAGAGTGGTTTTTTTCAGCGAGATTGTTGTTGCATGATTATCCTTTATTAGAGCAATTCTTCCATGAGAAGTTTGTTAATTAGATGAGAAATGAAAAAAAACATTGCGCTAATAAAATGTTATATTTGGCTGTGATAATATTATTTTAATTTATGTTCACCAGAGCAATTAATGAGGCTAATCATGAACCATAACAGTATCCGCCACTGCCCTTCATTATTAAGTATTATTTTGGCCATACTTATATTATCCAATGTTGTGTAACTGTATTATTCTTAGATTATGTTAACCTCTAGTGTTTTTTATTTAACCATCGAATGGAATTTTAAAAAGATAAGACATTTTTGCAAAATGTTATTTTGAGAGACATAATAAAAGACTCAATTGCAAATTGTTCGACAAGGTGAAATGTTGCTGGTTGTATTACAACCGAATGCGTAGGATCATATCCAAGTAAGAAGTTCATACTTACATAAATGCGACAAGCATCAATATTACCTTTAAAACTGTCATTAAACTACGTAAAAAAATTTTACTCTATCATATTATTACTTATCTAAATTTTTTAAATATCATATAGGTAGTATTGCGAAAAATATTTCAGTTTATTTCCTCTAAGAAATAAATCACAATTTTCAAATTGTGTTTCGTTGAGTGAATGATTGATAATTCCGGACCCATCTACAGACTTGGTCATTAGTCCCATTAGTGTCGTGAATGTTTCTTATCTCAGGAGGTGGCGGAAGAGGAGATTCCCCTCCAAGAAAACTACCACCAGCGGGGAAGCGCTTAAGCTAATGAATAGTCTTCCAACATGTGTGGTAGTCAAGTGCATTTAAGAATGCATGTATGTGTAAGTGGAAAGGTTGGAAAAGGAGTAGGAAGGAAAAATCGCGCGAGACCCGTGATTCCTGTTTGTAAGGGTACCTCTTCGGCATTCGGCCGGCGTTGACCGGAGAATCGGACAATTGAAAACCCCCGATCAGAGCAGGCTACCGCTAGAATTGTCCGGCTGAATTTGACGTAGCTATAAAGCTAATGTCAAAACATCTTCACCGCCGGAACTCGAATCCTAGGCCTTCCAAGTCAGATTCGCTGCAGAGGCAGCGGCAATTTGTGTTTCGTTAAATGTGTCAACGCGCTCAGAACCTTCAACGCCTACATTGTATTAAGTGATTAATGATATTTGAAATTATAGGAAATTTTCTGCCCAGTAGTGGAATTACTATTGATATTCCAATATGCATTGTTCCCATATGAATTCTAGATCATGGGATGATGTGTCTTAGGGGAACAACTTGTCAATGCAGTGTTTCTGAACGGGAGATTCTAGATTTTGGAACCCGACTGTAGCGAATTTTCGACATCAGGTGGATTGAATTCTGCCGCTGTCGGATAGCCAATTCTAGCTCTGGTCAGTAGTTTTCTGTAGATTTTTCCGTTCAATACTAGACGAATGCCGGAGTAGTACCTCACCAAACCACCATTTGCGCCCGATCTTTCCGTTCTCCTTGTCTCCTCCCCTTACGGGCAAACATTCTAGCACTACATTACCATACATCTCTGGAGCCCAGAAGAGGGCTTAGAACTTGTCCAGGCTAGAGCGGTCCCTGCTGGTGGAGGAGATACCTCGCTGGAGAAAACCCCGCGAGCCGATATGTAGCTCGTCGCCATAACTCGCGTTCTGGCCAGGGGAGAATTACCGCCTTCTCCCGGTATATTATACGTACTACATTCGCGTTATTACTGACCACAGCAGTTGAATCCCGAACACCAAATAATCAATTACTTCTCAAGCAATGATGACTCAGAAGCTTAAAGCATGTTAAAGGTCAGTTATGGGCTCTGCATGATGATGGTAGGTGTAGATGGAAGTATCCTGCGACATGTCAGGCGAAACGTCGGCCAAAGACGCGGCGTTACCTGGACAGCGCCGGACAGCCGCGGAAGCTTACGTGTATAACAGCGAATAAAGTAAGATTCACTGCCCGTGCGCTATGATTTTTCCTCTAATTCATGTCTTGCAGAACTCTCCATTATCCCACTATCTGCTCTAAAATGACCAAGAATATCAAATGCCCGATTTAAAGAAATAATTTTAATATATTAAGTAAAACCTGAAAATATTTAAACAAAACTTTTCATCTCTTGATAATGTATCCATTAACCGCATGCCGGTGCTTGAAGATCCACAAACAACAAAACTCACGAGAACATTCTAGACTAATCATCGCGGTGAGCCGATGAATCTTCGAGACGGATAAAAACAAGTGAATCATGAGAGAGAGCGCAGTCACATGGCGCAGCGCGGCATTTCGTGGCAAAGGCACTGTTCTGCACTGCGCAGACTTGGAAGATCTCCAGGCGGGGGCGTCGAGTCGGTAAGGAGGGACTGCGCAGAACCGTCGTGAACAACTGCGCGCACAATGGACACATATTTTACACATTTTAAATTTTTCCTGTTTATCCAGATAGAAATATTTACGTGTTCCAGAAAAGTCTGGGCAAGCATTTACTTTCAAATATGCATACCCTAGCTTATCTTGGTGCTTACAATCAGTATGTTAGTGTTAAATTATTTGAGCTATGCACGTCCATAATACAAATAAATTTTAAACATTACATAGGTAATTGTCTCGTTCCTACTCGATAATTGAAAGTATTGATAGAAATACTTTTTGAAGTATGTTTGTTATGTTTCAACATTAGGTTCAATCGTTAGTTTGATTAATCAAGTCGTAACGATTTATGTTATGCCGCAAATGCAACAAAAGTAATACATAATCCCCAGTTGGTAGATTGAAATCCTAAAAAAATTGTTTTTTAGTATTCTTCCACAAAACAAGATTCGAAGTGTCAAGAGAAGTCGAATAATCACCCCTGTATGTTCCTCTATCGAATTGAGGCTTTCTCCGAAGCGACTCTAGGCGTGATCCTTAAATTCCATCAGTCCTTTTCTATTTGTAATGTATTATTATTATAATTTTTATTATTATTATTTATATGAATAATTATAGAATACTATAATAATAGTTATTATTATTATAATTTAAACATTTCCTTTCAGTGGTCTCTTCACACATACAAAAAACACGTTAAAAAACTGAATATCTACCGACGTTTCTTATAGAAAGAAGAGCCATAAACGTTCTGTAAAATAAGCTACAAACTAGCTGGAAAATGTGTACACTTATATAAGAGTTTATACCAATCCAAATACTATAATCATTGTTAGATTTTAGGTGACATTTATTACAGTTCAATTTTTTGTAACGAAAATAATAATTTGTATTTACGGAAAACAGATCCAACTACGTCAACGACACGAATAGTGAGCTAACCTATATTGCAACCTTTACATCTCTCAAAATTAACGCTAGTACTGGAAGTTAATTAAGCTATATTTATTTATGCACAAAATAAGGTATTAGCATGATCAATAACCTGAATTCATTATTTAGGATGGTCCACCAGATGTTTTTTTCTAATTCTGAATAAGAGCAGAATAATTGGCATAGAGTGAAAATTGCACCTTATAATACTACTTTAAAACATTTTTATTAGAATTGAGTAATGGTACAAGGACTGCTAATAAAATGTGCAAGGATTTTACCAAGTTTTCAAGAGGTTTGATTTATTTGATTTCATTTATTTAGTCAAAAACATTAGAAACTGTATGCGACTTATGGGGGAGAAAAATCAACCGCCCACGTTTTCTTGAGTTCTGAACCTCTTCAGAACATTTGAAGTATAATTAAATGAAATATGAATAATACTTTAAGAAAATATCAATAAAAGTGAAAAACGCAAGATTAGCAACATTTGTAGAAAACTAGACATTTTCGTTCCCGAGTTATAGTAAACTTATTTGCATCGGCAAACAATCTTTGAATGTTGCAAAGCATAAATAACAATTTACGCCGTAATCCACAAACAAATTATAAAAACCAAACAACTTAGTACAGCCTACAAATATTACAAGAAGGCTTTGACACAATCCCACACTCAGAGCTTCATAAAATACTTGACATTTATAAAACTAATCCTGAAATTAAAACCTTTTTCCAGACCATAATTACAACTTGTAACATAGAAATTCACATGGAAAACATGTTTCAAACATTATTATTAGTGACACTCCAATGGAAGGAATCTGCCCATGTAACTCGAGTGAACGTCGATTTTGCATGCTTTTAAATTCGTTAAGAAATATGTTAAATACAGATTGCATTAATAAATAAAAGTTGCAAAATACACCAAAGGGAAACACAATGCTCTAGTAGCCATCTCTTTCAGTATGGATGGTATAAAACTAAAACACTTCAAATGAGAACCTCCACAGTTTCTTGGAGACTGTTAAAATATTTCAAATAATATTCATATGGAAGACAGACATATAAACAGTAGGCAGTATTTGGCATACACGTGTGAGCAGATTGTTTACTAAAAGTAAAATAAAATTATTCATCAATTACTTGCTGCAAGAGTATATATACTGTTTAGCCGGTTTATAATACTGTTGATAAAAACGATAAATATTTTTTTTCGCTTTAACGCTTTCATTTCATGTTAACACTTTATTTCCTCTTCAAAAAAGAAAATTAAATAGTTCACAGAAAAGCAACTCTTTGGATAACACAAAGGATTAGGACATCATGTGAAAGCAAACGAATTCTTTCTTTCATGTCTAAGCATCATAGCGTATCACAAGGTTTCCTCCTCTATTTAGAAAAATACAAATCATTGTTAAGAAAAGTCAGAAGGCAGGCTAAAACCATGAAACATATAAGATATTTTGAACTCAAATAATAAAACAAAAGCAATATGAAATATAGAAAAAAATCGACAAAATCAACTACAAACCTTGTAGAGAAGATTTTAAAAGATAACGATAGAAATGTGAACGATCCGGCAACAGTGGCTAGCCTCTTTAAACAATACTTTCGAGAATTGTTGCTGCTCTTACTAAGGGGCTTCAGCCACAATATTCAACATCCTCAAAAAATTTAGACCCGATGTTCAGTTCCGAAACGTCTTCCAATGAAATTCTCGAAGTAATCGGTAGACTAAAAAATAAATATTAGGCCAATTTAGAAGAATTTCCGAATTGTTTGTTATAGACGTGCGCCCGCCAGTATACAGCCGTTAACTCACATATTTAATGTATATTATGTAAGTAATTTATCCACATTTTTAAAACAGCTAAGATTAAGCCTCTAAAGACAACAAAAATGAAATTCAAAAATATCGGTCAATTTTTCTTTTGTCGTTTGTTTCAAAAACATTAGAGAGTCTTATTTACGTACGAATAGAAACCTTTCTTAGTAAATAAGACTCGTTTTCAAATTGACAACCTGGGTTTCGAAAATCAAAATCTAAATCAACAATTCTCTTTGCGGAGGATACGATTATTCTTTGCAATAGAAACCGTAAATAGTACGATATCAGATATTTCAAATGGGATCTGTAATAACTAATAGTAAATGAAAAGAAAACTGTTTAAATGCAGCATTCCATTTCATATAAACAGTTAACACTCGATTGAAAATTAATGGTGTGCCAGTGACTGATGTTAAGGTAGAAAAATTTTAGGTCTTTCAATTCAATCAAATGAAACGTCCATTTAAATGAATTGAACACTAAATTAAGTTCTTTATGCTACACTTTCAGATCATAAGAGATGAACAAGCCTCTCGGATTAATGTACGTATTTTACCATTACCATGCCTCTTGATAGAGGTTTTTTTGACAAAAATGACTTACTTGAGAACATATTTTCAGCAAACATTGATTTCTATAACTACAACATTCGAAGTAGTAATCATATTCATCAGGTGACAGTATCAACATCTCACCAGAAAAAAATCACATAGAATACATGTACATTATTTTTAACTCTATGTCAGATGGCATTAAACGATTAAATTCGCTACAAAAGTTTAAGTTCCAAGCGAAATCTTTTCAGCTGCACAACTGTTTATATACAATTAGAGACTAAACCGAGCATCCCAAAGGAAATTAATATTAATTTTAAAATTACGTTTAATGTGTAATTTATCATTTGGATTGTATAATTATACACCTGCAACAAGTATTGTACTTCAGCTTCTAGGTCAATGATCCCATCTCCATCAAGTTTCCCTGACTCTTGCGCAAATGCTGAGATGGTCCCTTGTTTTGCTTCTGGACATAAATATAACTTCAGATTAACTTCTCCCCGTAGTATGTCACACACAGTTTTTTATTGTTTTTGACGTAAATAAATAAATAGACATGCGTTGCATATTTAATGAATCGTAAATATCTTATATGGAAAATGATGGAATGTACAAATTCATATGTACAATGCATGCAGTGGGAAACAAAGTTGTTAAAAATTCTCTTCAGACAGATTTCATAAACGGATTACATTAAATGATGAAAAGCATATCTATACAATTTCTGTTCTTACATATATATTCGGGGTTATTAAATGGTTCTCAAATGATGTCTCATATCTTCAAAGACCTTCGTGCGACAAAATACAAGAAGCATCATCCAAAGTCTTGTGTAGAAAGATTTATGATGACTAGAAGGGAGAGGCTTACCTGACATTCAGGAACTAAACTCACCTCACTTCACTCTGGGAATACTTTCATGTAAAATAAAAATTTTAAATCATACATAAAGAAGTAGCGTTAGCAGGTAAAAATCTTAGCCCTATACATCTAGGTCAGCCTGATGTAAAAATATCCTGAAAAAGTTCCTTTCAGACAGTGAAATTTGTCATTCAAATTACTCATAAATTAGAGTTAAAAATATTTAGCGCAATTATATTGCAAACTATTTCAATTTTCCTATTGTCATATGTTAATTAATCAATAACATTATAATAATGTTAATTGTGGTCGTCTGATTTGCCTGTCCACACAAAGAGTGTATCATCCCCTCTATTTGGGTCCTGTGTACAGTGAAATCCGCATTCCGCGGTCAGTCATCGCGGTGGCCGACGCCGCTTGACCCGAACTGCGGCCGACACACGGCGGTCGCAACGCCTACGCCACCCGGCCCGAAATAAAAGAACGCCCATTAGCTTCGGCGCGCGATCCACGTTGCAACACAGCCTCTCCTCGATCGCCCCAGCCCCCTCCGTATTCGCTCCCCGCATCGCGGCCTCAAATGTGCGCTGCCTAACGCCTCTACGGGCATGGAAGCGATCCCGGCCCGCGGCTCCACCCGCTCCCGAGAACAACTTCAAGACATTTCTTTCCTACAAAAAATTTCCCCTTCTTCATTTTCTGTGACATTCTTCTAGTTATCGATGAATGATTTGCTGTTCCTGCAATGGTAATTTATGTTGGCTCTTGAATCATATTCATCGTTCAACTTGCACCGTCATGACTTCAAATCATAATCAATACGATTTCTGATCGGGCGCGGTTCGTGTCGATCAAAGCAGCAATAGCTTGATTGGGGATGGGCCTAAAATAATACACAGACGAAGGGTGTATGGCTTTGATGAATACTGCCACCCCCCCCGCTCAAAACCAGGGCTCTCCATACGTTTTCTTTTTTAGGTCGCTTTTTCAAGACGACTGGTGAGTTTTTACTTGTAGGGAGAACTGGAGGGAGAAACGTAGGCGACAAACAATAACATAAACCCACACAAATATTCCATTCCCGAGGTGGATTCAAACCCGCGACCTTCGAGCCAGGGACAGTTACAGCCCTCCAGCCTTAGGGACCTCGGCTATCCATGCTGATAGTGTAATCTTTGTTTTTGTTGTTTCTTGAAACAAATTCCACAGATTCAAAGGCAGTAATAATAAGGAATAATCTTAATAAAATATTCTGGTGACGAATGGTTTGTTTAGTACAAGAAAACTTCAACATATTGTTGGAGAAATACATCACTTTTGTTGGGTGTTGATGGGGGCTCCTGCACAAAACAATGTTCCATCCAAATGGAGCCCTGCCCTTGGAATCGCTTCGCTTTTCCACCTCGCCCTGGCTCTCCGTTGCCGACAAGCCCCTGGTTCCCGCTGCAGCCCCGCCCCCCTCTCCGCGCCCCCGTTCGCGCTCGGGGCCGACGTCGCCGGCGACAAACTTAGCCGTGGGCGGCCGTGACGGGGACGCCAGCGCCGTGATGTGGGGCAGGGACACGGCGGGCGGCTTCCGCACGCACGGGACCCGCGATAGACAAGCCAGGCTTTAGGGCTCCGCGTCGTTTCAGGAGAGAGAACGTGGCTTTCAAACAACAACTGATGAATGATTGTTGACTCGTGAATCCGGGCGCGGAAACTAAGATTATTAGTCCTGTAAGTGTGTTACATGTTTTTTTCCCCGGGAGGGGACGGTGATCTTGCCTCGTTGGATGGAGAGGTCCAACCCCGACCACCGTCTGCTAGCAGGGTTTTCCCTCAACCAGGTATCTCCCAACAGGGGACCACCGCCCCAGCCGGGACAAGCTCTAACTTTCCGACAGGTCTCCTGGCATGTGTATCAATGTATTGCATGCTGCAATGTTTTGCAGCCCCAATGCAAGTTAAGAAACAGCAAGATAATTGAGAAATCTCACATCATAATATCGAGAACAATTTGCTATAAACGTGCCAATGTTTTTGCTTTTTCGTTTTACATTTTTATCTATAGCGGACTGGGTAACACCATTTCCTTTGATGTCAATTTTTTCTTCTTTAAACATTGATGAAAATGTAACTCAACCTTGTAAAGTAAAAATTAGTACAGAAGATAAATTTCTATAAATAAGATTAATCAGAATTTTCACAACCATATTCTCTTAAATTAATTTTCATTTATTCTACTTTTGTATTTGTGCAAATTTTGTGCTTTTGATTAATTTACAATTACGGTAATTCTTCACGGCCATAATTTTATATTTACAATATTCACATATTGTAAAATAAGATTCTGAGAAAATGAAGGGCACTAATAGTATAATGAACTTTTGTTCTCTATCGTTTATACATAACCACTCGACATGAATCTAAATTTGAAATTTGGTAAAATATTCTTGAATATATACTATTAGCTCATCATTAGCCTAAGCAAAATATTTTCATTTTTGAAACATTCTTTTGTGTCATTTACATAAATTATACTAAGAATTGCACTCAGATGTCACAGATAATCCCTTTTTGGCCATCATTCTGGTAGAATTCCTAGGATTAAATTGATTATTGTACTATATTTATCCTCAATTTGAACCATTAAGTATCTTTGCTTTCGTTAGATTTCAAATAATTTTAGTATATTTCCTCTGATTCCTATTCTTTCTAAAGCGTTCATCATTTGCTCATCAGTAATTGTGCCAAAAGTAAAGATAAGAAATTAGACATGGGTTCACTTGTTACATTGATAAGTACTTTCCTTACATTCATGTACTATGCTATTTATCTAAGTTTCGAAATTTAATTGAAAATAATCTGTTTTGACTTGATACTGTTTTACGTACACATCTCGTAATATATTCATCTTTTGTTTTTCCTCATTTTTCCTAGAACTTAATAAATTCCTATGCTTTTTTACTTCGAATATTGACCTCGATATTTGATATTTTCCGTTTATTCTGCATATCACCTTATACTAGTAAAATGTGGCGTCACAGACGCTGTGAACCTTTTTAAAAATAGGTTCATATGTTGAAAATGTCTTTCATGCCCAGATTTGTTCAAATATATTATTTCAGTATCAGGCATTGGCATTACTAATGAATCGTAGGAGCTGATACTGTTTACATACTCCCTTTCAAAAGTTTTCAACACCCAATGGTATTGTGTGTTACCTCCAGAGGGGAATATGAACTAGTCTTATTGTAATTTCAAAATTATAATCGACGTATCAAATACTTTCAAATTTTAATGCTAATAGTTGAATTTTAGCATAGCTGCACTTTTAAGCGTTTTTGCTAATATGCACAAAAATGCACATTTGCATTAGCACAAAAGTTAAATATAGATCATTCCCAATTTGTTCCGAAAATTCTGCTGCAACATCTTTTACTACTACATTTGATTCTTCCCCGGATTTCCTTAAAACATTCACATTTTCTCACCTAATTTTCGAAGATGTTGAAACTTTACAAATTCAGTCTCTGTTTTGTATGTTTATGTGAATACGGTGTTAGTTAAGTTCAATAAACATAAGTTGTGGGTCACATTCATATGAAAATCGATATTTGCACACTTATGTAAAAGCATTCTTTAGAATTATTCAGTTTTGTTTTCTCAGTATTCACTTGAAAGTTCAATAAGTTCCGAGACAATACTGTTCGAAGGTTTTCGCAAATTTATTTTTTAAAATACGTTAATTGGAATGTAAATTCAAATCAATTGGCAGCGCGATTTACTTGGTAATTCAATTGTTCACTTAAAGACGCCAAGATCAGTGTTGCCAATGCCGTGAAAGAAAATTAAGGCGTATTTTTCTAAACATTTGTTTGGGTACTTGTCTTTAATCAATGTTACCTATATAGATTAATTTAGGAGGCGTTGGTTTAATTCCTGGCATTATCACTAAGATTGCGGCGCCAAAACAAGAAAAAACACGGTTTTGGAAATATATTTGAATCTTCTGTCCGGATCCAAAAACAAATTATCAGTTCCTTATCAGGTGACCAAGACGCGTCGAATGACACCTCATACGTCTCAATCAGTGCACGGTAAGTGGTCTAGCCGCCAGTGATGGAATATCACACATCCGCACATCTGAGCACTCAAGAGTTTTTACTCCAATACTGTATACTGATTCACACTGCTCTCTCAGTTTCTCTTTTGCATTATTCCGTTCCAAGTCTCACTTCCATATCCTAATATTAATAAAAATAGTTTTTAATTAAAATCATAGTATCCACGAATACTAGTAGTATAATTGTAGCATATTTGTACAGTACAACAGTTCTTTACAAGCCAAGTATATCCAAATTGATGCTTTTCCGTAACGCAACACGTGAATAGCAAATATTTAAATCTCTTCTTTGCACTTTCGCTGTCGTATGACGTCTGTTGTGTAGTAAGCAATAATGCTCAGAGTGTATGAGAACGGGGGAATAATTATGAAATATTTGTATTTTTAGTCAAATTTGAAGCCGTTTCATTATTTTTGGTTTTCCCTCGTGTTCCTGGGCATCTAAAAAAACCATAGACACCTCTAAATAGACAGCCAGAGACTGCATGGTTTTCTTTCAGTCTCTGAGTGCATTTAAAATTAGTTCACATCATAGAAATTCACAACAATGGTCTTGAAATATAACTAACTATGAAGTAATGAAATGTAAGTAAGAATCTACGAGATGAATATATTGTTTCAGGAACGAGTCGGATATGTCAAAGTATCTTTGATGAGTAATCTGTTGAATAAATGAAGTATCTTGATACTTCATTTATTCATTTAGTACATAAATACATCTTGATCGTCGAATGTAATATTTGATTTCAATTTATTTCGGTTGTGGAGTAGTAAGTAAATTGTAATGGAAGATTACGCCAAGTTAAGTAGTTCCGGGCGCCGCCGCAAGACGCACTTGCGAGAGAAGTTCTCCGCTAGGAACGCCAAATATATTTCTATTAATTGTCCTGATCTGTCATAGCAGCGTAACACAACAGACAAATGAATAGCCATTAGAATGCTCTTAGATGGCGTCCGTTAAGGATTCTACCATTGGTATGAAAGATCTTTAATTTTTTAGGCAGACGTTCATTCTCATAATTTTTTATTACAATTATACAATTGTTACACCTACGTTTCGAAGGTCATTGGCCCTCATCTTCAGGGTCTAATAAATATAAGTAAATACAATATTAATAAAACAATTTCATAAGCTATAAATAACAAATAGTTTAAATAAATCTACGACATCTTTTTGAATTTGTTTTTTCTTTATTATAATTATTTCATGATATATTTTTAATTTACAGGTTGTAACTAAAATCAGATAAAAACAATTACAATTTTAATTTCATTAAATTTTCTTCAACAACACCACCTTCACCTTTTTGAACAACTAATTTCACTTTCATTCGTCATTCGTATAAGATTAATTCATAAATAATAGGAGGCTGTGAATATTATTAAAAACACATATTTGTTATTTCAGACTCACTTGAAATATTTCATACTTTTTATTACGTTGAATTATACATTTTAATTATTAATTGATGCAATTTCTCTCAAAGGTCGCATTTAATGAAATTAAGCACGAGGCTAACCAGCCGAGTGGCGCAATCCTACAGGTAAAATAAAATCGCTTTTACCACGCGAGTCACACATTATTTACTGACTTTCATTTTATTTACAGTACACAAATCTGTGAATGATTAATATCAGAAGTGGCTGATGCGGTCAGATGAAAGTTTTTTTATTGCATTCGTATATTGTTATAAGATAACACTAGGGCATCGTCTCACTTTTAATACAAGTGCCAAATGTTGTATTTTTAGCACGCTATACATGCCATGAAAGAGCCGCTTTTAGTGGTGGCTGTCTTAAAGAGGTTTTTCTAGGAAATTATTCGATTTTTCCCTTACGGGGTTATATTACAAAAATAGCACGGATTGTATAAAAAGTACAGATTTGGTTGATTATAAACCTCGGGTGAACAAACAACAATTGGGTCATCTATGTCAGCCTAACGAAATTAAGAACTATTTTTCACAAGCGATTGAGAGGTAGTTTAGTAACATTAACTATTAAGAAAATGTTAACCTTCGGAATAAAATAAATAAGAAAAGCCTAGTTGTAAATAAATAAGAAAAGCCTAATCGTGAATATGTCCCAAAACACAACCAACGTACTTGGGTTTTCCTCCCACACTTCGCTCGAACAGAGCACCTTCTAGATCCGCGAAGCGCGGCGTTGTGAAAGAGCGCGCAAAGACTTAGTGTACAATCATGGCGCATGACGAAAACTGTGACTGTACGTAGTCGTTAAAATACAAATAGCCAGCCATAAGAAAGAAAGCATTTCTTTCGCAATGCAATTGCGTCTCAGTGTTACGGTTCTAAAATTAGTGAATGAGGAGTTGAAGTGAAGTTTTTCTTTTTCCTCGATCTAACTCAATGGCAAGAACTGGCAACGATTTTATTTCCAGTAAATACTCATCATTCAGAACAAAATATAGAGAGATGAAAAATTCGACCTAAAGTTGGGAGAACGTTATTCTACAAAACCATTAAGCTAAAAATGTAATTTCACAATGCATATCTCTTTTTTTAAACAAAACGAGGAAAGTTCAGGACTAAGGTCATCTGGGAATAAAGCTGCTCCCACCCATTTATCTAGGGTATTTTATGTTACATTCCAAGGATATTTACCACGTCTATCCATGGCTATCATACCAAAAATAATAATTTACATAATTCCCTTACTATTTTCTAGTAAAATTCTGTAAGAAAACACGAAATACCCTAGTCTCCAAAATCAATTTAAATACGTGCAAACATGTTTTAAAAGTGCATAAAGTATTTTTCCGCGAATAGACAAATAGCAATGCCCTTAAGAAGACAATTTTTGAAATATATAAAGTCATAATGTATGATATCATTATAATGTATATAATATAATGTCATATGAATTGACAAATCAGTCAGCAGATGTCATTTCAGTTCAATTTTAATAAACGAAATTTCCAAACATCCGACCTTGGAGACATTTCTATTTTGCTGAAAAATGTAACATATCGATCTTCAACTTATAGTGCTTATCTTTGATACCAGTTGCATTGTGTAATTCAATTACGTTACTCAATCTCCTAAAAGTTTCTGTTTTGATTTAAAGATGTATTACTGTGTAGCCTTGTCTGTGATACTAACTGTCCAAATTATTTCAAATTTATGTATGACGTAAGTGTCATGTAAATTTCATTGGAAAGAATTAATCTTTGCGTTGCGTAAGACTATGACGTTTCTGCACATAAGCGGATGATACAGCAGCCTGATGCTTCGCTGTGATGTAATTCGAGGAACTTTATTCATTAATTTTTTCTTCAATTTTTAAAACGGTGTCCAATTCATGAACATCGTTTGATTCTGGAAGCCACTTGTATTACATAAATTTGGAAACCTAAATCAATTCCAAAAAGTTTTGAAATTTGAGGCAGCAATGGATATTGAGAATTCTGCAACGAGATATGCACGTGATAAGACAGAAGATTTCACGCGCCATAACTCTAGAATACTATATAATGCAAAAATATCCTTTACTTCGTCGGATACTTTTAACAAAAAAATATGAATTATTCATTAAAATTAGACCATTTATTATCCTCTTCGGGAATAAAAGAAATATTTTTGTGAGTTTCATTTTCTTCAAAAAGTTCTAATCTTACTGACTGTCCATTGAAGTAGCAGCAACTGAAATGGCGTCAAGGGAACAGAGAAGACCCCACAAACTGCCAGAGATCCTGATCATTCACAAACGATCTGTAGAAGCGAAGCGATCAGATAAGCCCAAGAGAAAACTAGCAATAGCACATGTCCGGGTTGCGACCACGACGTCGGCACACGCCTGGGCGCAAATCATTACCGCCAGCCTGGGCACGAGCCCAACGCCCGAAATACTGCCCGTCGCTCACTCAGTGGGTCAAACGGCCGCCGCGACGCCATGTTCATTAGCAACTCTCAACGAAGGGCTAGGCGGCCTTGCAGGCGCAGGGCGCGAAAAATTTCGGACGCGGCCGTTCAGCGCCAACTTCCTTCCGCCGGAAGAACGAATATTCATTCTGATGTTTGTCGCTCAAGTTCGCACTTTCTATGTTTGACGCTTAGAAATATGCGTGTGCTCTCCAAATAGCGACTTGTCTCTATTAGAGGATTTCGTCCACCAGGAATGGGAAACTTTAAAGAATAAAGATCAGTTAAAAAGATCTAGCATTTGTGGATTAATGTGACTATTCCTCTCATAAAATGAAGACAAATGGTGTTTAAGAATGTAAGCGGTTTTCATAAATTAGAGAAGTAGTTCACAAAAAAATTGTTTTCTTTATCGATTTTAATTATCACCTTCTCCTTAGAACCTAATCATCAGCTGCGATCCATCCATCTTAGAAGTCGGAATGTATTGATCTCAATGTCGATATGCAATAAAGCGCACTTTTCCATTGTCCCATTCAAACGGTTGTTAAATCACGGAAATGGTAAAAAAATTGATGATGCACCAGAGAAATAAATAGGCAATATTATTCGCCATACTACTCCAGAGTTCCTCGATAAAAGTACAAAATATGTTCTTAAACAGTTGGAAAAAGTTTGTAAGAGCTGAAGCCTCTAAATACTAGAATTATGTATAGGGAAAATAGACACTAATTCAAGAAATTGCGAACATTTTTAAGGAAATAAAATCAAATAAAGCTGTATACTCGTATTTCGTGTTTTCGTTATTTGCATTTTTTATTCATTTATATTTGTACTATATTATCCTTTACTTATAGAGTACAAAAAGGAAGTTTTACGTATAACCTAACTGCTTTGATATTAACATTGCAGACGGTTTTGCATAAGTAAACAGAGAAGGGATGTTAGTGCACACAGTATTTGAACTGATTGAAAATAAGTTAACACCAGATTAGCATACATAAGTTTCAATGAATAAATTCTTAAATTCAAATTCTATTCGTGAAATAGTCTTATTAAATTTCTACTTTTACTTTGGAAATTCTCAGATAATTCCTCAATTTCTTTTTCAAGTAGTTACATATTACCTTCTGAAGTTTGTAACGTCAGCTTGAATAAACCGTAAACCCTAAATTACCATATATAGCGTTCTTCGGGCCTCTGAAACCGTTTCAAATAAAGCAAAGATTGATGACCTCCAGAATATCACAGTTTATTTCACGCGCCCCCAAACACACTTCCGCCGGCGCATCTGCGGACGGAGATTGACCACTGCACGCCGCGACGTCGCCAGGCAGTGCTGCCACTACGGGACCACGGCGCCCCTCCGAACCCGCGGCGGCGAAACGGCGCACGGTGGGCTGAAATGAGCCAAATACCAGCAACTGACACGCGCGACGCGTTGAAAAAACTGCAACTAACTTGTTACAACACTGTTTCAATCGGGCAATTAACTTTGAATCGGATTGATTATAGTAGAATGGTGATAATCGGAAGTAATTGGAACGGATGGTACCTCGGATTTCAAAAAAATCGAAAACACAAAACGGAATTTTAAACGGCAGTACAAATCGAAGTCGAATGTAATTTACAAATACTACAAGTTATATTCATACATTCATTTAAGTTTCAAATTGGAGTAGGCCTATTGTAGTAACGCACTGTACATTGAAGAAACAAATGAGCGCGAAC
>BOPP01000001.1:20982563-21084721 GCA_017312745.1 Gryllus bimaculatus
CTCCTTCTCCTCCTCCTTCTCCTCCTCCTTCTCCTCCTCCTTCTCCTCCTCCTTCTCCTTCTTCTCCTTCTTCTCCTTCTCCTTCTTTATAAAAAGGCTATGACTTGTTCTTTCCAAGAATTATAATGAGTCTCCTTGGTCTGCCAACGTCTTCCCCTCGGCTTTCATCCCTAGTTATCCTCACGATTATTTTCCCCTCCATTATCTCAATATGATCGTTCCATTCCTTTCTTTAGTCTGCTACCTATTCCGTAATAGGCTTAACCTTGCACTCTTCCCTGATGTTTCTGTCTCTTTCCTTATCCAGTAGAGTGTGATTTGTAATTTTTCTCCGAACTCTAATTTCGGCGACCTCAAGTTGTTGTTGGGTACGTTTCGTTTCCCTTCTTGTTTCTCCTGCATATATTAATATTGGTCTAATTATTGATTGATATATAACCTTCGAGCCCTGTTTTAGACGTTTATTATACCATATTGAGTAGTTGAGACAGTTAGCGATCCTATTACCCATTATTATTTGCCCTTTTATTTCTTTCTCTGTTTGTCCTGAGCTTGTTAAAGTTATTCCCAAATACTTCATCTTTAGAACTTGTTCTATTATTTTATTATCTACTACCAATTTACTCTTAATTGGATTCTTGACAATTGTCATAGCATTCGTCTTCTGAGTAGATATTTGTAAATTAAAATTCTTACGAAGTTTACTGAACTTGTACAGTAATCGTAAGTCATCTTCATTTTCTGCTATTACTAATGTGTCGTCTGCGTAACATGAGATATTTATATTCTATTTTTCCCATACTATATCTTTTTCTCGTTTTTAGTTGTTTTATAATATTAATTATTACATTAAATAACAATGGTCTCAATGAATCCCCTTGTCTTATTCCTTTCGATGCAGATATAGCAGGTAATATTTCCCCGTGTTTTTAATCTTTATATATTCGATTATTAGTTTTAAAAGGTTAGAGGGCACATTTTCTTGTTTCAGTATTCTTATGACATCAATTAGTTTTATATTGTCAAATGCTTTGCTTAGGTCCGCAAAGCTTAGGAAAGCTAATTCCTAGAGCTTTTTCTACGGTTTCTCGAATTATAAAAATTGCGTCAGTGCATGATCTACCGCGTCTAAAACCCTGATGTTATTCTTCCCATTCTATCATATTCACGAGAGTGTTTGTTATACATTTCGTGACGATTTTTAATGAGCTGTTTAGGAGGTTTATCCCTCTGTAATTATCTGGGTCGTGTTTGTTTCCTTTCTTAAATAGAGGAATAAGAATGCTTGATTTTCATTCCTTTGGTATTGGAGCATCATTTAAAATTTTATTTATAAGTTTGGTTATCTCTATGCATAAGGTTTTTCCTCCATATTTAATATGCTCATTATGTATTGCATCTTCTCCACGTGACATCCGAATTCGTTGTGTTCAGATTACTTTTGATATTTCTATATAACCATCCATATTTGATAATTTCAAGAAATTAAAGACTAAGCTGGGTCTTTTGCTGAATGTGCTTATACGGAGTGGTCTTTCGAAGTACTTGTTGATTGTATACTCTATCTTTGTTCACTCTATATGATCGAAAATCCTATATTTCTTTAATGTTTTCAAATAGGGCTACTTTCCAACAACAAAATGCTCGTGTTATTTTTTGTTGGTAGTTGATATAATTACTATCAATACATTTCCCAACTCTGCAATATCTTTTACATCATTTGACAAAGTTCATGCGTTAGGCTTCCATAATTTACGTCACATAACATAAAAGTGTTTCTCTAGTACTTTATGAACAAACTCCGTTTCTAGGGTGGTATCAACATTTTAGATATTTTAAGTTGATAATTCACCAACACAGCTATAGAATGCAATAAGCTAATAATATTTATTAATATCGAGATTTGTTAGGCTTTTATCTTTTTGTTATCTTTTAGACACATTTTGATCACCAAATAATTTTCTCACACAATATATACAATTTTCAAAACTTTAACTACAATATATACTACGAGTAATGTGAATTTTCGCGGCGCTCTTTTCTTACTTCATTCTAATGGCACCATTAATTAAATCCACCGAAAGCAAATTGATATTGGATCCTTGAAGTTCGCTCACTGAACCACAAGCATCTCTTCCTGATGTCTCTGTCACGGATATTGGGTCGATATAGAATTAAATTATAACTAGTGGTGTTACAGAATGGCACCGACTATCACGTATTAGTTTTCTATTTCCTTTGGTCTGGGCTAGCTACTCCAACTTGCCACATACTCTTGCCTGCTACTATCAATCGTCGCCCAAAGTACATTTTTTTGAAATTTTCTTAATTTTCCTAATAGCAGAACGAACATATTATTTTAAGAATATTAATGAACAGTAAAATCTCGGCGTCTTAAATGGCAATTTTCTTTGAAAAAATTGGAACAATTTTTAAGAAAATGACTCTCAAGCGCTACAGTACATTCGAATTTGAAATACTTTTTTCAAAGATTTTTTTTCGAAGAGCTTCATTTGAAGAACTTTAACTCACGATCACAATATTGTTTACAATTTGCAGGAAATGTGCATATTCCCGGCATGAAAGATTTTCCAAAAAATTATATTTGTGTAGTTTGTGAAAAAACAAAAAAATCCCCAAAATGAACTTTATGACATTTTAAAGAGTGCAGGTAGCACTATCCATTCAAAAAGTTTTTTGGGGGGATTGGAGTCGTTTCTGAGAAAATGTCGTTTGAGCGTTTCTGAAATTGCAAAATTTCAGCTAGTTATGACAGAAAACAGTTGATTTTTGAGAAGCTCTAGCTGACATTATTTAATCAGATGTTCTCATTAAAATATAATCATAAGAACAAATTGCCGCTAATGTAAATATTAATGACGTGAGAGACAAGTGAAAAAATGACATTTTTGAAAAAACAAAAGAATGGAGCAGTATGGCGTTTATGTCATCTCATAGAGTGCATTTAGCACAATTCCTATCAAACGTTTAAAGACAAAATTTGTAGCCGTTTTTGAAACAATCTTGTTTTCGTAATTTCTTAAAAATAGCAAATATTGCACGCAATATTGAGCAAAATATTAATATTTTTTAAAGAAATATGCCTGGTCTTGGTAAAAGAACTAATTATAGACAACAATTTTCATTTGAAGGAAATATCTATCGTTAATTTTCTACTTGTAGGAAGATCCCGGAAAAAATGCATTCTTTTGAAATTTTCGAGGACGGGCGAACCGACAGACGGACGAACCGACAGGCGGACGATTACCCCGGCCAACGGCGAAGGACTGTTCTGGGGGAAAGCTCTCGAGGAAAGAGCGGCTCTCGGCGATAGACGCAGGCCGTTCCTCTCGCGCCCGGAGCACCGGCCGCTCGCATTCCTCACCTCCAGCGCGGAAAACTTTCCAGGGCGCCACGACGCTCTGGAGCTATTTCCAGCGGTAACTTCCACTCGCTGGAGCTGCCCGCGTTCCGGCCCCTTGCAATCACCTCCGCCTATGCTCTCCTTGCATCTGCATCCCATCAGGTCTCTCCATACCCACTCGTGATCCAGTTGCCGTCACCGACAGCTCTTCTCGCGTCATCGTCTATCCGCTCGCCGTACATCCGCCTTCCCTCGCGTCTCACCATTCTCACCAGTCCCATCACTGAACCTAATAGTCAACCTAACCACACTTCAATCGGTCTCATTTATTCCCGGGCGACACCAACGAACGGCGAACCAGCCCACCCACACACCTTCCCTCTTGTTTCACCGTTCCCACCCTTCATCCAGTTGTCATTCCCTTCGACTCCATATCTATTCGAACTATCGAATCCGAAACTATCTACGTTTTGTGCTATCTCATCTCATTCACAACTCCCACCACTCTCACAGCCACCAAAGACAAATGATAATTGAGTCTGCAGTCAGTTTAAAAGAATCTTAACGAATATGCAAGGCACTCAAATAACACTTGCATTTTACCGCCTGAAGATTCCAAAACGATTTAGAAGCTGAAAATTACCAAGTACAAAAACAAGATACCTTAAAACTTTAGTATAGTTTTTAAAACTATATTTAAGGGCTGGCTTTTACTATTTTTAAAGAAATATTATTTATAAATAATACTGCAAATCTCATCAATTATTTAGACATATTGAAAGATACTTGCCTTAATGAGGTTCCAGGGGTTTGGAAAATACGTTAAATATTTTTGGGTCCAATGCTTGTGTTATATATCGCAAAAAGTATGGATGTTTTCATCAGAAATGTACGGTTGTTGACTTTCTACCACATATCACACCTGAACGTATTCCCATCCACAATAATTCATGTATCATCCACTACTCGCTTATCATTCACCACTCAGTTGTTATCAATTATCCATCATTGGCTCAATTGCCACCATGTTAATTGCCCGGGAAAGTGAGGATATAAATACGTTAGACTCCTCTAACAGACAATGATCTAGGCTACATTATCATCATTATTATCATCATCATCATCATCACCATGATTATCAAACATATTTGATACGTTTATTATACTTATTTTCACTGCGTTTCACATTTTGTGTAGCCTCAAGAAAAATTCCTGCGGCTTTCTCCGCTCTCGCTGCTGAAACGAGGGGCCCCCACGTCACGTGGAATCTCGCCGGCCGTAATTCTTCGCCTCCGGAAATTCCCCATCCGAAATACTATCCAGATCGAGCTCCAGCTGGCTGTGCTAAATTGTATCTTGTCGGGAAGTGCTGACTTACCGAGAGACGTGTTAGTTTAAGGTAGCGTGTGGGTCATACGATTGTATGAATATACATAAAAATCTGGAAGTAACTTCAACTGGTTTCTGGATATGTACTTGCCAATGGAGTTAAAAATTCACGAGAATATTTTCATGAATAAACGTTACACTTTTTCAAACAATGTTTCGTATAATACATGGTGATATTTCGAAAATTCAACTTATGTTGAGAATAATGTACAATTCAACAAAATACCTTTTGAAACGATTGAGGAAAATCAAATGAGAGAGAACTTCGCGAAATAGGAATTAAGATAATGTTAGTTTCCAGAATCTAACAACTAGATAATTTTATTTTTGAACATCGAAAAGTGGATCTAATTTAAATAAATAAACAATAGCTACTTAACATCTGAAATGCAAATAATTTACATGTATCTTTAATTTTTAAAACATAAGACATTCAGAAAGTGTAAGTTTCGTATGTTCGCTCAATAAAATTAATTGCATTAAACTGTTGTAAACATTAAGCTGTTATCCGGTTAAAAACGTCTGTTTATAGCTTTACCGATTTGTCCTAAGGCTCACACTGTTTATCTATATTTAATAGTTAGCATGGAATCCAAAACATCACTTTTTAATGTTGCGAGACACTTTACGAGGAATCACATTTGGCAAGGCATACATGATCAAAATATCTTATGTAAAATCTGATTAGACCAGTGTTTTAATTCGACACACTACATCCTCGGAGAACATTTACGGCTTCAGAGCGAAAAGTGTCATTTTGCCGGAGGTGAGATAGTGCCAGGATGCCAGAAAAACATTTAAAACTAATCCCTTAAAGTAAAGTTAATTTAAATATATGTGGTACAACAAGATGCCAATGTACCATAATAGAGTCGTGACTCTTTCTAAACCAGAAAATAATAATCCAGATCTTTTATATGTCGATTATTCTTGTTAATTCTCACAAATTGAATAGTTATAAACACACCTCAAATCTGCGTTCGTTTCCAATATTTTCTGCCATTACTTCACTAATGAGTGATTATTTTCGCTGGTTTATAATAACCAGTCATAACCAAATTCCAAATGTGCATACATTACCGAACCCACTAGCTTCGAAAACTGTAATGCACGTTTGCAAGGCTTCCAATGAAATATTGAAGAAGTACACACGAAACTCCGACCTACTCAGAACTGTCTGCGTTCCAGTTTAACCGCCGGAGCAACTAGATCGTCGCCGTGCGGAGGCGTATTTTCGACGGAAGAGGTGCGAGGCAGCGCCAGTATGCGGGGCGGCGTGGGCGGGAGGTAAACGCTCGGAGAGGGGGCGCAAGAGGAGGCGTGGGTGGTCTCTGTTTTCTGCTCAGGAACCTTGACACACTAACGACACAGCGCTGGTCCTACTTTCGTTTCCTCCCGGTGCCTCATTTGCCCCTCGTGAGAGACGTTCATACTAACATTTACTTTTTGATACTGTAGGGTCTCTATATTTGAGAAGAACGTTAGAACAACAGAAATGGGTGTATAAAAATGCGAGAGTTCTCATTGTGTGGGTTTCTCATTTATCATCCGAACTCGTGCGTAATTTACATTTTTGGTGAGAGAGGGTGTTTTAACAATAGTTAACCCGAAGGTTGTTAATTTGTATTACTATCTTATGTATTCGTTCTTTTAATAATTAGGTAAGATTAATAGAAGCTTTAGTGTCTTCGAGACATCGCATGTGATAAAGACTACTCCATTTCTATTCACTTGATTCCCAGTTTGAGGAAATATAGTTTAATGTTATTGATGATGAAATGGTCTTTGGCTCATTAATAAAAATTCTATATATTCTTTACAGTTACGTGAATGAAACCTGTAATTTAGGCACGGAAATTTAGTCATTGATGGAGGATTGTAATACCGCAATCTATTGCTCAGGACATATATACCTTTAATTTTCACATACAATTTTCAACTTTCCCAGTTTTCCTCTAATCCAAGTTTCTCATCAAATTTGTGAGTTTCATGTTGCAGCCATGACCTGTACGTGAATTTCTTCTATTTCTTAATCTTATTCTGCAATCTGACCTTGATGGATCGATGGTAATATTAGTTGATGAAATAGTCAGTGAAGAAACGTACCATCATCCTCGCGGAATTACTCAGGCGCTATCTCAAGTTTTCGGAAAGCAAATATTTGAGGTGAAGTGTTTTAAGAAGAAAGTTCTATTAAAGTGTTATTCAGATTGTGTAAAATGAAAAAGTGTAGGCCTACATTAAAGATGAAATATGGATGAGACATGTTTACACTCGCTTTAAAAATATGAGTTCCGTTGAAAAATAAAGTGACTTTTCTGATCTTTACTTGACATTAGACTATTACGTAACAAGGATTTCCTATGTTCTATCAGCTCATTGGTAAAAATTATGTACACATTCATTTGAAGCTCAAGTGAAATAGCAATTGTTTTCTTATTGAAAATAACATTCTCTGAAATAAAATTCCTGACACGCTGAAGTATTTAGAGATTACACAAAATAGAGCAAACATCGACAAAACGTGTTGGAGAATCATACTCCTGAAAATGTATATATGCAACCCGTCATACACACGTGTATGACAAAATGTCTCCAATTTATGAACCCAGAAGATATTCAAGACCCAATCATTGGCTTCATATTTTAACTCTCTCATGGGTAAAATTAATAATAGTCACTTTCACTTGGACATCTTTAAGCAACAAAAAATAAATATTATATATCAGTAACTAGTAAATTAAAATGAAAAATATGGAAAAGCAAGACACAGATAAAATAATTATAATGAATAAAATTGTGTTTGGGTGCACTGCACATATTTCAATGAATAATAGCATAATTTCAAACATAATAAACTTTTGAAAAACATCTTCATATTTTTCAGTATTGTAGACATAAATTGCATTTAGTTTCCATTTGAAGCTTAGCACTGACTTTGACCGTTGATCAGCCAGAAATATGAATTTCTTATTATTCTTACTTAGAAAAGTAATTATCTCTCTGAATTTCCAACAAGGACACAATCTACCTCCCCACACGAGCATCGTTCTAGTGCCAATGAAATTCCAGTTCCTTTCATTCTGTGAGTCAGTGAAGTACATGTTTTTTTTCCACTTTCGGTGTATTCTGAATAAGAAATATTAAATATGTCCCATTAAAATGTTGTTGTGAAGCACTAATTTTATTTTTTGCACTAATCTTACATTTTGTTGTGAAGCAATAATCTTATTCGAATATTGTTTACTGACAATATTAAAGTAAAATAGTTTCTGTTTTTTTACCATCGTTTCTCCATCGTTTTGGACTTTAAAACCACAAAATAAAAGTTCTACCCCTAGACATTCTCCACTTCATTAGTGGAATACAACTTCAATTGCTGATTCTTTTACCAAGGAAGAACATGTAAATAATCTCATTATTATCTCACCATTTTGTTTGAATCTTAAAACAACACATAATAAATCATTTACCTACGATTATTTTATATTACAACGAGATGGGGTGACACCGACTACTTGTACTACGTACATCATGTACACCAAAATAGGTAACACATATTTACAGTGAGATGGAGAAACCTTCAATATTCTTGCAATACTTTGTACACAAAACAAACTTTTAAACTTTCAAAAAGAAAGTCACACACATACTCCTCTTTCTTTCAGTACAGTCTCAGAGTTCTACCATTCCTCCACACTTCGCCTCCTTATTTCCCTTTCTCATTCTAATAGTGGATCCTGGGGACGGTTATTAAAGTCAGGGCGTTAAAAACCATGATCTTTTTTACCAAATTGATTATCAATAATGAACATACATTGATCGCGACATATTACATCACGTCCAAGATATATATCCATTACAAAATATAAGTCGTTTTCAAATTTCAAGCGCAGTCTTCAAAATTACATTTTTTAAATTATTTCAAAAATATTTACATAATTCGTATTTAAAATATTTATATAATTCTTAATTACAGTTTCAAACTGAAATTGCTCCCCTTAGAAAATATTTCTGGATCCACTTCTGTCCCTCCCTTCCCTTTTTGTTTCCTACTTTCTCTCTTTCATGTGATCATTTTACACTACATTAGAAGGAGGTGACATCCACCACTTAAACGCGGAGCACCTGCCCTTTCTCCGCCGGGAATGAATGGAATACAAACAAAAGGCCCTTTGACGAAGTGGTATCGGGCGGGCGGCCGCCTTCATTGTGGATGCGCAGCCACGTGGGGCCATATTAAAAATACCCGCCCGCCCGCCATCCACGGCACGCGCGGAACGCCCCTCAGCGTGGCGCGTATTAGGGCGGAGGGCGGCCGGGCCCCAAATGACGTGTGAACATCAACACAACGCACTCGGGGCCGCCCTCTATTCCTGGCGAGGGCCGCGCCGCGCCGCGACACGCCACTTGGCTTCCTACGCGCAGCTCACTTCCTCATGGGCGCGGGTGGAGGCGTACTACAAGCGCGAGAATGTAGCCGTTTCCTTACGAAGAAAATTACCTCTATTGAGAAATCATTTCTTCGATTGTGTGTTAAACAATTCACCTGCTGCAATGCGTTAAAATGATTCCTTTCATATTCTTTCATATTATCGACAAAAGTGGGTGATAGGTAAGCTGATAGTAAAGCGTCAGTATCACAATTCAATTCGCAACGAAAAGTTTGTAAACGGCATAATTTTTTATTTATTATAAATAGATTTATTTCATTAAATTATTTAGAGCATATAAATAAAAAAGAAAATAGTCCTTGTTAATGTATTAATATTATCCGAACACAATTTTTTGTATGGATATAGGTACTTGTGTTGATCAATGTGAAAAGGAAACTTGTTATTTTTGAATTAGGGATCATAGAAAAATAATAAAAGAAATTATCAAACTATGAAATGTAAATCCCGCTACACAAGTATTATTGCGGACCGTTAGATATTCACGTTTTGATAGTGAACTCGCTGTTTGCACTCGCCAGCCCCCGTTGAGTGCTAACGAATCGAGGTATTCGACCGGTCGCCAGAGTCACTTCCGCCTCGCCCATCGGACGCGGCGCGTTTGTTCCTAAGAAAAACCCTCGATTCCTCTCCACGGGTGAGTCACTGGACATGACCGGTGGCAAGGCGCGCGCGTTCATCGCACGTCTGCTCCTTATTTCAGTCGCCAGCGCAGAGGGCAGGACTCCCTGCCACGCCCGTCGGGAAGGACGCCCCGCCGCCGCCCCGCGCCACCGGGGTGACCAACATAGCGACGCGAAGAACTGGGCCGCCCGCGCCGGCCGCGCTTTCCTCAACCGTCCGCAGCGCGGTGCTGCCGTCACAAAATGGCGTCCACCCGGCGCCAGCCCAGCGCTGGGTCCTCCCGCGCCCACCGGCCAGCCACCCTTCGGCCGACGGCGCTCCCACCCGGAAGGGCCCGCGGACGCGGCCGAGACGCGCGCCGACCCTTCCGGTGCGCCGCCGAGCGGCGGGCGCGGCGCAGAGCCGGGAGGCGCGACGCCGATAACCGGCGCCGCACGCCCCCGCTGTATTAAAAATGATAACCGCCCCACCTCACGTCTCCCACCTGCGGCGGCGGGGCGGCGTGGTGCGTGCGGACGCCCGTCGCGGGCCGGCTCTGTCCGTAGCCCCCCGCCGCCTCCTCGGTCGCCCCTCGGTGTGTCTATAAAAGGACGGCCGACCAGGCCGCCCAACTGTACGCATAGAGTAATTTGAGATACACTACGGCACCGGCCTCTGCAGAGAATTCCTGGCATTACTCGTTTTGCCAAGAATAACCCAGTTACCGAAGGCTGGGCGGGCGGGTGGTGGCAGCGTCGGGGGAGGTAACGCCCGCGCTGAAAACATCGGCCCCCGTTGCGGAGAGGCGGATCTGAAGCGGGACGAGCGGGTTGGCGGGCGGACGTTTTCGGGACGGGCGCGGGGGCGGGGCCGGGCGCGCACGCGCACTGCCGCCGCCGCCGCCGCCGCCAGCGCCGCTTTTGTGTGGGCCGGAGGAGGGCGCGCGATCGCAGCTCCTCGTGGCGGCGACTCCACACGAACAACGACCGTGGTGAGGGCGCGCAGGCAGGCGACCGTTCGAGCCCAGCGGGACAGTCTGCGGCCTAGGCACCAGGAGCAACCAGGCGGCGGCGGAGCAGCAGAGCGGCAGGACAGCAGCGCAGCGGAGCACCGGCGATAGCGGGCGGGTTCTATCTACTTTCTTGCGTGCGGTCAAAGTAGAGAAGAGTCGACATGGCCTCTGCCTCCGTGTCCAAGACGACCAAGTCGTACACGTACCGCTCGACGGGCGGCGGGCCCGCGGAAGTCAGCATCGAGTACAGTGCGGACCTGAGCGCCCTCTCGCGCTTGGAGGTGAGCCGTCGGGGGGTGTTGTGAAATGTGCAACGTCCACCGCGAACGACCTTCCAGCGACCGCTCTACACTTCGCGATTCCGTTTTTCGAGCCGATTTGTGAGCGACGTCTTGTCTGTGGAGTTTGTCTGCGACGCTTATTGTTGCCGTTTCTGCTTATGTGTTGGTTGTCAGTTTGGTGATGCGTGCTTGTGGATTATGAAACCATTCGATGAACCTGTGATGGCGTGAGTGAGAAATCACACGCAGCACATTTCACTCCACTTACCTGAAAAATAATCTACGAGTGTTTTTTTTAGATTTTGGAATTTATTATTCAATGTTTTGTGGTGATTTTGTTTTTAGTAATTGAAAGAATGAAAAGTGCTTGTTGTGCTCACGGACTTAGGATTTTTAGTATTTTTTAAAGTGTATTATTCACATATTTCGGAATTTCAATTCATTAGGTTTTTTTGTTGTAGTACAAGTGAGTGACGCATAAACCTTTATTTTTATTTGAAAATAATTATGAATTTTTTCGATTTTTATTAAAGACCTTTTGGAATTAATTTATTGTCAGGTTAGTTGAGAACGTGCATTCACTATTTTTTATTATTTTATTTTTGAATAATATTAATTAAAAAAGAAACAATTTCATAGAAACATTATTTGTAAGTATCAGTTTTAGTTCAGGAAGGACTATTTAAAGGCAGCTTCAATAAGTAAATAAGCCGTCTTCAATTTAATACCAAGTTAAATTTATATTAATTTATATACGTGCTTTGCATAGTTAACATTTCATTTAAAATTTCGAATTTATTCCATTTTTAATTTATTTTCGATTTTCTCGAATGTTTCTTAACCTATTCGAGTCTCGAAAGTGCTTCCAATGACACGCTCTCTCTTTGCAGGACAAGATCCGGCTGCTGCAGGATGACTTGGAATCCGAGAGGGAGTTCCGTCAGCGGGTGAGTAATTCCCGGTCCTCTCCGTACCTCTTTCTCTCACTCAGACCCTTCTCACGCTCCCACCCTGCGCCCTCCATCTGACCCTCCCCCCTCCTTGCCGACCGCAGATCTCCCACCCCCACCCCACCAGCACCAGCTCCCACCTGGGCCTCCTAAATCTGAGAAGGCCCTCTCCCCATCCCCCACACACACCCTCGTTTCCTCCCCTCCTCTTGTTTTCTGGTCTGACGCCCCGGCATGGATGCAGCACCCGCAGAGGGAGGACTGACCCTCGGTAGCCCTTCCCCCACTGACCACGCATAACCTATGCGCTAATGTGGCCCTGTACTTGACATATGCAAAAACTTTCTTGCATGCTTCCGGCATGCAAACTGATGTGTTTCTTACGTGACAAATTTTTCCAAATCTCTAATGGGTTACATTAAATTTAGAATTAAATTAAATTTCATAAATTCTAAATAGCTTCATCTCCTCTTTTGAGGCTCAAGAGCCTTATCCTCATCATTGTGTGAAATCGAAGCCATCTGAAGACGCTTTCGTTTTGAAGACGTTCTCATCATAGACATAAAATCGGGCAAACACCCAAATCACTTATTACTTTTTGTATTATGGCGGAGAGATGGGTATTATATTTAGCGATATATCAATATCAAACGCGGAGCCGTTCTTGGAAGACCTCCAGATAGATTTCAACATTCTCAGAGCGGTCACCCGGGCCACCCGAAATAAGCGCGCTGTGGCTATCGAGATAAATTGGAGGCAGGCACCTGCTGGACAGGGTGGTCGCCGCGGAGAGACAGCCAGCGAGGCCTGTCAGTTTGCACCGAGTAGAAGCTTTGGATGACGTTGGAGAAACTAATTTGATAACTCTTCTCTTTTATCAAACATGATCTTACTGACATGAACACTGAAATATTCAAATTAGCTTTGACAGAATAATAAGCACACCAAATATAAAAATTAATGAATATGAACATCAAGAACAATTTTTTATGTACTGACGTAAAAGAATATAGTATATCGTTTCAGAGACGAAAGCAATCAACAATCAATTCGAATATAGACAAAAATAAAACCTTCCAAATTTTAAATTGCAAGATAATGAAAAATTGTTATGAATTCATCAATAAGATTACCTGTTTTCATTTTGAATTATGAAATAATTTCTTCTGAAGAGATGCACGTTATATTTTTGTCACGTTTGCCATCGCACCAGTTAGAATTAGATAAACAGGGATTAATTATAGTAAAATTGTATGACTTTTTTTCTTAATGAGAATCAAATGCAATTTTCTAAGAAAAAATGTTAACAGTAAAAATTATAAAATAACTAGATCCCTTTAAACTGACTATAAAATTGCTGGCCAAATAATCTTCTTAAGTCTAAGACAACCATCATATGTGATATAATTAATAAACTGAAATAACTGCTACCCGAGTTCTAAAGTACATTAATCAATTCAGTGATTTAATTGACATTATATAAAACAATAAGGGGGTGAAATGCGTTAAGTTTTTAGTCCAGCGTTTAGCTCTCTTGTTCTGTAGATTATTTATTTAGTTATTTCTAATTGAAATATCTATGTTAATCACAATCGTACATTCAATAAAGAGAAGTTAATTTTATACAAATGCAACTGAATCTAATTTCGAGATCAAAAACTTGTTTTTTTATTTGGTGTAATTGTAAGTTGATGAGGACGTATTTCAGTTTCACTATATACCATTTCAATAAAACGTGTATGACATTTACACCGCAAACATCCCTTAAAATTGAGTGCTGATTAAGATATCTTTTCAAAGGTTAGTTCGACGCGAAGTGTCAATATTGGCTAAACTAAAATAATCAACAGTATAATTTTTGTATCAAGTGCTTAATCAAATAGAGGTGTTGAATTAAGTATTTGTGATAAAATGTAAATATGAAGGGTTATCATTTTCAATTTTTTTCTACTAAGTGGATGTTATATGATTATCTAAGCTGATAAGACAATTTTAATGTTTATACATATCAGGATTGAATTTAGTATAAAGTACTTCATCTCTGAGAACTTAATGTTTAGAAATTGCTAAAAATAATTCCCTAAGACCTTGTTTACTGTATATTTCGAATTATTTCGAATTTTTCGCGTTTTTTTTTTCAAAGACACGTTCAAATATATATTTTTAGTAGTTAATAGCACAAAGATTTCAGTTTATTATATTAACATGTTTTGCCTAAGACACTAGTAAGTATTAAAGTTGCAAGCAAGAAATTCATTATTTTTGTAAAAATTGTAAATTAAACCGATCACACACACACACACACACACACACATATATATATGGTTTAATTTAATTTATGATCTGAAAGATTGCCTTCCTTAGCGCCACAAAAACTATAAACTGCCGGAATTTCGAGTTAACATTTTATTGCGTTAACTGTAAATGAGGCATTTAAATGTAAATGAAAAAAGTAATATCGTCTTTTGATCTGGTCTCTTCAAATTATATTCATCCAAATTAAGGGATTGATTAATTGTGGATAAAGAAATACCATTAATTAGTGGAACAAGCAAATGCTACAAAACGTTCCGCTTAAATAATGTAGGGGATGCAAAATGTTTTATTAAATAATATAGTAAGGACCAAAAGTGTAATTAAAAAACTTAACCCTTTCGGAATTATTTTGTGAATGCGATGCAATATTATTTCTTATCTCGTTTTGAAAATATATTTATAGCATTAATTTCAAAATGATAAATTATGAAAAATAATTAAAGAATATATGACTTAATATATAATATTTATCGCGAACATAATATGTTCGGTAAATATTCAAAAAAATACCACAAATTACCCCAAAATATTCTCCCTCATATCAATCAATATGCGATGTAATGAAGCCTGACATTCATGTCATTAAGCCAAACGAAAATATAATATGTTCCTAGACCACACACCTTTATCTTCATGTGCAATTTGCAACCCGAGATCAGCAACGTATTCCAAACATGATGCGCGCACCGGCGGGGGGGGGCACATGCATTCCCTAAATCCGCCGCATCTGCAATTAGCAACCAGGTGGAACGCCTGTGACGGTGGTCTCGAGACCGCCCAACCCGCCCAACCCACCTGCCCCAAACAGCCTCGCCTCAGTTCTCACTGCTCTCCACTGTTCCGCCCTCTCCATTCCACGCTCTCTTTGCTGTACACCATCCCGCGCTCCCTTCCCCCTTCGCTCAACACCCTCACCCTCCATATCTCCCCCTCCAAACCCTCCACGCTCCACACCATACCCCGTTCCACACCATCCCCGCTTACTCTGTTGTACACCCTTCTCTCCACTGCACCGCACTCGGCGCCCGCCCCGTCCGCGCCGCCTTGGCACCGCAACGCGGGCCGTCTCCGCTCTGCCAACGCGGGGGCGTGGCGGCGGCGTCCACCTGCGCCGCCGACACCGTTATTAATGAGGTCTCACCTCACTCTGGCAAATGCCCGCCGCTTCCTGCACCGCGCCTGCGGACACGAGTTTAAATCTTTAAGAACCATGTCGGCCTAATCCGAGGTATATTTAGAGATCGAAGGTATTTCCGGGGTGGACTAGAAGCGGCCGTGACTCACCGTGTTAGCACGTCAACGACTTCGTTAAAGATTTTAGTCGTTACTGTCTCTCGACACCGTTTTTCAAATTTCTATGACAACGTTATTTTTGCGTTACACACACTCTCTCTCTCCCTCCCTCTCCTTCTCTTTCAACCTACTCCGCGCAGTGTGCAACAGTTATTTGCCTTCTTTTCGTTGCTGTGAGGTCTAGGAAAAATTTACTCCCCACAAAAAATATGGATTTTGTTGACGCCAAATATCAGGAGCATAATACGGAATTTTCGAAAATAAATAGTCGATTGACAACTAATTTCACCAGTCTCAGTGTTGGGCAAAATATGGACCTCACTTGTACAGATGTTTTCGCTGCGATTCACAAATAATATGTTCGTAGAACCGTGAAGAACCCGCGAAATACTCGTATTTTGAAAGAAATTTCTTGCGACAAAAAATTAGACAAATTTTGCCGGTAAATATCGTGCCACATGATACGTTTATTGTTCAATTTTTTTTTTAAGTTCGTTGTCACCAGTTTTATTCCGTTTCGGCCAGCTAAGAAACAGAATTTCAAAGATTATTGATACATAATACTACGACGAAACCCTCCCCACCAACGAAGTGCTACGTGCTTTTCAACTGTGTCCTAAGGTCTGAGATTTTGAAAGTTTCATTTTTTCTTGTACTAGCCGGAAATCTAACCTGAGAGCATGGAATTAACCTGAGAAAAAATATTTGTACGGTTGTGCGCTAGACGCGAGTCAGCAAGTTCGCTTTATAGATAAATTAAGCGTCTGATTACTAAAGATTATACTTTCATTTTTAAGAAGTCAGTATTGGTCTCGCTTTACAGTCTAATAATATCCATACAGCTGGGACTCATTTGCGAAAGATAATGAACAACCCACACACGCCATAGCTGGAACCGATACTTAAAAATTCCACGCTACGTGACACTCAGGTGGTGTCAATCTGTCACGACCATCGTTAGTTACTCTATCCGCCAACCACACGAGCCACGACTCGGTTGTCGTCGGCCGGATCGACCTCGCGATAATGGATGGGCACAGGGACGCGGTCGGCCGTCATTAGCGGCAGCGGGGGCGGGGCGGAGTGCAGGAAGGCGAGCCGGGCCACCGTCCAAAGCCGCTCGCCGCCCCCGGCCGGTCGCAGGCGACCGCCGCACCGCGCGCCGCGGCCTTCGAAGCGAAGAGCGCTCGACTGGGCCGCCGGCGGCGGTGGCGCCCTCGGTGCTCGGAGGCGGCGGCGGCGGCAGGTAATTTGGGCGCGGTATTCTGGCCCGACAGCCGCCGGCTATTCCCAGGAGCGCGCGCGCTCGCCGCCTCCCCGCCCACGCCCGCCAGCGCCGCCTGCCGCCGCGGCCGCCCCCGGAACTGCAGGGGGGTCTCAGCACCTGCACCTTTGGGGATTCTTTTCGTTCGCATGCACAAGGTTTGCAAAAGTGATCTTTTGAACGAACTGTGAGACCCCTTCTTGGTACAAAAAGCAGTAAAATTAAACAATAAGTATGTCTATAATAATATACAAAATACATATAGTGGTCGAAATGAAATTTTTCAGAAATATGAAAAAAATATTACTTCTTTTGAACAAATAATAAGAACTCAGATTGATGAAAATTTGACGAAATACTGAAATAATGACGTTAGCCATAAAATAGCTCATTATCAAAAAATAAAATAACTATATTTTAATTACTTTTTATTTTCTCGCATTCTCCTTACGTAGATAGAGAAACTTATGTAACGCTGGAGCGAAAACAGCATTTTTCGGCAGAGAAAGTATTATAGGTCCCTGGAATGGATCTTTCTTTAACACGTTTAGTCCGAAACCACGTTTTGAGAGTCATTGATAACGAAACGTGGTTTATAGCAAACTGTCTACTCATCCTTTGCGAAAGAAGATAGCGGCTAAACCATAGGTAGAATTTTCACCAAAATTGATATTCCTCGACTGAACCGACTCTTGTTACGGCTTCTCAAATCTGAAACGAAGATTTTGATTTGGGGGAGGGCCGTCCTTTGCATAGAGTCCCAACGACATTTCCAATATTTTCTACAAAATTGCTCCATTTTTTTCATAAATAGGTCAATATACACTTATAAAAAAGGTGTATGTGGCATTTTGATTAAGTTTGGAAAATTTGAAAATTGCGAAAGTTAAAAAGTTATTCTACATCTTCCTAAAATTACATTCTTCAAAATTGAATAAACTTTAAAATACGATCATGTAGAATATTTTTTAAATATCAGAAATTTTTGCATATTTTTGCGCGAAATAAAAACAACTTTATCATTTTAATTTCCCCATAATGAATCCAATTTGTTTCTTCATTTCTTTCTTAAATTGGGCGAAATGCACTAACTAAAATTATGCAAATCCGATTTTTGTTGATCTCTCAATTTTTGAAATTCTGAAAAAAGATATAAATAACGAGAAAGTATGTGTAGGTGTTGTATCGCTACTTTTACGTAACTAATTAATAGTTATTTCGAAATATTTGCGTTCAATAAGTTCAATAGTGAAATACCATGTATATTCCAGAAAAAACTGTCATTGTCATAAATATAATGAAATTACACGACCTTGTGAACTCCTAAACTGTCAGATTTTCAATCTCTGTTTATTTTAAAAATAGGACTCTCTATTGCTCGTCAATCTCTGCAATGAGACTGTGACAAAACACATGTAGAAGAAACAATACTCTCGTATGAAATGTAATGTTCGTCTCCGCATTTGTATAAATAAGACGAATAGATTTTTTAAAATATTAAACAAAAAGTATAACTTCTAGCAAATTCTTCATTGATATAAAAAATCACGAATTCATTCAAGTGAGAAAAATCAATAAGAGTTGGACTTAATAGTCAAACTTTTTCTTCTTATTGTTATCTCGGAATAAAATTACACTAAATTTACATTTTGTATTGAAAAAAAAAATGCATTCATTAATCGCTTATAGCACAATCTAAGAACTTGACACTCTTGCTAGAAATGTCCCTTGTAGAAAAGAGATATAACTTAAAAAGAGTAGGCTTAACTATACATTTCACGAATTTTCATTACTTTCACATACAACAAAACATGATATTCATGCCCGAAAATAATATTTCATTTAATTTTTTTAACAAAACTGATATGTAATTGACTTATTGCTATATTCCCTTTGACTTTAGTAAATCACAGTTCTCCTTGCAACCATAGACTAAAGAGCAAACAAGATAACTAAACTAATGACTAAAGAGCAAGATACGAACCGCAAAATGTGTCACATAAAATCAGAGTAAAGGTACATTTATAATGTTTGCATGTAGAAGATACAGGGGGACGTACACTCATTGGTGTAATTCTCTAAGTAATGCATATTAACCACCAAATGTGCCAAAAGGGACAAATAACGAATAAAAAAAGGCAGTTACAAAACAAACTTGTCGCGGCCTCCCGACGATCGGCCGGCGCCAGGGCCGAACCCAGGACGCGGCGCGAACTCTCTCCCAGCCGGCTTAGTTTACTCGCGCCTTTCCCGATGGCCCAAGGCCGGCGGCGGCGGCGGCGGCGGCGGCTGCGAGGAGCCGGGCGGCGCTTGGGGATCGGCCAAACGCTGCTCGAAATAACGCCGCCTGGGTGGAAGCGCCGCCGCCGCCGCAACCGCCGCCGCGCCCCGCACCCTTCGCCCCGCTCCGCTCCGCTCCCGGCCCCGCTCCTCTCCCCGCTTCGCGCTCCGCCCCGCCCCCGCAGCAGGTAACCAATCCGAGCGGGTAGCTCTGATGCGCGCCCCCCCTCTTCAGCACCGGGTACCCGATATCGCTTGTATTTCATTCGTGAGTTTGGTTAGCAACCATACAGCGTTTATGTTCTTTTCTATTATTTTTTAGCGAAATACCGGCATTTTTATTCTTATAAATTACAATTATACTCACATTTTCTGCAAATATTCAATATATAAAGACTGGAAACAAGATGCTTATCGCTAGTATAATTTCTTTGTTTTCTATTTCGTAGTGGCCACATATAAAACTGATATATCGATGTGCTAGTATACTTCATTCAATATAAACCGCGTGCTTTAAATTTACTGCAGAATCGATACATCGTTAGTTTGAAAAAGGCTGCCCTCTGGAGGCGTGAGGATGTTATAGGGCTTTATCCCAAAAATAATACTGATGTTAAATGCAAGTATGGCCAAATTCACAATTATAAACGTTGATGAGCTACTGTCTTGGTAGTTATAAAAAGTTAACTTCGATCAATCTGGCTCTGTAAACATTGTCACAGACTTCTGGTCGCAAGAAGAATTACTTAAGGTAATCTGAAAACTGATGAATCAATTTGTTTCACTGAATTTTACAATTATATCCTCCATTTTAAATTGATTAAAAAACAATTACAAAATGTTACCAAAACCCTTTTCTTAAAATAACCCACATCAACCTCTAAAAACGCATTAAACTTTAAGTGTAAAGTATATCATTTCATATTAACACATTCGAGTATTGCATTTCAATTCAATCTTTCTGAAAAGTGCAGGATGTTTGATAAACTCCCTCGCACCAGACTTGGCAAAAAACAGGAAATCCGCCGGTAATTTCGCACGCATTCCGTTCCGTGGGGAGGAATAACCAAGCCATTTCCTGCAAAACGATTGCAAAAGGTACACATGAACTCCAAACCTCTAAACACATGTCTAAAAGCGACCAAACGCAACCCATCCAAATGCAACAGCTTCCAAACCACGGTTTCTGTTCACGAGATCGCAGTGCTGGACAAACAAACATATCGCCGACCAGAGTGCACCGAACGCATATCTGCGGCAACAGAAACAAAGCAACTCCTCATAACTCGTGGAGCTTCAGCACCACAGCTCGGAACGGCCGTCAAAGAGACGGTTTGTAAACGCTTGGCGCAGGAACTAAACACCTGCCTGTCGATGTGGGTGGGGAGCTTAGGAAAGAAAAGGTTGAAACGCGTCTTCCGAAAACCAAGACGTAAACACATTGGAATTACGACTCAGCTGGCGTGATGATGCGTTGGTTATGTTCGAAACACCAGAGCTTCCGTTTTTTCTGAAACTACTGAATGATACAGACTTGTGAAAAAAATCGAGTATTGGCGGGAATATTTAGAAGTATTTTATGATAACAGACAATTTTATATAAAATAACCGATGTGAAGGCATTTTTGGGCAGTATGTAATCCAGAAATTGCAAAATGCTTTCCTTGAATGGGTTGAACAATGTAATTAAATTTTCTTTGTATGCTTTTTTAAGTTTGCATTCATAAATTGGCGATATTCCATTGTATTGGATGACTAAATTTAATAGCACTCACATGTGAAATTTAGAATAGGGAACAGAAAATTTGCAACATTGAAAATGTTACAAAATTAAAATGTTCAAATAAATAGAAAGACATGATAATCTAGTGAATATTATAGTATCAGTAAATCTACAATAAAAACCGTTTAATTTGCAAATTCTGAAAGAAAAGAAAAATAAAACGAAATTAATCAGAAGAATAAAGAGAAATTAATCACTTGCAAGTTAAAAATAGATTTCTGCTATTTTGTAATTAATTTTTAAAAGCATTTCTATCAATACTTTTGAAAACAACTTTCTAGTTCCGAGAATGCATGATTTAACCAACTGTATTATATTTAATATTTTAACTATTATTAACTTGCGTAGCACAAATAAAAACTTTTATCCTTTCTGTTTATCGTTAATCGAACTTCATGAAAGAGATCAGGAACACGTTTTCTAATAAACCATGCCCTGTTACTATCAACATCAGTTTCGTAGTATTATTACAAGAGTTTTCTAACAACCCATGGTCATGTACTATCAGTACATTGGTTCTTCAATTTTGTAGTGAAAATATCTTACTAAGCTGGTAACAAATACATAAATAAACGGTCGTTAATTTTTTTATATTTAACATAACTTCATTTCTTCAAAACATGATTGCAAGAAACGAAACACAGGTCTTTAAAACAATATCTTGAATAACTTAGTTTTTCATAAACAAGCATTGCTGGAAACCTTATTTGCATGTAATCGTCAAAAAGTCTGAAGTGCGTTTTCAAGAACTTTTGGACGTGAACATTCCGACTGGAAATAGCGGTAACACGAATTGAACGACCTAGAAGGAGTTTTGCTCAGTCTTATGAAGTCTGACGAATCTTCCAATCGAAGACCGCAAGACGGCAACCGGAACGTAGGGATCATAGAGTGGAACTTAGGAAGCAGGATGCCGATCATGGGGAGTGCAGAGTAGCGGAGAGCTGGAATCGAGGAGTGGAGAACCGAACCGGGAGGACGGGGGAGGAGTTTTGGAATGCGGAAAATGTGTAGCGGGAACTAGGAACAGGGGTCGTTAAAGCTGGATCTCGGAAGCGAGAAATGAGAAGGGACTGAGGAGCGGGGTTCGAACATTTTATCGATAACCGGGAAGAAGGAATCGGGTAGTGGAGAGCGAGGACTGGCGGTGGGGGCCAGGAGATGGACTGGAAATCGGAGAGCTGGGACCCGAAGGCGAGGAACGGGAGATGGAGAGTATTAACACGTCTTTTTTGAAAAAATATGACATTTTTCATAAGTACAAAACATGGAAAGACCTCAAAAACTGAAGTACATATTTCGAAATTTTTGTCATCAGGTCCGTAAATATTTCTTAAAATGTTATTCACAATTTGATATAATTCTTTATTTTCTTGTTTGAAAGTCAGCTACTCTGACTTCGTGGGATACTATTTTATTCCCAATAGCGGCGGTTTCATAAAAACACTTATTTCTTTCGTAATTCTACGGCAGTAGAACATCTCTTAATAGGCCATTTCATTTGGACACAACGTTTTAATTTCCTAGATATCTTTACTAGGCATTCGCTATCTTCTCAAAAAGTAACTATAATAAAAAAGTTGTTGGTATTATTTGCTATTAAACTAAGAAACTCTAAAAGAAAATAAGAAAAAATTAAGAATATTCATGTTATTTAGTAGTCACGAAAACATCGAAATTATTATAAAAAATATTCCAAGTTCTCGAAAGGAAAATTTCCAAAATTGTTTGTAATACTCATTTTGTATAGTATTTAAACGTATTGGGAGTATTTTTTAAAACTATTAAAAACATACGACAAATATTTATGTAAACATATTTGACAAAACACTTACAAGCAACTATTACGCAATATGCATTATTTACGACAATATTTTGTACCAATAAATGTTCTTCGAAGCATAAAATACTTAGGAAAAATAAATGTACGTCTAACTTCTTCACATTTTTCTAAATCGTTTAGACCAATTTATAAAGTGATGGAGCCCCAAAGCCAACGACTCCGCTCCCGCAACTTCGTTTAATGTCAGAAGCCCCGGATGCGGTCGCGTAGCTCTCGCGAGTGACGCTCGCGGTGCACCCCGCAGTGACGGGCGTCGCGGCCGAGAGGGCGGGGGTGGGGGGTGCGTGCGCGCACGCTGCTAAATTTCACCGCGCCGGCTGACGCGCGGCGGCAGGCGGCGCGCGAGAGAGAGAAAAAAAAGAGGAACGCGTGCAAACAAACCGTGCTAAAACGGGGGCTGCGCGTCCCGCGTCGACCTCTCGGGTAAAAGGACGCAAAGGTCGTGTTGGCTGCGGAGGAGTGTAGTGCGTGGGAATGCATGAGGTGGGAGGATCGTTAACTTTTGTTTGCCCGGTGTTCAGAAGGAGAGTTGTCTTCGTCTGGGGTAGGGAATGAGAACCCAAACCCGTAATGGTGGCTCAGGGTATCAATTCATGTTATTGCAGTGCCTCTGACCGGGAGGCCCTTGGGTTCTAATCCCGATTTTGGTAGGATTGTCCACACTAACTTGTCACCTAGGTTGAATTCAACCGCTGTCTGTAGAATAATTCTAATGTCAAGCTGGTCTAATCAGTAGTTTTCCTTGGTTTCTCTGATCAACACCAGGTGAATACCAGAGCAGAAACTTAACAAACGAGCTAATGGCCTCGCGCGATCTTTCCTTCCCCTTCCCCGACGGTAGGTCGAGGTTGGATCACGCCATCCAGCGTGGGAAGATCATGTGCATAAGAACATGGACAACTCTTAGAGAACTAATAACCTTAGAAGTTGACTCTCGCGGAATTACTAATCAATCATGTTTGCTGTGAAGGCGTATAGTTCGTGGGAATGTGAGGTGAGAAAGTGTTTAACTACTGTTCGCCTGGTGGTCAGAGGGTGAGTTGTCCTCGTCTGGGGTAGGGCATCAGATTTCCATCATTCCGCCGGAAAGGAGAGATGGAAAATGCGCGTTACAACGCCCCCGCAGGCTGCACACGTTGCTGAATAAATGCTGGGGCATGTGTGCTTACGGAATTGAGAAAAAGGTGTTAGTGGCAACTGACACTCCTGCACGAAGTAAAAGTCTCTATGGTCGTACTGACTGTGAGGGCTGTAGTACAGAAGAATGTGTGAAGCGCGAGCAACGTTCACTTCTGTTTGTCTGGCGGTCACCGCGCTAAATGTCCTCTTCTGAGTGTTGGAAATGAGATCAATATTCCGAATTAAATTTGTGGTAGTTCATGCAATTTCTAAGCTGCAACCATTTCTCGCGGCCAGCCGCTCGCGCCGGTGACCCTTCACCGAAGCAAGAGTCACCGGCCGCATGGTTTAGAGCAGAATCGGAAGCTGGGGGAAGGGGTAGAAGGAAAGGGGGGGGCAGGGAGTCGGCGCGATGTCGCACATCCCCCTTGTCACCGCCTCGCCGCGCCGGCGAAGCCGTCGCCGTCATCGGCAGCACAGTCAACGCCGTCGTCGCTGCCGTCAGCGATGCCAGCGCGATCTGGTGGCGTCCGAGACGCCCGCCGGTGACTCAGGTCCCGCTTATAGCCGCCAGCCCTACCGCCTCACCAGCCTCAGCCCCTCTGCGTCTCTCCCCGCCCCTCCCCTCTCGGCCAAAGGGGACGCGTGAAATATGGTTTTTGAAAATAACATAAAAAGGAATCCACTCACGCCTCTAGAGTGAGTTCCTATATTACAACCCCTTCGTTCCAATGGCTCTCTAAAAACATGTCTTCGTCTCGGCATCTGGCGCTCCCTCTTGCTTTCTCACACTCTTTTATCTTCTGATTCTCCATATTTCTGCCAATTTATTGGTCTCTGTGACTCACCATCAGTTCCTCTTCCATTCGAGTATTTCTCTTTTTTCCCATTTTTTCACAATCCTCCATTCTGTTCACCCACAGTTTTCAGTTATTTCCTCTACATTTCTTCTTACTCTTTCATCTTATCTTTCTGTCTAAATGCATGTGTTATTGAAATTTCCATTATATTTCTGCCTTGATTTTGTTGTTTTTTTTAACTCTATATTCCTACTTTATCCCCTCGTACTACATTCCGGTCTTCACCTTTTAATTTGCAGACGTCCCGTCCTTATCTTTGTTTCTTCCTACGTCTCGTTCTTCATCTTTTTGCATCTTATTATTCATTCCCCTTCCATTATTTAATTTTGTTTCGTTCCCTTTAGCTCACCTGACTCATGCCTGAGCTCATATTCCCTCCTACTAACAGCAGATGCCACGGATTCAGGCCAAAGACCGCGACGACTCAGCGGGCGAAAACGTTACCGCGCGCGTATTTTTAACTCGCGCGTGTACCCAGATTTCCCCCTTCGGCTTCGCGGAAAGCATGCGCGCGCATGCACCCAGTCGTGTGCGCGTTCGCGGGGCGTCGAGGGTGGATTTGCGAGGTGCGATGCCGCACAGGCACTTCGGCTTTCAGGCGGCGCGCCAAGCGGGAAAGCGAAGCGACGTTTTCTTGGGAGCGAGCGCGGCGCGCTCTAGCTGCTGTGAAGGGGAACTATTTGAAGCGACACGCCCCAGAAACTGCTAGATTAGAGGGATAAATCGAGGTTCTGTGATCCTAGTACGGAAGCATCATTTGCACCGTGATTAGGAATCTAATTATCTGAAGTGGAATAAGGTTTGGTGACGGGTTAATGAGGTCAGGTGACGAACCGAAGAGACGTGCGGATACCGTTCCTGGCTTGCGCTCTACGAGTACAAACAACGGGTTCAACTGAAACTTGGCACCCAAATGTAAAGAACCGCTCAGACATCAAAGTGCATGGTGTTGTACGATGCTCACAAAAGATGATGGTGAAAAGGCAAGGTAAATAAACTTCACCGTGATGTCGGAAACAGATGAAATGAAATGAGCCTACATGAAGACACTCAATACTCAAAATCACAAAAGATACCTTTTTCTCAGGCGTGTTCTCTTCCCTTTTACTTCAGGTTAAATAAACTGATTTATCATAGGAATCGTTACGTACTGATAATAGATTGTCATGAAGTGCAAATATTTTATTCTACCGGGTCCCTAACTCGGAACCATGCGTTTTCCGTAAGAATTCGTTTAATTTCGATCGTCACCCTTCGTGCTGATTGTATTACACTATTACACACTCCACCATGAATATTCTTAAACTAAACCTTTCCAAACTTTACAAGACTCCGCTTTAAGAAATGTAGTTAGTTTGTAGTAAAATGTAGAACTTACTTCGCATTCTACGCATTACTTACTACTACTTACTTACTACATTACTTAGCATTAAAATAGTCTTTAAATTCACTTTCGGACTTTTTCCAAAAAATCCTCTTTCAAAATGAAATGAAGATAAATAAAATTAAAATAAATCTTAATTATTGCAAAATTGTCTTCACAAGAACTCTGATTTGCAAATTTTGGCACAATGGAAACATTTCAGTAACTACCAGATTATTGTACACAAATCTGAAAAAAATTATTAAGAAATGAACTCTAAGATAGTATCATGATTTATAATATTTCAAAGTTAGAAAATGTATCATTAATGAATACATTACAGGTTATACAAAACAAAAAATGGTTATAATTTATTCCAATAGTTGCTTAGAAAGATTGGAATGCTTTCTATCTCCATAACTGCCGAGAGTGACCCTGGCTTTGACCTCTGCTGCAGATTGAACGCGAGAAGGCAGACCTCAGCGTTCAGGTCATCCAGCTGTCGGAGCGACTGGAGGAGGCCGAGGGTGGCGCTGAGACCCAGGTGAGCCAACCCCTCGTTCACTACTTCCACCACACACATTCCAAACACACTGCCGCGTGTGGCGGGGACAGCCAGCTTAGAGCTAGTCCCAGCTGGGGTGGACCCCGCTCTTGGCAGGCACCTGGACGGCGAAAATCCTGCGAGCAGACGTGTAGGTCGGCGCTGGATCTCACGCACCGATTGAAGAGGAAACACCCCCACATCTTGAGATATATCATGCATCACACTTACGGGACTGATAATTGACTTAAGTTACAGAGCGCCCATTTCAAGCTAACTGATTCACTGTCAATAAACGTTCAGTTGATTGTATTTCAAATTATATGCATTTTCAAGTCAAGGAGAGACAATGCGTCAACGTGAATTTTAATCACATGTCAAAATAAGTGTGGAAATTGTTAACACGATCAAAACAAAAATTTTTTTTATAATTCATTATTAAAATGAAAGACAAAGAATGTAGCCTTCAAGTACAAAGTTCAAATTTCCCGAACTTAATTTCGACAACATTCAAATCAATTAGTTGCTATATTATTTATATAGTTAAGAGAACCATATTCATAATTTGCACTAAGAACATACTGAACAATTTTTTCAGACATTGTCAATTGTATAAATTTCTAGACTAAAAACTACACTACTAAATGTAAATAATATTTGTTTCTAAAAGTCTCAGCAAAAAACAATATGGTAACAAGTTATTGACGTTAAAAGAACAAGAACATTATAGTCACATTTCATTATAAAATGATTTTCATATTACATTATAAATGGAAAAGTGTAATAAACAGAATTATATTACGGAGAACGGAAATATACACGCAGATTTTTTTTGCTATTTTTTTTCTTGTAAAATGCTCTAGTTTTTGTAAGTTTGTTAGTTGTCTGGCAGATCTTATCGGAAGCTTGAGAGACGAGACGAACAGTAGTAAACGATAAACAGAATACGGATGCGAAAATGAAATACTTCAGTTACAGAATACCTCCCAGTTACAAAATTTCACTCACTAAATACTGAACCTCTTTGAAACGGCGAAACAATTTTTTTTTTTCTTTTTTTTTTTTAAATATATCAAGGAAAAGCGTTTGAAGTTTGAGTATCTTAGATCCACCGTACACATTTGCTCACACCATAATTATCGTAATAACTGCATATTTTCACCACCAGGAAATATTGTTGCAAGTGTTTTGAATGTGTGTCGTGCGCATGCGCAGGTCGAGGTCAACCGCAGGCGCGACACCGAGCTGACCAAGCTGCGCAAGCTGCTGGAGGATGTGCACCTCGAGTCCGAGGAGACCGCCAACCTCCTGCGCAAGAAGCACCATGAGATCGTCGTCGACTTCCAGGACCAGATCGACCAGCTGTCCAAGCTCAAGGGCAAGTACGTATCGAACAGTGTCGGTGAACCGCAAAGGGAGAAAAAAGACCATTCACTGCGTAGGTGCTAAAATTTCGATTCGAAGCTGCGCGTCCACTTAACCACCGGTTGTCGCAGGGCGTCTTCCCCTGCGTCGTTCAATGTGATATCATATGCGTTCGGTATCGGGGACAGTTGATGCTCTTGGATTGCGTCACAGACGAAGGGCGTCAATCATGTGGCATCAGTTAGCTCTAAGAAACGTCGCCCGGAGAGATTTCCACAGAGCCTTGAGAGAGGATCCTATATCTTTCAAGAGACTCCTACACCCGTCTCAAGGTCGTTTTCTCCTCGATATGTCTACAGATTGTTGTTTAAACCTTACTCTTTCAACGTACGTTCTTCACTATTTATTCTGCCAATTTATAATACAATGGGGATACTTTAAGTGACTGGACCGCCGCACAAACCTCTCTCGGCCAACGACCCTTATATACCCCAGTGCGGGATTGCTGCGGATCTTTTGCTAATCTTCAAATTCCTCGTCGCCTTGTGCCCACCTCATGGTGCTAAAACTAGTCCTCATTCACCAGTAAATCCTTCAGGTTTTCTTAAGGCACCTTCTCGTCCAGTGCCTTCCACAAATCTTGCGAAATCAGCAAATAAATAACACGAAAGAATCAGCCGCGAACTGTAGTCTCTCAGATCCCATGATCTTACCCACTGAGATTATTTCTGTTAGAATTCGAGGGATTAAGTGTTCACCGGTGCATGCACACACAACAGTACATTCGTGAAAAAAATACAAATTATATGTCTGCCATTTCTCAAGAATTGCAGTAGCTTCATTTAGGGGTACAGAAATAGACCGAAAAGCACCACCACAAGGCACGAAAGCTACGAAAGGGCCCCCGCAAAGGCTCATTGGACAAGAAATATCTCTGCGACGACTAGTGACTTGGAAAATGCCCCCCTGTGCATGACTTTAGTAGATTACACTAAATTCATTGTATCCCACGTGTTTATTTTACTAAATTGATACTTTACATACTAAACGAAATATATAAAACATTGTGAGAATTCTGGTGACACCACGTAACTGTAAGATACAAAACTGGCTTCTAAAATTAAGGCAAAGGACCTGGATATAATCGTCAATTTCATAAATAAATTTTTTTTTGCATTGTTCTCCGAGAAAGAATAAACACAAATGCTCATTGTGGAACAAGAAGATTAACAAAATACTTCAAAATAACTCCGGGTAATAGCCCAAATAGACAATACTCCACAGGCCTTATAACCAACAGATATTCGTCACTTGTCAATAAAAATTCACATTTCAATTTCCTCATCTCATTCTCCTTCCCTGAAACTCCCTGCGTTCTTCTATCTGAACTTTGCCATTAATTTTATTCACTCACAACTTCTTGACGTACCATTTATATATGTTTTTCTGTTCTCAATTATTTTGAACCATTTTTTTTTCTTTTCCTTAGTATCTGCACTCGTCTATTTCATTTTCATTTACTTAATGCCAACATTAAGCTACATTTATTTCACCTTTTTTTGTCGAGTGCAATTATATTTTGCCTAAGAGGACAAGCACTCCCGCACATGCACATGCATCTGTAAAAATGTAAAAATATTGTTCATGTCAATGACCAAAGGCAATTTTTTATATTTTTTATTGTGTCTCAGTTGCCTTATTTTGACCTCAAACGCTTATTTCTTTCTTATATTATATTATACGGCAGTTAATGATAATTCGAAACGAAGATGCGTTTTATTATTAATATCCACCAACAGCTATAATTCTTTACTTGTAAGCTATATACTATCTCAATACATAACACATTCCCCTGTAATAAATCCAGACGCAATAAATTTTCTCTACTACAATATTGACAGACCAAGTATTGCAATATTCACACATTCGTGCCATTCGAGGAATTTTCAATACATTTCCCCCATCCCCGCCTCTTTACTGAATGTAAACTAAGATCTATAGCATGGAACCCCAACGGCGGCCACGTGGAGAAGTGAAAGCAGCGCAAACACTCGAAACCATAATTCGTGGATTTTAGTGGCAGTCGAGCCGTTCCAAGCGCCTGCCCGTCGCCATGACTCACTGGCTCCCCCGCCTGGCAGCAGCCAGACCCGCGTTCCAGCTACTCACAGCGTGGGGCTGCTTTCGATTTGATACTTGATATCGTTCCAACTACACAACACACTACGGAATCGTTGATTACCCAACCTGAGTTATCGATACTCTTCATCTCCATTGCTTCTTTGTCTGAACGTGATCTACTCTTGATCTATAAACGACTTAATAATACATACAAAATTGCACGTCTTTTACCATAACATTCAAAAACGTATACTTTCATTCTGTGAAAACGTCACAATCAATTTTTTTATCTGCCTTTTTTTATTCCGAAACCAAAGACCTGTATAATTTCCATGACATTATCCAATTGATTCATATCGGTAGTAGAACACACAATAGAAGTAAAAATGATCACGGCAGATCAAAATGCATTAAACGACATTGAACCGGCCTCTTTCCAGTTCCAATTAACGACCTGCATCTTCACCCCGCCACCCCACCCCATCCCCCGCCCATCACCCAACGACCTCCCCAAGTATTCGCACGGCTGCCCACCCCGTCCTGCCACGGTCCGCTCAATGGCTGCATTGGTGGGGCGGTTTGTCGAAGCCTCCGAATTCAATGATATGTTGAGGTAGGGAGGGAAAAATTTCTTCGTAGAAGGAACAATGAGGGAGGGCCGAATGAATCGAACACCGGCTCGGCGCGAATCGTATCTCGAAATAACCGCGCGCCGGCCGTGGTGGCAGGACGGAGCGGGCCCCGGCTACCTGCAGCGGCGGCGGCGGGGCGTTCGGCTCCCGGGCACCCTGCGAGTGGGCCACAGCGCCGCCAAAATAGCAGCGTAAACCGACGATACTATTTATAAGAGCGCGGGGCTGAGACGTTTACTACCCGCCGCCGCCGCGCCCGCGCTCTCTGCTCTGCCAACGGGCGTCGCCGCCGCCGAGCCGGGCCATATTTGTGCAGAGGTCCGCGCGTGCGGTGGCGCTGCGGTGCCTGTGTTCGCCGCCAGGCAGCGCGCGCGTCTAGCGCGGTAGCAACATGGCGGCAACAATGCGCTAAACAATTCCCTCTTGTTGTCCAGAATCCCCCGGGGATTCTTCCTATTAGGGTGTACGAGGAATATGTTTCGGAATATGTTCATAGAGGGTGCAGATGGAATATGTTTTCGGCACGTAAGTCGAATCGGCTGAATCATTGTACAAAATACGATCAACAACAAGGAAGAACGTTTTGTCAGCGCGATTCAAGAAGATCGAAAAAATCTAGGAAAATCTAGTAAGGTTTGTTTAACAAATAACGTCAAAGATAACATACATGTTTCCAGATTTAGACTTACCTGCTTAAAAGAAAAAGTTTTTTTTTTTAATTTGACAAAAAACTGGCAGACATTTATTTTCTCGAAAAGAAATGAATTATTAATAAGCACGTTCATAAATATGACAACAGAAGGAATAGCTTATTTGCAATAAATCAAATTGTGACATGCTATTTTTAAAAATATATAATGAAAAGTTAAAAATCCAACTCGATCGTCTTGAACATTCATTTAGTAGTTTTTCTCATCCCATTAAAATAAGATGATGAGATAAAATGAGTAGTCTCACTCTAAACAAAACATGGAGAGGTTGAATTACGATACATAATTGGAAATTTTAACACCTGATAACCTGATACTATTACAATAAAAGTACAAGCGAATGAGAAAGTTAATAATGGGACATAAATAACAACGAGATAACAAATAGAGAAAGAGGGAAGCCAAACAGTGGGAGAGATGTCAGACAGGAGTCAGAAAAAGAGAAGAAACAGCAATATTAACCAATGTGCAGAAAAATAAGTGCATTTTTATATCGTTTTAAAAATAAATCTAAAATATTGGCGTGTTATAATTTTAGAATAATTCGTCAATACCGTTGGTGTCACCAGTATCATACATTTAATGCATTAATACATACAGTTCATTTCCCGTGAGTCTGAAATGCAAGCTCCAGGGTTTAGGAACACGATAGCGGGCGTGGGTAGAACTGATATTCTAGCCACGCCAAAATAACTACAGCGAGGAGGCTCAGAAAAGCTCCTCTCCGACCACTCAACTTAAAAAAACACCAACACTTTTGCCAAGTGTTGCAAAATGTGTTACTGATATCACGAAAAATCCGTAAAAAACATAGTTTTCCTACCCCACAAGCATAAAGCAGATACCCAACAAGCAATTTAATATTTACATCGTTTCTCTTGGTGCAACGGAGCTGCACCCGTACATCAGTGGCGGATCGATTGGAGCAAGACCCTGAAACGCATTTTCACGGCCCGGGGCGCGGCAAACATGCTGTCCTTGATCCCGAAATCGCATTGTTCCCGCTCGCACCTCCACCTGACGGATTCGCCGAAGTGCTCGGTCGTTCGCGGTGCCAATGTGTGTGCAGCCGGATTAAATAATAGTTACGGCACGGAATCTACGGATGCCTTGAGATGGTGTCCCCACTTGGCACCGACACCGATCTGGCACCGGTGCACGACAGGGACACGGAGGAGGGGGAGGGAGGCACGAGACTAGCAGAGGCGATACCTTTGAACGCGTAACTGCCCTTGGCTTCGCCGTCCAGCCCAGACACAATCGCTGAGCCGCGCGCAAAACTGACGGTTCATATTGTAGGGGGTCTTGCAGGCGACGGCATTCCAATGAGCCAATGTAAAAGAACTACAATAAAGCAAAATTCAATATGATTATTTGAAGAATGATCTTTAATATATTTCACAATCTGAAACCAGTACAACTACGTACTGTCCTTCGATAGTTGCGGGGACATTACTGAAAATTTATTGCGTTAAACAACGTAGTTCCCACTCCACCTAACATTAAGTTTTAAGTAATCGTAAAATTCATTCATCAGTAGTAATCTTGTTATAAAGACATTTAAAAAATGTATGATACTTAAACATCACCGTTTTATTCCAACGTTACACTACAAAACCTTAAGCCCCAATATCTTAGCCAACAGCCTTCTTCCAGAAAGAATTTTCATCTCAATAAAGTTGCGGCCCTTCGTTTTGGAGAGCAAAAATACCTTAAAAGACGAAAACTCTGCAATCTGAAGGCCAATACAATACTGCGAAACCCCCTTTAATGCAGAAAATATCACAAAACTTTTATATTTTTTACGCTGCCTTGAACAAAACCATAATATGCTAAATATCCACTAAGTCCTATATAAAATGCATACATTCTGCGTATATTATACGCAGACCCTGTGTATGTTATACGCAGATACTAGGGATATACATCAATTTTTTTCTCATTAGTAGTTCAAGAAATGTAAAGGCGAGAATCATACAGTTAGAAAATAATATACGCCCGGTACTTGCCGAAAAAATGAGAATTACATTGGGATTGTGCTTCAAATGTGTGTTATAAAGCGTTAAAATCCGTGCGAGGAGGTAAATACGTATTCGCCTTTTATTTAAGTGAGCGAAATAGCATCAAATGAAATTGTATTATATTTTGTTTTCGTGTAATAAGAAATATCCTGGTGTATATCTTTTGCATGAATATTGTATGCTCATAGCGAAAATGGTAAATTATTTAAAAATTAAAAACATTAACAAGAGTAAGAATATGAGGCATATCAGGACACAAGTTAATTAGAATCTAAAAATGAGGAATATAATTATTCAAGAAAATATTATTGAGAAGGGTGGTAAAATGCATATTTCAAAACCTGAAATTTCTAAATTTTTTGTACGTTTCATAGTCAACATTTTTTTTCAGTATCAAGTTCATAAAGAATAACGTAACTTTTATTACGCAAATAACGAAATCGTAAGAGTAATTTTGCACCGTTTGTGTTTTCAGGGCTGAGAAGGAGAAGGCCCGTTTCCAGCAGGAAGTCTACGAACTGCTGGCCCAGCTCGAGAGTTCCAACAAGGAGAAGGTAAGTTCTCTGAAGAAAAATAAATACACGCGTTCTAAGCTCACTTCACTAAGATTCCTCCGGATGAAAAAATAAAATCGACCATTCCGTGGCAAACATCAACGTAACAAAGAGCCGCAAAACTAGTACCCACACTTGTTATTTTTCATTTGAAAAAAATAAAAATTATTATACATGCATGTATGCATGCATAACTGTTCTATAACATAGCATCGAATGATAAAAATGTTATTCCCTTCACTGTGACTTATCAAAATTGGTTAATGTAATATAATTATCATATGAAGTTTTACAAATTGTTAAGATTTATACTGAGACCCACAATTGCCAAAGGGTGGCAAAATAAATTCATTGTGAGTGACATTGTAGACATCAAAATTCCCGAAAGTCGAATGTCGAATTTATCAATGTTATCGGGACTTCATTAGTGATTTCTTTTCCAGCTCATCAGCATCAAGCAGTCTGAGAAGCTGGAAATCACTGTGCGCGAGTTGAGCGTGAAGATTGAGGAGCTCAACCGCACCATTGTGGACATCACATCCCACAAGACCCGTCTTTCTCAGGTGCGTTCTTAGGATTGCGTCACACGAGCGTTACGTTGACACGCGATAAATAAAGCGCGTCGTAGATTAACACTGATTCTTATGTGGAACGGCCAAAGCGCTCATGTGCGGTTTCGCATAAGATACAGTGTTATTCTACAACGCGCGTTACTTATCGCGCGTCAACGCAACGTTCGTGTGCACGGGGGCTTTAGAACACAAGCCAATATAAGCTTACCCTTGCAGCGTTTAGAATAGTAAAAAAAATGAAATTCGGAACCTGACTGAGAAATTCTTCCGCAGGAGAACATCGAGCTCGTGAAGGAGGTGCAGGACCTGAAGGTGAACATTGAGAACGCCACCTACCTGAAGAGCCAGCTCGCCGGACAGCTGGAGGATGCTCGCCGCCGACTGGAAGATGATGAGAGAGTAAGTGAAAGACGTCAACAAGAAGGGAGATAAGACTATATTTATTTACAGATTGTATATCTATTGCGCATCTTACTGAAAGGTCAAAATAGATATGCGATTTACTTTTTTTTCGTAAACCATTCCAGCAGGGTCGCTCAGAATGGGAGGGGGGGGGTCTGGGAAAAATTAACCGCTAATGGTTATTTTTGTTTATACATGGATGGCGGAACGCTTCTTGAAATAACGGTCCCTTACTGATCTACTCCCCCATGCCCCTTGTTTTCTCTGAGCGTCCTTGCATAGCGATGTACCGACTGTTGTTTCTTTCCTTTGAGACATGCCACAAAATCAAATATCAAATATTAGTGAATATTTCTAGCTACCAAAATACATAAAACAGCAAACATATAAAACAGCAAAATATACAAAATAGTGCGTCTAATAAATCTTTCGCGATTTGTAGACTTGCCCATTTATACTTGGGCACAGTGCTGTCGCTTGATGTTCCGAGGTCACAAAACGCAGTAGGCATCACCTCACTCCTCGGCGCGGTGTTTTAATCCGGCTAACGATGGACGCAGTGAAAACGTTTAAAAAAGTCCAGCCGCACTTCCGAACTTCGGAATCTGGTATAATGGCTGATTTTATAACTCATTTATGTTCATAAATATTCCTCAAACACCAACACAAGCAATACTGCTGAAAATATTTGATCATGATCTATGTATTTGTAGTGTTCCATTTAACAAAACGTTGGAAGTCTAATATCTGTAAAATTAAAAATATTAAAAGTTAACTGATGAAATCCTGTGACCCCGAATCATTTGGCTAAAATTCCATCTCAATAACTTGAAGCGTTAGAAAATATTCGAAGGGGACTTTTTTTATCGGCTAATCATATAGAGAAGGAAAAAGTCTGGCAGTACACGAAAAGAACAGATACATCCTTGAGATCTTTACTCGAAAGCGCTGAAATTGTACAACCATCGGCAGAAGGTTTCTCGAGATTGCGCTCTGTTCTATTTGTGACTCTTAATGACTCGTTTTGTATTTCACCTCAAGATTCCAAAAAATAATCTCGAAACTACTTTTATTCTAATTTTGTAAATAACAAAACACAAGTTTCTCTTAAAAATATTTATCGTGAGGAAAAATATACTAGAGGAGAAGAAGGAAAGAATTATCGTAAACTAATAAACTAACTCTCCTACACGAATTGGTTTATTATTTCTTCACCGTTTATTAACTCTCATGTTCCCTTTTCTTAAAAGATAGACCACAGAACCAAAACAGAAAAGTTACACATTCCAAAGCAAAACAAAAGTTAATTTCTTTTTTTCTATGAATTCGTAGGAAAAGAAACCAAATACATTGAGATGTCAATGATTCTGAAGTAACAAGATGTTACAAGTGTCACATTTAACACATTGCATAATTGAGGGCGATAAGCAATAATAATATTTTTTGGCTGCCATTGTCAGCGAAGTGCAGCGACCGATTCACAATGTGAACGTACTACGAAAAAAAGTACAGTACAGTAACTACAAAACCATACTAAGCCAACCCTAACATCGATATTTCTTTTTTTAAATATCCCAACGTATCCGTACACTTACAGGCACATACCTGCATGCTTTTAAGCAAGCAGTCATACATATATGCACACTTACCACTCGCATATACATTCAAGAACACAATACTTACAGGCTTCCCCAATATGATAAAGTATACATTCCAATAAACCCACGCAAACAACCCTACACATAAACATCAATAATGTCTACGGGTACTGTACATATTGCTACTTTCTTTCTCTCTCATCCGACCCTAATGTTTAGACTGTTCTGTCCTGGCTGTGGGAAACAAAGTTGCATAACTTGAATGGAGGTTACTAATTGCACCATTGCCCGGATATATATATATATATATATATATATATATATATATATATATATATATATATATATGAATTCAGAAGCGCTATTTTATGTAAAGATTTCAGAAGTTCTTTGTTTCTATGCTCCAAATTTCATGAACGAATTGACTTCCAGCTGGGTTGACAATCGGGAACTACAATATCAATAATTTAAGTTTTAACGATGTTCCCGATTGCATAATTATGTCTCAGCTGATCGCCGTCTTTTCGCTGAAATTTAAATCAGGGTACAGATTTCGTTCTCTGACAAACCCTTTGAAAATTACAAGATCTTAAGTGTTGGGCCTTGATTAGGGAACCAAAAATTATGAAAATGATAATTCTGACTCTCAGAGGCAAAACATCATATAATCTAAAGCCATCACATGTAAAGCCTTATGGCTGACCAATAAAATTTAAAAGAACGTCCTATAATATGTATTATAGTGATTGATTACTCGTATACACACATTTACAGAACAAAAAAGTGCTTTTTCTAAGAAAAATTAGAAAAATCTTACATTAATCTTGCACAATAAAAATAAATTGAAATTGTATTTACAAATATCCATGATGAGTAAAGCTACACAACTACACAACCTAAATATTTGTTCCCTCTAAACTATTATATTTTGAATACAATTTAATTTTAGTATTTTCCTTATTTAGGAATCTGGGATGAATTTAATCATTTGTACTACCAAACCTAGGTTTCACATTTACGGTTACTAGTTATGTAGCTATTACACACAAGAATCCAATTGCCATGATTAATTTTACATTTACACTAGTTCAATAAAAGCAAATAACACAATGTCTGCCTTTACAATATTTTCAATATAACAAACCAGGCAATACTGTGGTGGCTGGTATAATACTGTGGTAGCTTTCCCATGTTCTTTCAGCTTATTATAATTTTTTCTAACACTTCACGAACGCGACTGGTTCGTTTAGGGATCACATCCCGTTAATGTGGCGCAGGCTCCGCTGTGAACGACCTTGAGCGACTGGCTCTGCCTCCTGCACTGTTCTACGTGTAATTCCACAGTTGCTCTTCATCTTGCTGCAAAACCAAACACTGTTACCAAACACTGTTACTGATTTCACTACCAAACACTGTTACTGATTTCGCGCTTTCTCATAATTTTAAATAACTTGAAAACTTAAGTTCCTATCTTCACTGATTACATGAAAAATGGTCAGCTATTTGAGTCGCTTCCACGTGATCACACCATCTGATCTACACCCACTGACTTTTAAAGAAAGTGTACTTTTTCTTCCTTCTGTAGGCTCCTGGTGCTTTTGCTTGCGTGCTTCTTTTCTATCGTACTTTTTTTGTCATCGGCTCATGTACATTTCCACGTGCTGCACCTCCCCTCTTACGACCGTGGGCATTCAATTTCTTCAGTTTCCAATGTTATACATTACAGTTATAATAGCAATCCGTATAATTTCCAACAGATCTTTAAGTTTTATACAACTTTAGATTCAAGTTGTTATTACAAGTTTTAATAGTAACTATAAAAGATGAAATTAAACATACAGCTCTAAATACTGCTGCTCCCTCGTTTTGTGCACGTGTTGTAACATTGCACTTTACTATCTTCACTTTATTTGTAATAAATGAAACTAATTACCTTTGACATTCATTCAGACCATATTTACCTTTGATTTCCAGCATTATAGATCTCAATTTCTTAAGATGCAATTAGAATCGTTCCATAGATCAAACGGAAGGTTAGGTAGCACACTTAGCTACCACCTTCTCCCGCGGTCTTTCGTAATCAAATGAATTTCTGTTCCAAAATATTCCCTGCGCAATGATACTCTGCTATTTCTCATTGGTCGACAGTAGAACGATCGCGAGTTTGATGGCTTCTCGATTTATAGCTTGAATCAGCGCGTTATTCGAATCTCACATACTATTCACGGAAATGTGTACTATATGAATTCGCGTTTACAGTCGCGTATATACATCTACATATACGTGTACCCACATACAAGTATATACAAGTACAGATATTCACACGCATAACTTAAGCCACCATACAGCGCACACAACAAACCCACACACGCTCACGAATACGCACACGCATGTTATTCACATGTTCAATTATTTAAACGGTACATTATACCCCAACCAGCCAAGAACCAAATCTGGACCACATAGTTTACATAAGTATACACGCATACTTACAAACATACACACACGTACACTTTACTTACACACACATTATATATATGCATACATACATACACATTCAAACCCATTATCGCTCTTCTCCACCCTGAGGCTTCTGACCGTGTGTGTGTATGTGTGTTGCAGCGCCGCACGACCCTCGAGGCCACCCTGCACCAGGTTGAGATCGAGCTGGAGTCGGTGCGCGTGCAGCTGGAGGAGGAGTCCGAGGCTCGCCTGGACCTGGAGCGCCAGCTCACCCGCGCCAACGGCGAGGTCGCCACCTTCCGCTCCAAGTGGGAGACCGAGGCGGCTGCCCGCGTCGAAGAAGTGGAGGACCTGCGGTGAGCTCACCCTCCTCACCCACCCCTTGTGGATACGCGGATTGATCGGTTCTCTGGTGGTGCCGTGATCGTTAGTCGCGGGAGAAGGATTGCACGACATAATACAAAACGTTACTAGAGGATTAGAATCGTAATAAGATTCGAAACGATAATCGCACATTTATCCACCCTAAAACCTTTTGTATGTATATTAATTATGCATACATATAACCTAATTAGATTATTTAAATTAATTATACATAATTAAATAGATTAAACTATCCTTCCTGGGAACGTGTCAGAACATTCAGAATATTTTTAATTAATATGTGGAAATATTATTGGAAATCGCGTGTATACTAATAATGTTAATAGATAAAGGAGGCCATGAATTCTTCTGTCAGTCCTCTGACCCTATTTTTGCCTTCCGTCAGTCCAATTACTTCTAGTGTCGTCCGTGTGTCTTTGAAATCTTTTCACTACCAAGTTTTTCAAATTTTCAATCTCATCATTCCGTCTTCTGGAACCTACCTCTCCTGCTGGTCTCTACGCCTATGGAACCTTCTCTACGTATAACTTCCACACATCACTCTTCAATTATTCGCAATTGATGACCCATCCATTTTAGTCTCTCTCCTTAATGCAGGTCATAATTTTATGTGATTTAAATAGTTTTCCAATTGTGTTGTTTTACCTTCAATTTTCGTATTTTTATACATTTCGTATTTTCACCTTCAAAAATTATATGTTGACTTTCCCTTTCGCAAACAGATAGTGTGCTAGAAGAAGATTCACAGTAAATATTCCACATTCTCATTAAAAAGTCCCATTGCTCTGAAGATATTAATATTCTCGAAAGAATATATATGTTTCCTCAATAAGGAAGTTTATGAACGTTCCAGTTTGTTTAAATGAAAAAAATTACTGATAATTTGAGTTGTACTCTCGGCCTTATTCTCATATCCACAGTAAGCACCTCCCAAGCAATGTCGACACTTTTTTCTATGGGGAGTAAAAAAGTAACAGGTTGTTTTGCATTATCCACCAATATTCATCAAATATTTTAAATAACGCTCTATACATTGCTCAAAATTGTTTTTAATAACTGTTTGAAACACTGTTTTAAAATTCCTTCATTGGGAAAATTTATCTGAGAATTTAATCAATTATTTTGTGTAGTTTACTAGAAACATTTCATGATTACTCTCAACTGATATTGAAGATTTTTCTTCATCACCTTTACCTGATCCACCTTATTTACTTTTATTAGAATTTGTTTCCATCAACTCTAGTTCCCTTTCTAGATATTAAAAAAAGTGTGATAGTGTTATACAAAGCGAAATGCACTATTTCACTTTGCATAACAACTGAAATGAACTATTTCACTCTAGTTATCTATTCTTATTAGAAGTACACAAACTCCTAATTCAGGTTTCAATTCTGATGAATATTTATTAAAAATATTTATTTTAGCCTTGGCAAAGCTTCAGTTTTTACTTAACTTTTGCTCACTTTGCTCAGAGTTTTATTTTCTTCTTAGATCATTTTAAAACAATTAGAATTCAATAATTTCACAAAAATCAACTCAGAATCAAAAAATGGGAATTGGTGAATAAATAGCACAGATACAAGTCTACTAACTTAATTGAGTACAATACAATTTCATCATGTTTCCATAATGAATATTTCTGAAATGTAACAAAGTTTCATTTGCATATGTCCTATAACCATCCATCAGTCCTCCATTCTCCAGCCTACTAGGTATTTGATATTTTTCTCCTCTAGAGAAAACACGTTAGATAGGCGATATCTACTTCATCACAACATTCGCCACTGCTTTGGAGGTCACAAGAGGTTTGCAATGAAATTTTAAAAGTCAAGAAACATTTATTTGTTCTAAATTGTCATACAGTCTGGAACTGATGCACTTTTTGCTGATCCCTTGCACCCTCTGAGGGCAAGTATCCATGAAACCTGGCATACAAAGTATATTTGAATATTACCTGTTTTGTTTTCGCCCCAAGCACAATGGTATCTTGATGTTATCTTGAACTTCATTCAAGCACTTAATATGAATACCACTGTAGCGATCGCACAAAACAAAAAAATATGTGGTAGTTGCGCTATTGTCAGCTTTGAGCATGACTGCTCCGTATCAGACGTTCAAACGTCTACTTCACTCAACCCGCACGTCAAAAGTGTAAAGAAAATGCTTCCGGAGCCGCGACCCGTTCGAAGCAAGAACGAATCACCGTCACACACCCGCCTGGAACATTGCACATGCTTCAATATTTTATTCAATAAATGTTTTATCTTGTGCTCTGCTCTATTGATTTATTTGCGCGGGTGTAATGTATGGCTCTTATCCTCTCCCTTATCGTAACGAACGAGAAAGAACCGGCTTACTTCCGCGAGAACATGGAGAACGAAAACACGGACCTACGAACGGAATGACGTATTTGTAGCCTTAGAATATTTAGACGCCGTGACACTCCGCTATGCGCGCTCAATTTTACGACAAAGTGGGTCTGTTAAACGCGTAATTTCAGACCAATTTTAATTCCAAAGAACTTTTTTTACCCGCCCTTGAAATTGTTCTATTGTGATTGAAATTGTCGAATAATTATCAATCAATAACTATCAACGCATTTGATGCCCAAATACTTTCTAAACAAATTAAAACGCGCCATTCTCATTTGAATTACGAAACAATGCCCTCGGCCCCAACACACGTTCTGTGCTTTCGTTCACCGATCTCGTGATTTCGAAGTCGTCACAATAAGGGATAAGAACTTAATGTACTACTAATGGCTATATTGTAAATTTTTCCCTCTTGTATGCAACATTGTCCTAAATTCGGATAGGACTTATTTGTGCATTTGTGCATTGAAACCCCCTAATTCACATCAAATTTAAGTGTTGCCTTATATTCTAATGGCCTGCAGCAGCAATAATGCGGCTGAACAAAATCACAAACAGTTTTCATTCACGCTGCTCAAGATCGAAAAATAAAATACTCTCATATAATAGTACAATAAGTTAAATATTTTTAAAAAACGGTCTTCATGAAATCTCCGAAAGCATAGTATACTGTTTACGGTCTCACATAACAACAGTTCTTTACATACCAAAAATTAATTTTAAAAAGATTTTTGTTCCATAACACATCACGTAATTGTCAAATATTTAATGACGGTTCTCTTCTTTGTAACCTTGTCGCATGACGTCACCAGTGGCGTAAGTAGCGACGCGCAGAGTGTGAAAATTCAATCGAGACAGACAATACTAGAAAAGGCGAATTAACACAATTGTAAATTAACGTCTTTGAATTGATTAAAATATTTCAGGAGTATATTTCAGGCTGATTGAAAAGTTACCAATGAACCTAAATTCACCCAACTTCCGCCCTTTTCTATGCATCCAAAAACACGCCACGTATATCACTAATCAACCATCATCACAATACTATTCGGATTGTCGGAATCTTCGCCGAAGTAGCAAAATGGTGAGATGATGTGCTTTTGTTCCGCAGCCGCAAGTACACCGCTCGCATCCAAGAGCAGGAGGAGCACATCGAGTCCCTGGTCGTGAAGGTCAACAACCTCGAGAAGCAGAAGTCTCGCCTCCAGAGCGAGGTTGAAGTGCTCATCATCGACCTGGAGAAGGTAACAGCGTTTTAGATACTTTAGCTTTGCCGTAGTTATGGCGTAAATCTTGTGGTATTCCATGAAGAAGGAATACATTTAGGAAAATAATCTTCCACAATCTGCAAATAATGTATTCGAATGTTTAACGAGGCATGTTTCTGAGATTTATTTTCCCAACTTTAGTGGTTTAGAAGAGACATTTTTCGGGCTTGTAGGCTGTGGTTCATTTGGCATTGAAGGCCCATTTAGTGGTTTACTTTGTTTTACAACCATCGAAAATGGGTACATAAAACTCTGAACATGCATGGTTAAATATTTCATTATTATATCATTGTGTTATTGTAGAAGATTATTTGTGTAATATCCTTCAACATTAGTTTTCTCCTGAGACATTCCACCTGACCATCAAATAGTGAGGGAATCTGAATATAATTAACGAATTACTATATTTCATAAATTTAGGTTTTTAGTCAGTTCTTGAAATTAAAATGAAATTATAAACATGTCACTCTACAAAGCTGCGTCTTCAAAAGTTTGGTTAGTTATTATGTACCTCTAAGTAAGATTCTGCAATATTTAAGCTAAGATAGAACTTACAGATCATGCATTTGCATATTAGCATACTATTCTAACTTGAGCAAGACTCGGTCCGTCGGCATTAGAGAATAAACTTTAATCTGTTTTAAATTTTACTACTTTGATATTTGAATTATTTATAATTTTACTGTAACGCAGTGCATTCGGTGGTATTTATAAATGTATCACGAGTTCATCAGAAAAAGTACCTTAGACGTAAAAGAAATCGGGATACTTTGATTGTATATACTATACATTATTTTTCAAAAATATTCATCACTATGCGTTTAGAACGTAACCAAAAAGGTAGAGAAATGACTTATACACAAGAGTTTGAAAATTGATATAAACGGGATGTAGGATGTAAAACCACTGGTCGTAGCGATAATCATCGATGCTCTGGGATTTATTCCGCAACATTTATATAGGAACTTGTCCAAGCTTCCAAGTCAATCAAACATTTCGGAAGGGCAAGTTAGAGAATAATTGGGAACAGACGATAGTTTGCACATAGTATTGTAAAGGCACTATATCTGCTCCTTGGGAAACTGTTGCATTCTGGAGTCCATTTTATATTTAAGCGGCATGTAATATTTTAATTGTGAATTTAGAAGAAAATGATGATGATAATAACAATAATAATAATAATAATAATAATAATAATAATAATAATAATAATAATAATAATAATAATGCATACATAATAATAATGTACACACAGGCCAACAACACCGCCAGGGAGCTTCAGAAGCGCGTTGAGTCTCTGGAGAGGATCAACATCGACATCAAGACCCGCCTGGAGGAGACCATCGCCCTGTACGAAGCGTCCCAGCGCGACGTGCGCAACAAGCAGACCGAGATCCAGCGCCTCACCCACGAGCTGGACAAGACCCGCGAACAGAAGGAGGCCCTCACCCGCGAGAACAAGAAGCTGTCCGGTGAGTCGCGCTTATTCTCGCTTCCGCATGCTTTCCGGTCCAGATACAGGCTCGCGACTGATCCCGACGCCGCTCGCGTACGCGACAACAAGAGGCTGTTCGGCGAGTTTCGGGCACCGCTTCGCTCTTCGGTAAGGATTTCGTCACGAGTCAAAACAACCTGGGTTATTAAAGGGCGGCATTTGGATTTAGGTATCTGGATAGGTTCCTACCAGCATTTTGAAATTTCTCCACCCTCTGCGGGCAACACGTGAATTACACTTGTCACTTCTCAAGCATAAACGAAGTCCTATTTTACAATGTGGAGTTCTTAACTTGTGTTTTTCATCGGAATAGAGACTTGTTCTATATAGTTGTAGAACAGCGTGCGTGACAGAATAGATTCGTAGCATCTCGTAAGTCAATACAAACAGAGGTGATGCGTTGTAAGAGGGGAAAAGGGGAGGACGCACACAATAGAACCCACTTTCTGAGAGGGGAGACACCCTTCGGGGAACGAACATGCCGCGAGGTCTCGATGCCGGCAGTCGCAGTCGCTGTCGCGGTCGATGCGTCAGTGCCTCGCTTTACAACAATCACAGTGGAGTAAAATGTGGCGACGCATGTCGGGGACGCTTGCACCCTCGCGTTCACGCGCGAGAGCGCGGCCTACTCAAAATAGTTGGATTTTTTCATCATACGAACGAGGAGAGTAGTGTCATCTCGGGTCTGATTGGTTAACTCAAGGATAGTCGGCTTTTCCCTCCCCGTTGCATATCAATCACTGCATATGACAATGACTTTAATGACTTGTGAACTCTAGATTTTTCAAGAATGTGAAGTTTCGCTTTCTTAGAGTTGTGTAGATTCAATCAAGATTATTTTGATTGAAGGCTACTGCTTTGAGACTGCAATAGGAACTTGGTTTATATGTTCGCCCATCATCGCGTTAGCAACATCTTCCGCGACCGGGAACATCGAGGTATCGTCGGCATGTTCGTACTCCTACACACGACTTAGCGAGCCCTGAGCCTGTTGTAAGTTTGTCACACTCATGGGAGACAGTGTGTGGGCCAGCGGAGCTTGACAGTGTTTGGCCCGCTTTTCTGGAGAAGTTCGAATTTCGGAGAGGACTCAACCTACCGAAAGGGTCCTACCTCTCAAGGGGGTTTGATCATATCCACCGACTCAGGATTCATACGCACTGCTTCGGGCATCTTTCGCATAACGGAGAAAAATGCGGCAACGGTTAATTTATAATCGGTGCAAGCCACGCTTGCAACTGCGCTTGAAGGTGTATAGAACGTATAACTCTTCCATGTTTAATCGCAATAAACGCGCGTGAAATGTTCACGTCTCATGGCAGTATTCTATCATAGTAGTTTCAAATTGTTCTACCTCAGCTTCTGAGTAAATGACTCGTCTCTCGATCATGCTTTTCGTCCAATTTCCCTGAACCATTGAGCAAATGCTGAGGTAGTTTCTTGTTTTGCTACTAGTCATAAATGTAACTTCACTATCAGTTCACATTCAGTGCACGCTTTTTTAGCTCATTGGGGAATATAGTTATTCAAATAATCGTGCTCCATCCTCTCGCGGCAGTAAGCTTCTCGAAGGACATGCTGATACATGATAGCCAAAATCTGTAGCTGATTTGTCTTTGCTACATGTTGTTTATTACCCGGGAGCGAATATTTTGTTGTCAATTACTGCCAAAATCCTTCGTTTGCTACCAGGATTCATCATTCAACTTAGAATGTACTATATAACGGCGGGGATCCCAAAGCTCAAGGAAACTTGCCCTGATTGCACTTCTCCCCCATAATACGTCACAGATTTTAAGTGTTTTTTGACGTTAAATAAATAAAAACAAAACGCAATCAAGGGCGCGTGGTGAGACGAGCGCGGGGTGGGCGCGTGTGTGCCGCAGACGACCTGCACGACTCCAAGAACCAGATCTCCGACCTGACTCGCCGCCTGCACGAGCTGGAGATCGAGCTGCGCCGCCTGGAGAACGAGCGTGAGGAGCTGTCCGCCGCCTACAAGGAAGCCGAGGCCGTGAGTACCCGCTCTCGCTGGAGAGGCAGGCGCTGGTGCGAATGCGAGGACGCTAGGGCCGGGTTCACTTCTTGGCATGGGACGAAGTAGAAAATGTTTTGTTGCCCCTTTTCAGCCACAAAAAAAAGTAGGTCATTAGAAACAGTGAATACGGCGAAATAAAATATTACTAGTTATGGTAGGAAACGGTGTGGAATTTACGACATTTGCATCAATAGTTTTGAGGCGTTGTTCTGTCGTACGTTTTTATTTTTGTAGATAGCCTTTTAGGTCGCATTGCGGCTATCATTAGTGCGATTCTGAGCTGGCTGGGGGCCTCCGTTTAGACAAGGCATCCTAGTTCAATCAGGTCAGGTAGCTGTCTTGTCTGAACGGAGGTCCCCAGCCGCCTCAGAATCGCACTGAAGATGGCCGCAATTCGATCGAAACGGCTTTCTCGTATGTAAAAACGTACGACAACGCTTCAAATCTTTTATTTTGACGAGTTAACGTCTTGCGAGGCCTTCGGCAACGAAATGTTAGGGAACTCATTTTCAGAAACAAGCTCTAGTAGAGAATATGAAATACTAGGCGTTTGGTATCAAAATCAGAAAGTTCCATTCGCGGCAATTTTGCGATCATCTCACATTCAAGCGCAGTTCAATAACAAGAGGTATGATCTGGTCCTCTTGGGTGTCACTGAGCTGTATTTCAACTATATTCCTTCGTGAAGTTATGAAAGACACCTTAAACTTTGCAAAATGTAATAAAGGTTCTTATTTGTAAATAATGTATGGTAGCAAACGCCTCAAATACCATGTGAGATGCTTAGGTGTTTCAGTTAACATTTTTAACTTTTTTAGTGACGTGTCAGGGGAAATATTAGGTACTTCATGACTCAGAGAAGATGCTGTGGACCCTTTTATAAAAAGTAAAAACAGAATATACATAATTACCTTTTACTAACCTTAAGTCACACCGTTCATAGAAGAAGCATTACCGATTACGTAATTAGAAACTATCATTTTATGGGTATTTTCCATACAATTTTGTTACATAATTGCGAGGTCATTTTGGAATACAAAAATGTTTTTAAAAGCAAATTTATCTATTCAAAATTATTCTATTAAGCAAGATGTCAAAATGTTAAGTAAACTTTGAAATAATTCTTCAAAATCATTAATTCTAGCAAGAGAGCTCAGAAATGGATGTAGTAAGGTACAGAATCAAGCAAAGTACTTTGCGAAATTACTCCCACACCCTATGAGTTTCTTAGTATTTATTATTTCCTCTCAAGAGAGTTAAAGCAATATCTTATAACAGAGGCTATACGCAATATCTTAAAGAAAACACACTCGTAATTGGACTATAGCAATTAACATAATTCGACTTGCACTTCAACGCCACTCACCCTTTACATTCTTGGGTCAAATTTCTCTCTCCCCATCTCCAGTGAAGGATATTATTTTTTGATCCGTATCCACTCAACTTCTCAATTTCTTGTTTTCTTTTCGGACACAATCAATACTCTTATTGTACCTCCTCACTGCGTATCTCTGCTCTTTCCTCCTCCACGCAACTTAAGGGTCTGCAAATACTAGCAAGTGTCTCACAAGTGGAATTGAGGGAATGACGCCAAACATAAAAAGTGGGAGAGAATAAACGTGACTGTTGAGAGCCAAGTTCAAACGACGTCATACCTACAAATAGTCGCATTCTCTCTGGCAATAACCATTGGCAACGGACTTTAATTGGCAGCGGATACCAAAACATTGTGAATGTAGCAACCACTTGCTAGATTATTTGAGATTATAGGCTTTTGTTTTTCAACCCTTTACTTAAATTCGATCATCAAGATAAACGCATTACGAATATCCAAATTGCATTTATATTTTTCAGTCTCTAAAACGAAATTTTTAATTTAGATGTAATGTCCAAAATGACAGACGTTAAATTCATTTTAATTCCTATAACAATGTCATGAAAATTATTTTTCATTACTTTCATTAATTAAAACTATAAAAGTACGTCCGTCTTTACGAATACATTACCTGTGAGAAAAATTAATATCAAACGGGTGTCGGAACAGTATCTCAAAAACGGACCACCAACCGCACGCGTCCTTTCGACTTCATCCTGCCGTGACTCCCACCACTGGGGTCAAGCGATGGATGATGCATTCCCATTTGGTCCATGTCCCCCCAATAATCCTCGTGACCTACAAGACCCTCATAGAATTGAGTGTACACGGGGCCAAGATTTGAACTTGGGCAGTTGCGACGAACGCAGACGTACAAAGTATTACTATGTTAATGACCAACAGGCTTACAGGACTTTTTTCGACATCGGCCTCACGCCGTTTTTTATGATACGGTCAGAGTGGATAATTCTTGTTCGGGAGAACACGGTCGTTTACAACCGAATGTTTCAAACTCTCATTTCAGTACGGGCTCAGTCACACTGCGTCCGACGCTTTATGGTGAACAAAGTTGAACATTCAAGTCTGCAAAACGGCATAAATGAACTTGAATTATTTGTCCGAACTGAGCCATCCAAAATGGGATTACATAAACGTGTTTTGTTAGTGTATTATTTTGTTTTATCGCAGAATCCTTTCTGGGAGTTGTTCCATTACTACCTCAGAGGGTTCAGAACAGACCTCAGGGGTCCTCACAGACCGCTTTGGGAACTACTGTTTTTAGCCAAACATTTGTCTAACCTCACAAATTAAATAGAAATTGTGAGAAGTATCTTTTATAAACAAATCTCTCATATATCAAACATATATCATATAACCGAGAGATATGAGTGAGAAGTATGATTCCATTACAGGCCGGCTATAACTAATGATTTGCAGGCAATTTTTTAGTGCGGTCGAATGCAGTATGACCGGCAGAACTTTTCTTCGATCGAACAACGATCCACTCTGAACGGACGCTTAGAGACGCCGGGGCGGGGGAAGGGGGGCTTCTAAGATGCCAAGTGCTGGTCTGAGCCTCGAACTAACGCGAGGCTTGCGCACCGTCGCGCTGTGCAGGGTCGCAAGATCGAGGAGCAGCGTGCCCAGCGTCTGTCCGCTGAGTTCGGCCAGTTCCGCCATGAGGCTGAGCGCCGCCTGGTGGAGAAGGACGAGGAGATCGACGCCATCCGGTAAGCAACCACCCACTGATATGGTCGCTGACACGTGAATCTCAACGGCCAGACACGTTTAATAAAACTATTATTATTTTTTTCGAAATAAGTAAAACATCTTATTACAATACTCTGTTGATTATTAAAGGCCCAGACATCCTTGAAAATTTTGAAGGGAAACTCATAACATAATGTAACTAAAAATTTTATTTTTTTAAAATACGATTCAAACCGTAATTGTTTCCCTGACAATTTGGGAAATAGTAGTAATTTCGGGAAGAAAGTGTCCAAAGATTTCTATTTATGAATTCAATCATTAAAGTTATAATTTGAATCTTATTGTATATTTTATTCGTTTAAAAATAAAATGTCATATGCAAATTTAAAAAAATTGTTGGAAAGGGGTCCCAAGAATGTAGACGATTTTAGGCAACGCACGCCTATGTTGTTTATCGAACCGCCCAGACTCCACGCCTCGGATGGCAAACTCGACTTCCCTTGATTATTCTCCAATACTGTATTGTCATAAGATGATATATTCTTTCATTCAACTAGTTAGAATGGCTTACATTTAAAACATGTAGAATTAAATTTTTAATGATTAATGTTTTAATAATTTATTAATTAATGGGTTTAAAGGGATGTCATAAAGTCTCGGTGTAATGCTATGAAAATCAATTTTTAGAGACGATGTTGTCAGTATACCCTGTCTGATACAATACCTAACGAAGAAATTAGAAAATTCACGTATAGAGACAAGTTATCAGAACTGTAAATTCAAACAACTCCAATGGTAAGGCTCCATCTAATGAGAATGCATACCCAAAACATGCTGACAGAATATCAAAAATAGTCTTTGAGTGGATCCCTTTCGAAAGAAGAAAACAAAGAATACGGTGGAAATCTTAGAAGGCCGTCATCGATTCAACAATGAAGAATAGAAGATGCCTGGTAGAATAAAAAGCAGTGACGTGTATAGTTTGAGAAAAGTCCATTAGAATTGTAAACTCCTCCCATAATAATAATAATAATAATAATAATAATAATAATAATAATAATAATAATTAATAGAATTAAAACGTAATATTCTCGCAACTATTCACTTTTACATGACGCCGATTATAGCACCTCTCGGCAGAAGAACTCAGCGGCTTCCAGAAAAAGCATGCAAGGGAAATGCCAAGACCTTCAAACACCAGAGGATTTAATACACAAAAGCTTTTATTCTTTTGTTCGCCTTCCAAGGCAGAAATCCCTGCTTGAACACTAATATTTATGTTAAAACATAATTATATACCAAAATCAATTACTCGTCCATTCGTCCGGAACGTCGTAAATTATCTCAGAGTTTTATCTTAAATTTACACATTTAGTACAGAAATTAACAAAAAAATCAATGAGTTCGTAACATTCTTATGACAAATTTTTATGTCTTATTTTAATCTAATGTATTCCTTTTTAACTTTTATATATTACATACATAAAATCCTCCCTTGAATGTGCACTGTTATATAGATGTTGAATGATTAAATTGCTTAATTTTTATGGTTTTCGAAAAGAAATTTCCATTTTCGCATTTAAAAGCGTAGAAATATTTTCTTGAATTATTTTTCAGTACTCATACATTCAATCTAGTATTTACCACCCTTACTATTTATTGCTTGGAAAGTGTTACTTTGCCGTACGCATACTATCGCACGGAAGTCCAGGTTATTTGAAACAACAGAGTACAGCAAACTAAAAAAAACTTGGGCGACATGAACCTTCATGGCTGCCGTCTCCCTTACTGAGAATGATTCCAAGAATCAATATTGTAAGTTTCGAGATGATAAATTATACTAAAAATCAATGTACGCAACTCGTACGAAAGTATCATTGGCGTACTCATTTCACATGGGAAATCAGCGCTCCTCGTCGCCTCGTCCGTAAACATTTCATTCGTATGCCAAAGATTCACTTTCTGTACTTGTTACGTAAAGAACTATTTCGTTCAAAAATTGGTAAATCTGGAGTAAAACAAAAAAGTGTAACTCCAAAAGACCAAGTTCATTTGGAAGAGGGAGTACATGCCCTTCTTATGTTGGAATGCTAACGAACGTTCTGCTACATGAGCCTAGGATTTTTCTGGAAATTACTTCGTTGCCCTATGACACGCACCAAGTGAGCATGACATGAGAATTCCTCGTGATTAAAAACTGAATCAGATATCAAAAGGAAGTTTTAAACGAACTGGACATTAAATAACAAAAAAGTTGTAGATATGAGTTTATTATTTTTAATGTTTTAGCAGACAACGTAAATAACAAATTTCTATACATTTTATGATTGTCAATCTTGTTGACACTTCTCCCAACTCATTTACTAACAAAACTTCAGTTAAAAACCACGAGAACAAAGCCACATTTTTGGATATTTATATTTGCACGCCAATTTCGCTAAAATACTTCGCAACTTGAAGCGTCAACTGACCTTTAAATTGAACGAGGATTCTCACAATCCTCGCCAAGAAGGATCACAGGCGAGGTTACATAACTCCTTAATCAGCTGAGAGGCGGCCCACTGGGCCCGACTTAGCGAGTCCTCAGCCCAGGAACGCGGTTAAAAATACGCGCGTTGCAGGACCTTAGGCGCGTTATTTATACAGCTCTTAACGCAAAACAACTGCGACGTGGCGTGACGGCCCGCCGGCCGGCTGGCGTCTGGGCCGCGCGAGCAGGGCAGTGGGTGCTAGGCAAGCCGGCAGCCCTGAGCCCCTTCGTAGAGTGCGTGCTTTCGGGGGTTTAGAGGTCGTGAGTTTTTTTTGTGGAGTGCAGCATTGAAACCAAATCGACCGTTGAATGGCACCGGGCAAAGCAGTCGCGAAGGATCCGTTTATGTGGCACAAGCCACCTACTCGCTGCTACGAAGACAACTATGCCTACGGGATCAACTTCTACCAGCCTATGATAGATTACATCAGTGAGAAGAGCAAGAGGAAAGTGAAGGTGGTCCCGCCGCATCTTCCGTGGTCCAACGAAAGAGGGCTTGAGAGGTATAACAACAAAATAGTGCGAGCCTATTCGGAAACCGATCTCAGGGAATTGGCAGAATCTGCTGAGGAGCAAGCGAAGAGGGATCTGAGAACCTTTACCCTCTCGAAGAAGTCCAACTTCTCACTAGCCAAGTCTGTTTCGGCGGCATCAGTTACAAAGAAGATCGCTTTAATTGGCACAGTCAAAAAGAAGAAAAGCACTCAAAAGAGCATGGAGGATCTACAAAGTGAGGGTACTGAAGAACGTTTTGAGTCTTCCGCTAAGAAGTTTGCTCAAGAATTTCTTACCGGCAAGTCAGCAAAAGCTATTGAAGCGCACTTGCTTGCAGACTCCTTACGAAATGAATCTTCAAGCACAGGTTTAGATATTAAATCTTTCCAACGAAGGAGTGCTGTTTCAACACACGACTCTAGAGAACATGAACGATTTATGGAAATACGACGTCAAGTTAAAATAGACGAAGAAGAATTGGCCAAACCTCTTAATGAACTTAAAGTGGAATTACAAGGTTTCAATAAGAAGACAGCCAACTACTACCAGGAAAAATGGTACAGTGACGTGACCGCACAATTATAATGCATGTGTTCCTAAGATTCCAGGGACGGAATGACACATGCACACACTCCTACACACACAAATGCATGTTAGAAAAACACCTTGAATATTACGGTAATCCATTGACTCTTAGAAATTATTTAATTGCCTGAACTAGTATGGCGTGCAACCTGTGGCAGATTGTTATTGGAAATCGTTTGTTTACAGCAAGCAGACCAGCATTGAAATTGAGCAGCTGAACGCACGTGTTGTGGAAGCCGAGACCAAGTTGAAGACCGAGGTGACCCGCATCAAGAAGAAGCTGCAGATTCAGATCACCGAGCTTGAGCTGTCTCTCGACGTCGCCAACAAGAACAACATTGAGCTCCAGAAGACCATCAAGAAACAGTCCCTGCAGCTCACCGTAAGTCGTGATAAACTTTCTTCAATTAATCCATTACATTCAGAAATACTTTTATAAAATTAACATGATGTGCCGTCCTTCACCCATTGATATATCTATTTCTATAGGAAATCCAAGCCCACTATGACGAAATTCAGCGCCAGTTGGCCGTCACTCTCGACCAGCTTGGCATTGCCCAGCGTAAAGTGCAGTCTCTCACTGTTGAAATCGAAGAAATTCGCAGCAACTACGAATCGGTAAGACTATTCTCGTGCACATACTAACTATAATTCTGGGATGTTACCTTTCTGGGATGTCCTTACTAATGAACTTACATTTGTCTCGCCGTAGGTTATCCGTGCCAAGCGCACTGTTGAGGTGAGCCTTGAGGAAGCTCAGACCCGCATCAATGAGCTCACCACCATCAACATCAACATTTCTTCTGCCAAGACCAAGATTGAGCAGGAGCTTGCTACCCTTGCTGGTGATTATGACGAGATCACCCGGGAACTGAGGGTATGAATCTTTCATAAAGTGCATAATCAGTTGTAATGCCACATAATCTAACAGAAATTTTGTAACTAAAATGTCTGTGATTTTCCTCAGGTGTCTGACGAACGCTACCAGCGAGTCCAGTCTGAATTGAGGCACACTGTTGAGCTGCTGCATGAAGAACAGGAGCGCATTGTCAAGATTGATGCCATCAAGAAGTCTCTGGAGGTTGAAGTGAAGAATCTGTCTGTGAGGCTTGAGGAGGTTGAAGCTAATGCTATCATCGGAGGCAAGCGTGTCATCAGCAAGCTTGAAGCTAGGGTAAGCTGGACAACAAACATTTTATTACATACTCAAAATGGAAGTTGGCCTTTCACTCTAAAATTCATTTAACATTAATATATTTTCTTTGTATCATTAATATTAGTTATGATTATAACTAATACCTATTTATAAATCAAACTGGGTATCTACTAGAGCCACATCTTCGTAGACAAAAGTTTGATATTATTCTGCTAGAGAATCCCCCAAGACTTAACATTTTGCTGTGATTGGATCTTAAACAACTGTTAGTGTACTGCGAAATATACAATAATAACAATATCTAATAATGATAATTATTACCATTATATATATATATATATATATATATATATATATATATATATATATCAATTTCCATGTCCCAAGCTGTATATCTTGCCAAAATTCTCAAAGTGAGACCTTCTTGATCATTTATTACATTTTTGGAGATTTAACTCTGCTAAGAGCCCCCATTTTAGTTGTCACAAGTTTAGTGATCAAAGTTGAGTTTCAGTATGAAACAATTTTCACTTAAAAAGAAAATGTAGTTTATAACCATTCACATCCCTACTGTTTAAAACAATAAAAATGTAGTAGTACTTCATATAGTTTGCAAAGCTGTTCTTTATAGATGAGCAAGAACATTAACTCACAAAAATTTCTAGGTCCGTGATCTGGAATTGGAGTTGGATGAGGAGAAACGCCGCCATGCTGAAACTCTCAAGATTCTGCGCAAGAAAGAACGCACTGTCAAGGAAGTGCTCATCCAACAAGAGGAGGACCAGAAGAACATCTCTCTCCTGCAGGAGTCCCTGGACAAGAGTGTACAGAAGATCAACATTTACAAGAGGCAGCTGCAGGAGACGGTAAGATTCAAGATACCATGTTATGTTCTCCATAAGTTAATAAAACTCCACAACTGTTCCAGGATTCTTGGAGTCAGTGGTGGATTAATTCATAAGCAAACTAATCACTTGCTTGAAGCCCCTACAGCAGAGGGGCTCCCAATAACTTTTTTTAACAAAATTTTGTATTACTATTATTATTATTATTATTATTATGTCAAAATAGTTTTAGATTAATTTTCTGAATTTTAGGGGTTATTGCTTATTACTTTATTTTCATTATTCACTTTGATTACATATGGTCAATATTTCATTATCTGAGAACCCCACGGATTGGTAATACTTTGGGCCTCAAGGTATAAATTTGGTCAAGTCAGCTTCCGGTGAAAGTCAACTTTCTTGTAAAAAATTACAAAAATTGTTGTATGTAGTCACAGAACTTTTGTAAAAGCTTACAAACTTTTATAGGAACAACAAATCATAATCTCTAATCACTTAAATATTGTATTTAAGATCCTTGAAAGTACATGACACTTCAGAATACTCAATTCCTTCATTTATGCCAGTCAACAGCCAAACTACATCAACTTTCAAGAAGTAAAATATTGGGATCATAGAGCCACCTCTTATTCTTTTTTGACATGACATTCCAAAGCATTAACAAATATGTTTCAATATTAACAAACATGTGTGCTTTAACCGGCCAAATCAAGAAAATTCAAGGCAAAGAGTAAAGTGAGCCCTTTTCTTCTATTTATTGTACTTCATTCAATGATTAGAAGAGATACGAGTTTCATCTCATCATTCAATACAGTGAAAAGTAAACCACTTCATAAAGAAAACCCTTCACCTCAGTTACAAAAGGATTGGCACAAAAGTAGGATGAACTAACAAATTCACAATAGTATTTCAAATCTTGCTTTTAAGTAAGCACTTCAGCCAAAACTTCCTCAGCACTTCAACTAAAATATAAGCATTTTTCAACAAAGATGAATGAGGAAATTACAAACTGCAAATGAAGGGGTCAATGCAACTAACCTAGAAACAAGAATAAATTCAAAGACTTTCAGTCAATTCACATATAATTCTAAAGAGATCACTGGACCACACTTGAAACAAGATATATTTCAATCTTTCTAGAAATAAGAAAAAAAAGAAAGAAAAAAAGATAGGGAGAGAGAACGATATTCAATATTTAAAATGACTGGAAGGGTTTCAATACAAAAATTGGAATTCAATATTTTTATGTCTTGTATACCACAAATTTTAGTAGTATTATCTTAAATTTTTCCCATTAAATGTCTTAAATGTAGTGAAAACAATTAATGTAAGATGAAAGAGGGGTAAGTAAAACTTCTCACATTTCCAATGAAATCTCAAAATTTTTCTCTCCTTTCAGGAGGGTATGTCCACTGCCAACGTCACCCGGGTGCGTCGCTTCCAGAGGGAACTGGAAGCTGCAGAAGACCGTGCTGATACTGCTGAGAGCAACCTGTCACTGATCCGGGCTAAGCACCGCACCTTTGTCACCACCAGCTCCGTGCCCGGCAGCCAGGTGTACTTGGTTCAGGAAACAAGGCAAACCACCACCAGCGAGAATTACTAAACTACAGAGTGAGACACAGCTGTGTAAAACACCACTCATGTCTGTGACATGGATTGAACAGAGCCAGAAAGCTGCATTGGGAAATTCTCTGGTGCAGCATCTCGCATATGATATCTTGAAAGCTTAACTGAAAATGTGAAAAGCAAATTGTAATTAGGAAGAAGAGCAAGAGTTATCATATTAACAACATTTTATTCACAGATTAACATTGATTCATTAAAGAGGAAAACTTCTTCCAGAATGTGTGTTATATTTTGTAAAGGTAAGCCTCCAAGACTTTCACACCAGTTTTCCAATTCACATCAATCCATTACACAGACACAAGTAGTTTTTTACCTTTCTTGTATGTCAATACTGAGCCTACAAAAAATTACAAAGACCTAAACCATACATACAAGAACTTTTTCTGCTCGTCGGTTTTTTCTGCTCACAAAAGTGAAGGGCAGCAAGGGGTGGGAAACACAAAGAAACTTAAGAATTTGAAATAGGGAAATGTCTTACCTGCATTCCATCGAATATCACGTGATTGTTGCTTTCAAACTTCTTTGAACTACAGAGTTGGAAAGAAGTGTACTAAATGCATTGGGATAATTATCTGATGTTCAGTGAAATGTAGCATCAATAAAAATAAATTAAAAATTAAGGGAAATAGGAGTTTTACTTTTAAAAATAAGCTGGCTGTATTGAGGAATTTTTTCCTTTGTGCAGTTCAGTGATGTACCAAAGAAAATTGTAAAAATAATAAAAAGTGTTAAAAATAAATATGCTGCCTTTATTTGAGGCAGAATTCCATACTTCTTTTGTGAACAAAATCATCACACAAAAGAAATGTATATCCAAATAACCCAAATAAGTAGTTATGGCAAGATGTCTGATTCTTCTTCATAACTAATCAAGGTAGATGTAAATAACAAGAACAGTAAATATCTATCTACTTTTCCTCCTAGGCTGGGTGGAGGCTAAGTAGGTATTCCTGCCAAATATGCATGAGGTGATATGAGCTATACAAAACATCCTGTGTGAATTGTACATCAATTTATTTATTTTACAAAATAAGCAGAATAATTTCATTAATCTGCTTATTCAGTAAAATAATTAAATTGATATACAATAAACTCATACAAGAAATCAAAGGCTCTGCATTTTTTGTTCATGGATGCAAAGATATATTCTTATCAATGCTATATGACTTTTACAATATAACAATCATCTTGAAAATATCTGGGAAACAAATACAAACTTTGTGATCCCAACATACATAACAAGTACATTTAAGCTAATAAAATATATTATAATATAATAAAGTTCGAGTGCCAAACATCAAGTTCTTATTTGATTTCATATTTCCTCAGAAACCAAAGAAAAGATTCTTTTCAGTGCCTTGGGTCCACTGAACACTTGATTCAGCTGTCATGTAAATTAAGCAACAGAAAGTAGCAATTCAAAATAGAATTAACACTCAAAACATAATGTCAGCAATTCTTAACAAAACCTCAATAAATGTATGTTGGTAATTTCTTGTAGAACAAAAAATATATCTCACATTGACCAATTTAGGTACTTTCAAAAACAATACCAGTGAACTTCATTAAAGGAGATGCAGAATTTAACATTTGTAATAAACATACATAAAATCCATTCAATTATTAATTTAGATGTTTTCAAAACATAATTTGATGAGAGTTCTAAATTCATTTAATGAATCACATATTTTAAGTTTCTCTACATACATACATCTGTTAAATTAATCTGCTATTTTATAAAATAACTAAATTGATATATAATATTTACAACTATCACAAATGCAAATTTCATGTACAGTGATAATTATCAAAAGGTTTACAACAATAATACTGCACAGAATCCAATATCCACAATGCTGTTACACATATTATATCATTATATTTTTTTCCAACTGCTATCTTAGCTTTGTTTATTCTGGATACAGTTTCACCTCCACACAACAAAATGAGCTCTACAAGATCCCCTCTGGGAACAGTAGCCTGTGAACTGACAAAAATTGGACCACAACTGCTGAATATATCAGGTTTAAATATACCTCCAAAAGATAATTTTTCCAAACGATATTTCTGAAATAAAAAAATAAATATATAAACGAATAATTTACTGAAAATGGTAAAGGTATGATCTAAATGGGAAACCACAATTATTCTTGCGTAAATGTATAACTAACCTGAACAGAAGATGAAAACGTTGTCAATTCAAATTCTTCTTCATCAAGCCATTTTCCTGCTTCCAAAGATCTTAATACCCATTCATGGGAAACAATCCAGCATCCTCGAACCATTCCTTTCAAGAGTTTCATTGTTCGCTTTGAAGCACCAGCTACAACGTGTGTTGTATATGAAGTCACATTTTTCTCAACCACAAACATACCCAGTTTTTCAACAACAGAAGCAACTAAGTCGATATCTCTGTAAAGAAAATTCCAACAACAAGACATTACTTTTTATTAGCACAAAGCTTTACTGTTGTTTCCTCAATATTTCAAATACTATTGTCAAATTCTAAGCCATGATATTAAATTGAGAAAATGCAAATAAAGAAAATTAACACAATAACACCAGCATATTTGAGAAGAAACAAAAGCTGAATACATTAACATGAAAATGAAAGAGTTAAAGAACAAATGTTTTCTATTCCTTTTGTACTTTTTCCTTAACATTCCTTAATTATTAAACAAGACAATTTCAAAATAGTATTGATATTAGTTTTAATTAGATTTAAGTTAAAACATGGTTCTAAATATAATTTTTGCAATTTGTGTGACAATTATATTGAAGATATACAGGCAACATTTCAAATTAAGGAAAAATGAACATGATCATATCAAAAGAAATTCAATAGTCTTCAATACAATATAATTTAAAATCTTATGTTGAAAGCTAATCTTGTCAGATGAACTTATCTTTTGCAACGTTACAGATCACAAAGTTCTGGCCAATATAGAATATCAAATAATCAATAGGTAAATGTAAAAGGTACACTAAATTGATCAAAATTTAACCCCAAACATGAAGTTCTTTGTCAATGCACTGCTCACTCTCACAAGTTGACTAACTTCGAATAAGGACATAAAACATTTAATTCGATTTAAATAAGGTGATCAAATGTGATACTGCAATCTAAAAATAATACAAATATTCACACAACCAGTTCAAGGATATTTGAAATAAACTTTCCTATTCCCACAGATTCAATATCATTTTTCATGCAAATCCTAGACACTTGGATAGAAACACGGTTATGGTGGAACATGCATGGTAAGAGGAAAGTGATACAATATGCAGAAAAACTTCAAGTTCAAATATCTTTTTATTAGATAATAATTATGTCATATTTTTCAAAATATACATTCAATAGAATTGTTCAAGAGTAAGGAAAATTCTACAAATATGTACAATTACTTGAGCAAACTCATGAATATAGATTTGCAAATATCACAGATATAGTACTGAGACAACGAATTTAATGAGTTCCAAAAATTCAATTCTACATCATGCACTGTCTCCAAATTCCTACATTTATTCACATAAAACTTCCCAAAATACAAGTATATACATCAAAAATTCAATGTTACAAATTAAAAAACAGAAAGGACTGCAACAGCAAAAAGCATTAATAATACATTAAGTACATGAAAGACACTTACGGAGTGTGCAACTGAGTGCAAACTATTGCAGGCCTCTGAAGAATAGGAGATGGAGAGCACCTTTTTGTTTTAACAAAATAAGAAGAACTTCTTCGTGACCTCCGAACAGGATCAACTGCATTTGTGACACATTCTTTCTCCCTAGACCCAACTGCCTCATCTTCATCAATTTTATTGATTTCAGGTCTATCCAACCACTCAATTTCAGCATTGTCTGTTTTTATTTTCTTCTCTATCTTTTCACCATTCAACTTTTTGGGAGTACAACTATGTGGATTTTCAACCACAGTGTTAGCATTATCATTAACATCACCAACATTGTCTACAATTAAAGACTCCTGCACAGGGCTCAATAATTTCCGTTTTGACACCTTTCTTCTCAGGGTAACATCCAGCACGTTAGTTTTTTCTGTCTGAGATATCATGTTCACTGCTGACACTGAGGGATTTCTAGCAACTTCTTCTTTCTGCTTATTACTGATTTCCATACGATCTTCCATTTCCCCAATTTCAGTCAATTTCTTGGTAAAAGAATTCTCGCATGAAGCTCTTTTACTGGAACTAGCTTTGATATCACTCATTTCAATATTTGTAGATGTTTCATCAGAGTCTAAGTTGTTACGAACAGGTAAGTTTTTAGCCAACTTGCGCAACAATCGGACTGGGAGAGGGCTGTTTTGATCCAGATCAATATCTGAATCGGGTGTGGGTGGCCTATTTACCAACTCCTTGAATTCCTTTTTGCTTATACCAGTCATCTTAACTAACATTCTCACCCTACCATTACCTCCAGCAATTTCTTCCACCCACTTAGGTGCACAAGCACTCTTCCGCACAGCACTATTTTCGATACACGTTTCTGCTGATGGCTGAATTGGTGTTTCTTTCTGTACCACTCCCTTTCTCTGCCGAGGAGATGGTCTTTGTGTCTCATCTGAATAAAACCGCATAATCTTTCTTTTTTTCAACTCCTTCTGTATCGCAGGTGATTCATACCGTTCAATTTGATGAGGTGGAAAAAGGCTTTCATGAACTTTTACACCAGCTTTACGGCATGCTTCAATCCACAACACAGAAACAAGTGGGATGTTACGTTTCTTAGCCTTCTTATATGTAGAAATATTGCCATCATTGAACACAACATGTGTAACCTACAACAAACAAAATAAAATTAGGAAATGCACACTATTTATGTTTTAGAGAGAAATGAACTGACAATAAGAAAAATAAAAATCTTATAATTATCGTCTATGAAAGACAATAATTATCGTCTATGAAAGATACACTTAGCTCTTCAAATGAGATTTCAAAGTAAAATTTTAATTTTGTTAATGAACTATTAGTTTGTGATTTGAAGGAGTTATTCTGTATAAACACCTACCACAAACATTGTTAAATTACATTTAATCATAATAAGAACTTTGATATGAGAGAGTAATGAGATTCTATTAACAAGTAAAAAGCTTAGCATGCAAAGCCACATAGAAGTTAATGTTTTAATTTAAGAATGTTCATACTTTTCATAAGTAAAAAAATATTTCATATACATGATACACTTATTTTAAGCATTATTATAACACATTTTTGTATTCTATATTATATAGTTTTTACTTCTTTATTACAACTTCGATTCTCACAGTTTCAGGTTTTTCAATGATATTTAAAGAAATAACACTAATTACAAAATAAAATAGCTTTTAAAATTATGTTGATTTTAAATTTCTGAACTTCATTCTCAAACAATCACAAACATGTTCCACAATTATTAAGTTTTATTGAAAATACATAAATTGCATACATTTTCTTATTTGAAAAGCTATTTTCAAACCCAGGAAACTCCACATTTTTCAGAAATTTAGTTATTGTTTCTGGATCAATGCTGGCATTGAAACTTGCCCATACAATAACCTAAGTTTCTTAAAACTTCACAGAAAGCATTTTTTAATATTTTTTTCAAAATGATACCTCGCAGCATGACGTTACACTATTATTTTCAAAATAAAATTAGAGTGTCTGTCCATGATTTCATAATAACTGCATTTTTATTATCTCTTACGCATACTTAGGTGATATAAAAAGCCATTAAACTGTTTTAACAATTTTTTGTCAATGCCTGTCAGTCTGGGCTAATCTCTCAAATCAATAAAATGATATCGATGGAGTTTTCACTGAAAGGTAGAGTATTTTGTCAAGCCAATATTATTACACCTTATTGGCTGTTTCACTTCAATTAATTATTTTCTATTACACAAAGTATGTATGAATGTAGTTATGTAAGTATGTTAGTTCTCCTGTACAAATCTATAATTTTATTGCAATCTTAATGAAATTTTGTATACATGACCTTGAAAACAAGAGAATAATTACTGTCTACATGAAATTTGATAAAAACTAACCCAACTCCTTTTACTACCCCTTGCACAAAATTACAGTGTGTGTTCTTTCAGTTATTTGCAAGTCTCCAAGAACAATGTGGAAATCCATAAAAAACTAATAACACCTTTCTGCACGATGTCCTTAACTAACATGTTTATATTATAGCATAACATATTAGAGTGTATTGTTCAAGATTGTATCTGAATACACATGAATTAATTAAATTCAAAAAGCCTATTCAACAGATTTTCTTTAGTACAATAAAATTACAGATGTATCAATAGTTATCTATGTTGAATGTTGATCTTTCCCTCTCAAATAGTATCCTACATCAATATTTTTAAATCTCATAAAGTGGAGAAGACTGACACCACCCAATTTCAAATTTTTAGAATCTAAAAATTAGAGGCTTAAGAAAGAGTATTCGAACTGTCATGAAATAACTTAATTCCCTTCTAGATTTTTAAAAGAATTATTAAGATCAGAACAGAAAACTAACAGATGATGCATTACCATGAGATGTTTAGGAACTAGTGATGCTCCAAAAGCGCATAACTTGTTGCATTACTTTTAATTTTGCAAATTGCAAGACTTCAACAAAAATTAAACCTGAGCCATTTTTAACAGTGTACTTTCCTCTATTTGAGAAAAAATTAAAGAAAATATTTGGAGATGTTTTTGAGAATTTTTTTAAATTTCCATGTTTCAAGCAAAAATTATGTGAAAACTACTAGTTAAAAAAACTACTATTTAAAGAACTTTTTAACAGATATATTAACAGATATCTTTTTTTTTTTTAATACTAACATTAATATTGTAGTTTTGTAATGTTCATTTTTTGCAAATATTTGAAAGTATCGATAGTTTACAAAAAAATGGAATCTGCACCATTTTTATAACCATTTTTTGAAAAATTGTACACGACCATATTTAAAGACATGTCTTTGGAGAATTAAGGAAAAAAATCTGTATCAGCCATATTGCAGATTTGCCATCTTAATTTTTGCAATTTTACAAAACTGGGAATTCACCAAAAATTTTTATAAGCATATGACGGGGAAAAATAATCCAAAACTTTGGACTCTTTGAAGAAAATTTTGAAAATGTTAAGCCTACATGAAAAGTACACCCCCAATTAAAATATCCGCTACAAATTGCCTCGAGTTTGGCCAGATTGATTGAAGGCAAATATGAATTTTGGAGAAAATCATTAGATCAGTTTAGGTGCCAGCATTGACCAAGGATAGATGGACAGACATTTCGCCATAAACCAATTTTTCGCTGTCAAGAACATAGAAAACCTGGATTTTGACTACTCAACATGTTGGAGGAAGTAATTAGAAGTAGGCGGATTAATAAATAGGAGCAAGAATAATACTTGTCAACTTTTTGATATCAGTGAAGTGCAAAATATGATTGACAATCATCTGACCAGTAGTGTGTGATGTGTAATACACTGTGAAGCATAACCGGGTTCTCTACTTTTCTTACAATTAACAGTAAGAACTGTGCAAGAGGAACAAGAGGTGAATACAAATTGTATGACACCATTAGTTTTATTAAAATTGGTTCCAACTTATTAAATAGAATTTTGTGATTTAATAACAAATATGAGAAGACTGCTCTCCAGCATCTACTCTGATTAAAGATTTCATAAGTCAAGCATTGAAATTTTTGGAAACATAGATAGAAAACATGAATCAAAAGTAAAAAGGAGATAAATTTAAATATTTTGCTGATGATCAATGATCCCAACTGAAGATAGATTGATACTGTAATGAATCAAAGACTTTTGATGTTTATGTGCATGGCCCACCTGTATGAAAATTATATGATGGATACCACACTGACAAACAAGACACCCAAAAATAAAAAAATCAATAACCAGAATTGGAATGAACGTCTTACTGAGCTCAATGTGATGGATGACAAAATTTTATGATCTGTAAGACCTTCAGTCGAAAGCGAGAACTGAGTAATTTAATCGTCAACAGGGAGTGCATGTCTTGGAGGAGCTGGAAGATTTGGGAAAGATGCGAGTAATGTTTACCAACCTACACACGTGAACGGGAGGACATATATTGGAATACAAACAGACTGTTTTCCTTTTAATTGTTAATGTAAAACTTTTCTTGTTAATTTGAATCTTGATTTTTTTTTTTTTTAAAATCAAACAGTACGTTACCTTGTTCAAGTTTATGGTGTATATCATAAAATCATTGACTTTGAAGTAAATAAATGGATATTTTTGTTTTTCCATTACTAGTGGATTTATTTCTCTATAGGAAAAATTAGAACCATCACAATACTTTATGAGTTTTATTAATCGATTTTGTATCAAATGGGTTCACACAAGAACTCAGAAAAGATTAATAAACTGAAACTATCTGACAGGACCAATATCACACACGTCTTTTTGATGATGAATGATGAATAATGAGTTTCAGGTCATTTTTCCAAATTATATTTTCTGAATATCATCTTCCTGTTGTTGTTTTTTCAAAACTCGCATTATCCTTAGCCAAAATCTCCAAAACTTAATAGATCTGAATTAAAAACGAAATAATATAAATAAGAATAAACATGTATTTTATTTGATATGCACATACAAGTTAATGGTAAGGAACTTTACAAACAAAAGTTGTAACCTAATCTTTTCAATTATTGTATCAGGCAATTTTCTTTTTGATATGTTTGATATTCGGATACCATGTCTCTAATCCTGTTTTGCAGAGTTATCCACTTTTTTCTTCATGTCATCATATCTTTTCTTCCTATGAATTTCTTCTAAAGTTTCTTCAGTTCTTTGTGAAGTTCATTCCTTAGACCAGGGTGTAGTACATTCCTATGACATTCCTCTGACCAGGGTGTAGCATAGGATGCTCCTGGGCTATTCTTCTGAGATTTGTTCCTAACAATTTCTGCTTCTGCTTCTTCCCTGTTTGGTGTGTGTGAATGTGGGGGGACTCATCAGTGCCTTTAAGTACAATATCTTCCCTAGTCACTGAGATAACGGCTTAAGGAGAGCACTCCTTTTACCACAATTACACACATTTCCTTTAGTAGTAGAAGTAGTGAAGTGACTATTCTACAGCTGTTATCGTTTCTGGCAGCTTAATCTCCATTTCTTTCGATCTTCCTGGGCATCATCTTCTAAATCTCACACCACCATCATCTTCCTCCCACTTCTTTCTTGGTCCACCTTTATATCTTCTTTCCTCAGATGGTATTTCCCACACCTGTCGCAGTCGCTCACTGCCCAACCTTCTTAAATGCCCATACCTAATAGATCCTTGTTTTTCTATCAGTTCCAAGGTTGATTTCCCTGGTTTCATTACTTCTATTATTTTTTGATTTTTAACTCTTTAATTTCTTGTAACCTGACAATATTGTCTCCAATATTCTATTTCTTTTCCTTTGATCCTACTTCTATTCCTGGCTCATATTTCCATTAAGTTTCCACAGACTTTGTAATAAATTTATCGCCTATAATTGATTTCAATCTGTCAACTAGAAGTTATAATTTTTGCTTCCATTTTCAAGCCCTAACTCCCCAAAAATTCAAATCCAAATACATTTCTCTGGAAATACATGATAAAAAGTTTTACGGAACAATGAAATTGAAAAAAATGGATTCAGAAAATTGGTTTCTGAAAATAACCATATTTGGAAAAATGTCCCTTCAGAACTTTTATTTCAGAAAAAATATTTTCAAAAGAACGGGTGTAACGTTGGAAAATGGTCAAGAGATAAAACATTGTGTGAGCTTAAATAGAATTATAATTCAAATTCAAACATTACTTTGAATTGTTTAATGCAATACAGTGATACTTATTTTATTAGTGATGTTGAGCAGTAAATCCATAATTTGTACAATAAAATAGAAACTGCCACGGTTTTATCTGCTTATAATGCAGAAGGAAATTTACCAAGAATAAATTAACAGAATGATTCATACATTTTTTTTTTCTTCAGCTTCTTTATATTTTTATCAAAAATTTCAAACTTTGAAAGATTGTTTTTCGGGGCAGTAGTTAATGGCAAGAAACCTTATTTTCATCTGAACTGAACTGAAAATTTAGCAATTTTTTGAAGAAACACAATGATTCACATAACTAAATGTTAATTTTAATTTCCACAGTTGGTAACATACCGGCACATCTCTGTTGAATGCAGGAACGACAGTTGCACCTAATTTCATGAGTTCCTTTCTCACACCGGCAGAAATGTCTTCATTCTTTGATATTACTTCAACATATGCAGTCACATCTGAAAATCACAAAATAATAAACTCATTTAATTTTTGTACAAAGTACAAAAATGAATAAAAAAAGTATTCACAACAATCTATAAAACGTGTTCTGCAAGGGACTTGGCCCAAAATAAAAGAATTATGTCTGAATCTTCATCTTTTTAACTATGCAGCATTGCAACATAGAAGTAATATTTAGTAACAAAAACAAAAATACTCACCACCTAAAATGAAAGATTCAAAAGGTTGAGTTGGAGGTAAAAGTTCGTAAGTATCAGTTGCTTCCTTCAACGAACCACTTGGGCTGGAAGATTCCCGATTTTCAAAAGCTAAAGGAGATGTGATTTCTTCACTTTTCTTTTTATCAGATTCTGTATCCAAAGGCTGCTTTTCTACTTCAGACGTCATGATGGGAAAGTTTTTAGCACGCTGTCGTATGTTTTTAATTATGTCTCGAGCTCGAAGAAGTGCACGTATTTTACCTTCAGATGATACTTTTGAACTTGAGGACGGTGCCTTTGAGGCATTTGTATTAGTTGAAGATGGTGGCAATGGTGGCGGAGGAGGTGGTAATACTGATTTAATTGGGCTGACCGGTTTTTGTAATTCAGGAGCAGACAGAGTTCGTTTAATTGCTGCTTTGGGAGCAGATGAAGGGGTTCGCTTCAATTGCTTCCTCTTGGAAGATACTGGAGTAACTGCTTGAGTTTCATGTACATTATTTAACATGCCACAACTATAACTCTTTCTTAATTGGGGTGATGGAATATCAGCGCAATTTAATAACTGACCAATTTGATTCTTGAGAGAATCAATGTTATTAAATTGAACTGGCATTAATCCTTGAGCAAATATGTCATCATCTGGATCATACTCTGGAATTACTATTTTCTGCTTCTTGGACTTCTTGTTAGAAAAGGACAACCTACGAGTTGCTCCACCCACAATGTCACTTTTTCTGGCAAGTCTCGGTTCACTTGTGATACCATCACGGTGCACCACAGCGTGGTGGAGAGAATCAGGTAACCAGTCAAGAGGATTAGGCACAATAGCACTACCTGCAGATCTTGCAAACAGACTTTCACTAAATTTCATATTATCAATAATTTTGTCTTCATTACAAATCTTATTTACAGGATCAATCACAACTTCATGCAATTTACAATTTTTATCAGAAAGCTTTAACTCTGTTGAACTATCTTCCAAATAGTTTAACTCATTCTCTGTCTTTGAACTAATTTCTGAGACATGGGATTTTACTGCTTTAATTGATTTTCGAGAACTTCTCCTTGGAGTAGAACTAACATTTTTTGTTTTAAATGGTTTTTCTAGTGCAACACACAGAGGTGTCCCAACAGGAGAATGAATTTTAGTTATTTTTGGAGTTTCAAGAGGAGAGAGAGAGATTTTTGCTCTAGTATCGTTAAGAGATGTACATTCAGGAGTAAAAAGTGGTGTTGTAACTGGACTGCCAATGTGTGATATAGATGGAGTTATTGCAGTGGGATTTTGTAATGGTTTCACAGGAGTTTCCACAAGCAGTGGTTCTTTAGTCTGCTGAGCACCCTTCACTGGGGTAGCTAATGTGGAATTTGCCATTGTTATACATAATTTCGATACAGGTGTGGAGTTTCCTTGCACTTTCTTCAAAGGCTGTAATTTCAGCTTGGGGTTCCGAGATGAAAGACACAAAAAATGATGAGATACTTCATGCTGATTCCATATGTCATGATCCATCGTTTCTAGAAACAGTACAAAAACCCCATTAATATTCGAGATAACACACATCAATATACACGAGTACAGACAGGTTCCTTTAATAATTAAATATTGGTTATTTAAATGTGTTATTTGAATGTGTGACTGTGAAATTACGTTAATTTATATACTTCATTTAGAATTGTAAGTAATCTAATGTAACTAAATATATATTTTTAAAATTAAAATGAAATTGTCTCGCACTAACCTGATACTGAAGTCTTGTTTTCCAAGAGCACATATCCACATGATAAAATATACTATTATTCAATGCATCCTCTTACTTTCAATATATCTTAACAAAATGAGTAAACGTAAACGTCTCTTTCAATGAAAAATATATGAATTATCATTGCACTGCACACGCTTATCACATAATTTGACATACTACATCTCTACCACTGAGTATATTATGATCTCCATAGTCCATTTTGAATATCGACCGCCCTATATCGATATTGTGTCTCGGGAAAGTTACCAACTATCGATATCTGAATGCTTTTAACATGATTCGTGCGTGGTGGATTCATATTGAATATATCATGATGAAAAGACATCAAGACATGATTATACTTAGGGACCGGATTTATAAGCTTAATAATCCATGAAATACGTACGCACTTAAGCGGTAAAATCTTACAAAAGGGTGCACTAAAATATGCTTTATAAAGTACGTTAACCCAGCATGACACTTTCTCGTGATCACGCAATTTCATTCAGCACTTTACTCTTACTATTCCGCACAATGCAATTAATTAACGTAATAAAACCTTTAAACACTGTATCTGACGTAATATAGGTAGAAATACAATTTCTGCAGCATCTGCACGGTTTCTTGAGCTCTGAGATCTCTACCATAACTTCCATGCAAGTCAATCAAGTTGAATTATAAAGTGGAAGTAATGAGCGTTTTTGGCCATTTAAAAAAATATATTTATTCTATTTTATTTTTTTATTTATTTATTCGTTAGGTCTTTTACGCTTCACGTCTCTTAAGCCCTCTTTAGGCTACGGGCGTTAACCCTCCCTTAAATTATTTGTCATTGTCTCGTAGCGTCAGTCGATGGCTCGTATCCCTTGACTATGATGAAAACACATGCTTTTAATTTATCACACTAACTTCTTAAGAACAGAAAGTATTTAGTCGTGCACCGAAAATCGGTGCGCAGAAAAACTCTTATTGCCGGGCCCTGGTAACGAAAAAGTGGGTAAATCCTACTGCCATGTATTGTTAATTACTTCAACCAAACCATATCCAAAATTTTTATGACAATTTGGGGAGAATTAAATGCTCTATTCCCTAAATTTAGACTATTTTGGGTTTCCCAAAATAGTGTACAGTCCAGAAAATAAGATAGATCCAGAAAATACATTTCAAAATCATTTCAAAAATATGGAACTCCTTCCAAAATTAAGGCTAATTTGAGGCTCGAGGGAGGAAAATATTCCACATTTATATTCCAAAAATTAGGGCTGTATACAGAGAAACATTTAACATTGGTTCTTATGCGGGAATAAACACAAAAATCAAAAACCTTAGAAAAAATCTGAAACCCTACCCAAAAATTTCAGGCTTTAGGGGGAAAAAATATTCCCACATTTATATTCAAAAAGCAGGGCTGTACAAAGAGAAACAATTACCATAAGTTCTTATAGGCGAATACACACCGAAATCAAAAAAATTCCATAAAAATTATGATATCTTATTCCTAATTTTAAGGCTAATTTGAGACTTGGAAAAAAATATTCCGGCATTCATATTCCAAAAATCACGGCACAAAGAGAAACAGTTAACATACGTTCTTAGTAGTTGGAGATCCTAATAGTTGTCTTCATTGCTTTAATTCAAAATTTAACTCTGGGTCTGTGAGGAAGAATTGTGGAATGTGTCAAGGCCAAATGATTTACTCACAAAGGATAAGGAAGATATCGGAAGCCATAACTCTCAATATCACGTATTAACAGACAATTGGAAGCGAAAATTATGAAGAGCTGATACTCAGTCCGCTTGTGTGCGTACAATAAAGAAATAAATAAAAAATAAATGTATTGAAAATAAAAAAAATTAAAATTTTTATTTAAATCAAAATTTATATTAGATCAAATTTTGTAAAATCGCTAATAGCAACTCAGAATTTGGAAACAAGTGGTGACTCAGTGTTTGGAAACAACTCTAGTGGTGACATTAAAATGTCTTTGGAATTAGGGTTTCGTAGGTATAAGTGCAGCTGCCAAGGAGAAATTTAATGAAGTGTTAAATTCAAATGCTTATTTGATATATCTTCAAAATATAAGAAACATAATTACTGTTTAAAACTCAGAAAATGCGGGATTTGATCTTACATTGACTCAGATTTCAGTTTTGAAATATTCTTCTTAAGAGGTAGGAAGCATTTTCTGCGCTCAACATTCATTAACTTTATCATCGTCACTATCATAATCATTCTAAAGGCAAAACAGTGCCTAAAATTGTAAATTTGTACATTTAATTATCCTCAAATTAGTCTAAAATTTTGGATATGGTTTGGTTGAGGTTAGTTTTTGGGCGCTGCAAGCTTTAGATGGCTGTAAAGGACACTCAAGAGAATGACGCAGGTCTAATTTTCGTTAAAATTCCTGATTTTTCGAAAATTGCAAAAGGTCATCATTTTTTTCGGCGTCTTTCTACAACTGAAATATTGAAGATTGATATTTTTTCTTAACAACACCTATTATTTAAATACAATTTTTACAATTAAATTATACGTGATTTTCGAAAATGCTTTTGATTTCGCAAAATTTTGCTTGAAATGTATGCATTTTTAAATTTTTTAAACAGTTTTTATCTCGAAAAGCACCAATTTTTTAATTAAATTTTGACCTCGGAGAGCGTAAAAGTCGCGTAAGAGAATGGAGAATGTCTCATTTTCGTTGAAATGCCTGAGTTTTCGAAAATTGCAAGAATTCAATTTTTGGGCGTCTTCCTACAACTACAGAAGAATAACAGATTTGAAGTTACAAAAAATCTCTATCAAAAATATTAGTTTTTAAATGTTAATTTTTATTTGCAATTTTTGAAAATACAGAGGTACGCCGTCAATGGGATCAACAAAAAATATCTTTACCGTACTTTGCTATATTCGAGAAACAAAATTACGAGCGTTTCTTGAGAAAATAATTGTTTAAAATGGTTTTAAAAGCGCCTATGTTTCAAGTAAACTTACGCAACAATACTAATACTTTTGAAAAAATGGAACATGATCTTCTTTGAAGGTATTTCTGATGAAGACGTTTCATTTAGAAAAATATAATCTTCATAATTGTGATTGTAGGAAGACGCCTAAAAAATTTTGAATTTTTGCAATTTTCAAAATAATCAGGAATTTTAATGAAACTGAGTCCTGCACCATTCTCTTAAGCGTCCTTTACGCTCGCCGACAACAAAATTTAATAAAAAATATCAGTTTCATATTCAAGGAACCGCGACATCAGCTAGATTTTGGGGGGAAAATCCGTTTTGGTGAAAAAATTCTTATCACGGTTATCAACATTGATTCTGACAGAGGAAGTAATTTACTATATATAGGGACAAGATTTAACCAGTTTGGTGCTACCAGTGCCCGGCAAATAAGAGTTTTTTATGTCGAAACTTCGCCGCCCCCCTCCCCCAGCATTACAATACTTTCTTTTCACTGCATAAGCAGTAGCGAGAAATTAAAACGCAGTAAATGAGCATAATTACAGTATGCGCTTATCCTCTGTTTTGCTTGGGATTACCATCGAGTTTCTGCTACTTTCTGACCACCCATGCATGGCTACGGAGTAGGGAAACCCAGAAGAGCGGTATCTTCAAAAACGTAACAGGAGGCTTAAAAGGGTATTGTTTCACATCTACAGCAAACGAGTAAAACAGAAACATGAGAGTATTTTTTCTCGCAACGCGTCTCTAAGCCTCTTGGGGAGAGGGGGGGGGGGCGTTCAACGCTTTGCGCTTGGAAGGAATCAATACTCCATTAATCATCGCGCTTAGAAGTAATCCTCCATTGACATTATTTATCATTGCATGTCTCGTCGCAGTCAAGAGGACTGCATTTCGCGTACACACCTCTTATCACACGCTCCTGCGTCACTTCCCAGCGGTCAGAATCGGAAAGAAATTAGGATTCGGGTAAGGTTAAGGATACTTAACAGGGTTTGGACCAGCCCCTGTGAAGCAGCCAAACTGGTTTTGATGGAACAAATTTCACATGAGATTGTCCGGGATTCTAAAGGAATCGAACCCGAAGGCGAGCGACTTCGCTCTAAGCCACCAGATGAGTAAATTAGGCTTCAAATGCGTCCCTCATATTCCCCCCCCCCCGTGTTTCCACGTATGTTCCTCATATGTTTCCTCTCACTTTAAGCCGTAATTAGAAGGGTCCCAAAGATTTTTGTCGATAAGTTAAAATATCAACAAACTTAGCATTCTTTAAAATATTGCTTCAAACGTGAAAATAGCTTCACACTGAAACCTAACCTTCTGCATTTCTAGAGACATGTGCTACAGGATGAGGGAGCATTACAAAAATTTAATAGAACGTCCAAAAACTCCTTTCTTGGCAGCTCTAATATAAACACATAACTCCTGTCCCCTTAGGAAAATGAAATCTCCGTTTTAAGGACGTATGGCCCATCGTTTCCGAGTTACGCACAATTGTAAAGTACAATGCAACGTGATGTGTAATACGGATTGTATATGCGCTTGATTTCCCTATACTCCCGTCTTGTTATCTTCAAACGTGTTTTTTGTCTAAAACATCTTCGATGAAGGGCTGGGGGTAATTCCCTATCTAGTAATAGCACACTAAATGGGGTTTTACGATGGTGGTATTTTGCAAATTGTACAAAACGTCATATTTTCTGTGTCTTGGAGCAAGACAATAGTAAGCGCCACTCTGACCATTTTCTAGATTAAAGGCCGAATTCATAGTCGTCACTTATAGGATATGCGAACCCTTAAGTGATAAGTGCTTTTTCAAAATAAGTGTTCACTTATAGGCGCTCGTATTTCATAGACGTTCCGTAAGACCGCGGAATGTGTACCCTTAAGCGGAAGGGAAATGTGGCAACATGGCATTGGCGGCAGCTGTTTTGAAGTTCTTGGCAACCGAGTTTACATACGCACTTCATCTTGTACAAAGAGCGTCCAATTTAACAGAGGGCGGACACTCCAAAGTAGAGTTGATGTCACGCGCACGTCTAATATGTCATCATACAGACAAAGCGAGATGTTTTGATATTGGTATATTTTACAAATGTGATTAGGCGCTACTACCAATCACTAATAACAAGCAGATTTGTAACAATATAATCTGTGATTCTCATATAATTTCAAAGACTATTTGACACCGGTATCATGTTAATATTTTTAAAATGTATTTATTACAAATCCCTACAAATAAGAAATATTTGGTATAAATATAATCCATGAACCTCGTATCAAAATTTTAAGTAATCTCTGCAATGTCATGTGCATTTTCTACACATTATTTTGTGCATTATTGGACATTTTGTGCATATTAACATCAGTTTCAATTGATTCCTCAATGTTAACTTATGCTCTAGTATAACTAATGAACATAAAGTGGTGGTATGGTAACATGGTAGGAACATAAGTCTGCCAATATTGGTAATAGATTATTAACATTTCATGTAATTGAAAATGTCAACCTCATATATTATTAACATAAATTTCATTTTACAACAATTTAAATTACTTCACTTGTTATTCATATTGCAAATTCGTAATTATTTATAATGGGTCTTATAAATCAGAAATGAATAAACATTAAAAATTGGAAACATTCCTGAAAGAATAAAGTTTCATAACATCTTAATGCAACAAGAACTTGTAATAAGAAATAGGCAATCCTCTTTTAGTCATTGGGACTTTGTCGATCATCGTCACAAGTGTATCCACTACAGTAGCTTTATTGAAACGAAACCGCTTTTGGAATTATTTATCGTTCTACATTTCCAATAGGTTTTTCATACCTCTAATTTCTTTCGTTTTCTATCAGGAAATCATTTTAATGATTTGTAATCTCAACCACCCATAAATTGTACCACTCCTGTATGAAATATAATTAGAACACTTTCTGGTAAATAAAATATCAAATCAAATTTTGGGAAAGTTTCTGAAATCGGACAAATACTTTAAAAATGATAGTTCTTTCTACAGAGTTTTAAATTTTCTTTTAAGCGGAAAAATTTGAAATTAGTCTGTACTCAAGCAAAAATTTTCTTGCATAATTCTTCTTCAAATCATTTGATTAAAATTTAACAACTTTTTAGTCTCAAATAATGTACGTTATCTTCTAGATTTTGTACAAACTCAGCTTACCCCATTAACCAATATTTAATAAAAATATTTTCAATTGCATTTGCAGATTTTTTAATGACAATATTTTAATACTCTATGGTTAGTGGTCCTGTGCCTACATGAACATACAGAACAGTTATTTCTTACCTTCCAAGTATAAATAAATGAAAAGTATGACAATACATAAATAATTTTTGCTCAAAAAAATTAAATTAGAGGAAATGAGCAAAGTTTATTCTCTCTTTATAAATAAAAGTTAAAAATTTTGTTGACACACAACCACTGAATTGCTTACTTATCAGACTCTCAAATAATAAGGAATAAAATCTAATAATGCCTCTCGAAAACTGCAATTGTTTGAAAAATTACTTCATGATACATAGTGATGTTTCATTCTAATAAATTAATACATCAATATTTTCTAATATTAAATCCATAATTAACTATTTTAAAGAGTTGAAAGACTAATGCCAATTTGGAAAGGAATGGATATAATACTTGTCACATTCGTTCACTGCACATTACAAAATAGGATCCATATACACAAACCAAAAGATTTATTTTGTGATAATACACTTTATTAGTAAAAATACAAAATCCAAAATTACACTTGTGAATTTGGACAATCAGAGTGGCTAATGTTTCACTCTGGAAATGTGTAACTACTGGTTTTGAAGTCAATGAGCAATTGCTGCATGTAACACCAATACACATAGTTATCACTGAAGTTTATGCCTAGAAGTAAACATGTCAAGAATTCTTAATTTTGTAACACTTGTTATACTAAGTTTAGTTCTGCACATTCACTTTGTTCTGTGAATGCAATGAAAATATTAATAAATACTGTATGAACTGTACAAGGTTGAGTCTGCTATATTTACATTAACTATATCTTGTGAGTATAAGTACATCACTGTCACTAGTCTGAAAAATTAGAACTGGATATTCTTGCTTTTCATAAATTGTTGCCTTTTCATTCAGTTTGAAAAATCATCTAAATATAACTTTTAAATAATAGCTTCAAATTATTTCTTTTGGACTACATATTCTGATATGTCAACTGCCTTCACAAATATATGGCAGTTCCTACTATTGTATGTATACCAAAATATGTGAATTACTTACATCTGAATGGCTGTATTTCCTCTTGGAGACAAAAGTCTATTAGTAAATACATAATATTAGGTCAAGTGCCTACATTAGTGCCAGAAAACTGCACAATTCGTCCCAACATGCTGGAAGGCTAGTTGTGAAGTGTGAAAATACAATTCACAACAAATAATTTGACATTAACATGAACATAGTTCATTTCTTCTGAAGAAACAAATCTTCAAACCTCAACATTTGGTTGTGATCCTCTTCTCTTACGTGATAGTAACTTATTCACTTGCATGCAAATATAAAGGATTTCACCATTGGCTTTGTAAGAGCAGAAGTGTAAGATCACCACTGCCTTTTATTCATTTATATTTAGTCTTATGAGAAATGTATACATAAAATTGAGAAAAATATGTTGAACACTTCAAAGTTTAACAGATAATTCTTCTTGATCTGTTTCATTGTCATTGGTCCTAGATGCACAATTATCGTCTTTCGGCTGAGGTGGATGAAGGCAGGTCTTGTTTTCTTCTGAAGGTGATACTGGTGATGTAGGTGACATAGACGAGTCCAGGGACATTGAAGTCACTGAGCTGTTAGACCTCTCAACATGCCAGTGGGGACTGCAACCATCTGTATCATCGGATCCAAGGGATATGTCAGCTATAATTCCACTTTCTGTAAGTCAGAGAATTCTGTATAAAAATCTTCATAAAACTGAAATGGACTTAAGTTTTATCATGCTGTGGGACCCTCAATGAATAGTGTGCATATCAGAAGGATAAATTATTTTTAAAAAATGTAATACATTAAAAGGAGCTTTAAAGGACAAATCACTGGAAAAGGACAAATGATGAATGTTCTAATTATGAATTAATTATGAGAAATATGTTAACGAAACAAACAAATATGCAAAAGTGCTTTAAAATATTTATTGTTTAGCACATAAAATAATATGTACAATGTACGTGCACTTAGTACAATTACAAGAACTTTAAACATGCACAACAGAATAAGGTGAACTTAAAGCAAAGAGCTGTCTGATGACATTAAAAAATCCTCGTAGTTCCCTGAAGTAGTTTCAGTACCTGTGGAGCACTGACTGTGGAGAGTGGTAGACCGATGATGCATTCGGGGACTATCTGCAGGGTCAAAGCCTAGGTTGACCAGAGCTCCGTAAGTGGAGCCTGAGGAGTGACTGGTGCTACTGCTACTGCTGCCACCAGAGGAAGAGCTGCTCACAGAGATGATGGAGTGCGGCCTCTTGTTACTGCGCAAGAGCTCTCCTGACGACACCGAGATTGAATTGCGGAACCGCGGGGCAGCTAGAACAAAAGAAATAAGACATAGTGTATACACAAACATTTCTTGATCATCAGGTTTTGCTTTTTATGATGATTTGAGGGAGTTTTGACATAATCGTTATATAAAATTATGATTTATAACATTACAAATACATTTTTACAAAAGTAATTTAGAGAATTTAACATACTTTTGCTCAGCTGCGCAATGCTTATGGAGCGATCACTAATTTGGTCCGCACTAGGTCTGATGTCTAAGCAGGGTTTGTTTCCAATCCCCATGGAAGACATTTCTGCAAGGCGCATCTCTGAAACATTTCATAAAATATTACCTCCATGTACTAGGGAAAAATTAACAATACACCTACAACTAGCAAAACATTTATTTACAGCTAAAGGATCAGCTCTTGCATTTTTATATCACTAGAGAATATTGAAATGAGTCAACTAAATCAAATATACAGATTCTTTTAAAATTTCAGAATTTTACATTGACATAAGTATTAGAAGAATAGAAGTAAGTATTGCAAGACTTCGGAGCACACTGCATAAAAGAAATAAACATTGTAAGAGAAAATATGTACATCAAGTACAAAAGTAAGAACAAATAAAAAACAAAACAAAACCACATTACATCCACACATACCTCTGTTTCTCAGCGCCTGTTTCCACAAAAGTTTTGAGATTTCCTCAGTCCATGCTTGTTTTATTTCTTCAGACATAGATTGCAATGTGAATGTATCATTTGGTTTCCGCTTCCGAAACCAAATTTCAAACTTTGTAGGACTATCGCCAATCTTAGCTGTCAGTCCAATGTCAGTCATTTTAATGCTGTTCTTGTATATGTACAGGTCTAAATTCTGTAAAAGAAATTGAAGTATGTTGACATTAACTCATTAAATTTGAAGTCTGCTCAAAAACTTGCCAAAAGCATGCTACAAACCTTTCTATCCGGAAATCTCCGAGCTTTGCTGAAGAGAATTAATTCTTCAAACAGAAACACTTGACGAAGGCACTTTTTTCCCTTTCCTTGCCAGACTAGAAATTCATTTTGTCTCAGAAGTCTACCTTGCTCTTTAACATTCACCTACAAAAATATTTCAGTTTGTTAAAAACGTACATGTACATTTCTCTGGCAAAATATTTTGTTTTGAATTTGGAATGCCATTTATTTCTCTGTTCATAAGTTTAGGTTGTTTCTATGAATGTAAAATACTTAAGCAATAGAAATATAACCTCAGAACACAAGTTGTTAATTTTTCATAAATTGTTGTGATAAGAAAGCCGACTTTAATTATGGACAGGCTTCTCTTCATTCCTGAACAAAATCAAGATTAGATCACTTACATCGCAGTCCCGAAGAGAATCCATGGCCAACAAGTCATTCCCATGTCGGAGCTGGAAGCGCACCATCTGCTCAGCTGCTTTGATGTCTGTTACATCTGCTTCTTTTTCAGGATAAGCTTTCATAAGTTGTTGCAAAAGTAGGGCATACTTCCCCATGCGTTGTACTGGTTTTAAGAGGTAACTAGCCAAATCCATTTTGTCACCAAGTTCAAGTTGTTTTGCCTGAAGAAACATAGGAATTTTAAAATTATCTTAAGAGCAAGTGCTGGACTCACAGATAATCTTTTTAATATCAAAATACCTTACCTTGAAAAACGATGAGCCATATTCAGACATGAGAGAGTCAGACTTGGGTTTATTCTTATTGTACAAAGCATAAAGATAAAATTTCTTCTCCTGAAACATCAAATTCATGTAAGTCATTAATTTTTATTGCAAAAACATTATATATGCTTTTTTAAAAAAATATTAATGCTACTCACATGTCTAAGGAAACACTGCCCAACATGTAAGGGACTATTTTCACAACGCTCTAGTTCTTGAAGGAAATATTGACTATGGAACTCGAAAATCTTCTCTATGTTCCCAAATATTACATTACGTTGACCTCTCAAGGCTTGGGGTATGTCTTCTCGCATCAACTCAGGAATGTAATTCTGAAATTACATGCATTTAAAAATTCTATTCCAAAATTACATACAAAATAGTTTTGTTACCTTTGCATTTGCTTTTCTATACATACCTCGATGACATACTCCAGTGACTTAACGTAATCTCTCTCAGTCTGAATCATCTCCCTCAATATAAGCAGTAAAGTCCTGGAAACAGAAGAGAGTTCAATTGTACTTTCAAGTTTGGAATATGAAGTTTGGAAAAACAAATACAAATTTTTCAAATTTCTGTTAATGATGAGAGAGACACCCACCCGAAAACTATATTAAATGACCCAGCATTCAGAAATAAAATAATATTCCTCAGGTAGGGTAATTTGAAATTTACGTTTTATAAATGTAATGAATTGAACATACAGAATTGCTTATAGACTCTTGAGAGTGAACAGTAAACATACTTTTGGATTTTCAAGTCCTTGGTAGAAGCATTTTGCAAGGAGGCTTGCAAGTCCAAGCTTGAAGCATGGCAGTGCAAGTGGCTGTTCACAGGCACAGGAGGTACAGACTTGTTTGCAACACCTTCCTGGTCTTCTAAATCCTCACTTCTGAAATGAGAAAGACATATTTCATTTAGTTTTTCCAGCAAAACATACCCCTATGTCACTGCATTATCAATTTTTTTTTTTTTTTTCAGATGGTAAGTTTTCATGTTGATATATATTTGCTATAATTAAGTCATATTATAACATCTTAAAAAATATTATTTAAGAGCCAATTTCTTTGAAGATTGAAGAGAAAGAATTAAAAAAGGAAGAAAGAAAGAGGAATTGAAATTAAATATTCTGGTAAAAGGTATTAAGATACATTTATTTAAACTGTAATTTGGAATACTCCGGTGGCAGACAATTACATAAATGAGGTAATATAATTTCATGAAAATAATTAATTGTAAAATACCCCAAAATATCAAATCACCCCTCCTCCTAAGCTTGTAATGTCCCGTTCTGGAAAAGTATTAATTTGTTCTCACCAACGCACGCAATTAATCCAATTCTAGAAGTTTCATTTACGGCGTCCATACTTTGAAATATTCAAAATGAAGGAAACTGGAAAGCAAAACTTTCCCAAGAGCATTCATACGACTCTTTCAGATTGATAGTAGTTCCGGGCGCGTCATCTACCAAGGTTATTGGGCCCGTTAAGTGTAGAGCATTATTTTAACGCGCGGGAAGCGGCGATCTTCCCCCGTTGGATGGTGAGATCTGGCGTCGACCTACACATCGGCTAGATGGCTTTTCCTCAGCTAGGCACCGCACCAGTCGGGACTAGCTCGAACCTCCTGACGTGTGTGTGTGTGTGGGGGGGGTGAGGATAGCACTAGGATAAGGACGGACCGTGGCCCGTTTTTAGGGTACTCCTCCGGCATTCGCCTGGTGTTGATCGGAGAAACCACGGAAAACTACCTATCAGAGCAGCCGACCGCTACAATTCTCCTCCAGACTGGGGCTGAAATCGATCTAACTATGTAGTGTCAAAAACACTACCACCGTCGGGGTCTTAAACCGTAGGGCCTCCCTGTCAGAGGTATTGCGGTGAAAATTGATGCCTGGAACCAACTATGCCGGTATTATTAATTCAGATAGTGGTTATGTAACGGATGATAGTATTTTGCTTCAACCGCCAATTAATTTAATTATTACTTATACTGTAGGGTTAAATATTAAAAGTTCATTGGTCAAGTTTCATTGGACATTGAACCTATTGAAAGAAAACTCTAATGATCTATTAATGAGGTGATAGGAATTTGAATAGTAGAATTAACAAATTGAAGTTGATAAAAACAATGAAATCATTAATGACTGTCATGTCACTACTTGTTCACATGAAACACACTGAACATCGTCCTTAGGAGAAAATGGTCCATATGATTGGAGAACCAAAGGCGGAACTTACCCTTTGGGACAGCCGTCACTGCCGTCGGTGGTGCTGTCTGCGATGTGGCCGTCTCCGCCGTCGCACAGAGTATCCTCTTCGTCGAAGCCCTCTGTGGGATACTGCCACGTGCATGAACGACGCAGGTACCTGTTGCAATACAATGGTAATCCTTAGGGACCTTTCTTGATACACCGAGATTACTATAAAAAGGGACCGCTTAAACAGCTACTGCTGGCAAGAAAACTGCAGGTTATGGATATACCTGCACTAAATTTATCTAAGCATCCGTTTACATTTTGCTCATTTCTAAATCGATTCATCACCGTCTCTTGCAATACCATTTCTCTACACGACGATCATTTGTTTCCCTACCTGTCAAAGAGGTATCTTCTTAGAGTAACTACTCTATAATAGGAAAAGGAAATTTATTCACACTGATTGAAAATGCCAATCGGAAGAGCTCATGCTTGTCACCGTGATCCACCTCCAACTGAACCTAGGCACGTAACGGCTCGTGAAGTTCGGAGTTTTGATTGAAATGTTTCAAGAAATAGAATGACTTTGCCAGGTAAGTGAGGGCAACATTCCCCTTCACTAATACAATGGAACGTCAGTAACTTATTTCTTCCTTACCAGTGTACATTTCACATCTCACACTCCAGTATCTGATACAACTAGAAGCTAGTCATAATACGAAATATTCAGAAAGGTTATCAATTTTCATTTGTCTCCATTTATGGTGTCCATACTTCAAAATTTCAATATCAACGAAATTTGTAAATAAAACTTCCTATTTAAAGAATGTTTGCTATATTCCGTCAGCCAGTAAGTCAATGATGAATTTGTGGTGGAACGAGAGGCGAAAGAAACGGGAGACCCCCCAAGAAAACTCGCCAGGAGCTCCCTCTGACCATCCCCATGGGCATACCGGGAATTGAACTATGTTCACAGTGGGAAGAGAGTGAGGTAGCGATTACGCCACGAGCGCAGTTCGCCTTATATTTTTTAAAAGGCTGGTTGAATAGAGAGGAGTTTCCTTTAACTGATTTTCTTTTCCTCGATCGAGGAACAGAGGTTCTTCTATAGATAGTTGTTTTGTCGGTTCCCACCAGTCCTAACACAGAGGCGTATAGAAAACGAGGGCAACTGGGTTAAGGTCCAGGCTTTTGTTTCATACAAACCTCATAAAATACATTGTTTACTTTAAAATTGTAATTCAAATTAATCCGTTAATGTTAATTCTGCTTACGGTTGGAAAGAGTAGAATTCTATTTATGTTTTGGAGGAAGGGGAATCTGTTTATATATTCGAAGCTTTTGTGAGAAATAAAAGGCCCCCGTGCCTTACCTCTTGTGCGTCTGGGCGGACTGCGCGGTGGCCGGGAGCTGCTGGGCGCCGGGCGTCGTGCCTCCGCAGCGCCCGCACACGCGCCCGTCGCCCTTCTCGCCCGCGGCCGGCCCCGCCCCAGGCGCCAGCGGGCCGCCCGCCTCCTCGGCCTCGGCGTCCCTCCAGCAGGTCCTCGGCGCCTCTCGCGCACCTCGCGGATGTCGCCGAGGTTGTTGGGGCGGTGCCGCGGCCGCACGTGCACTCGCCGGCCGCAGCGGTGCCGACGCGGCGGAGTCGTCCAGGCCGGCGGGCGCAGCGTCGCGTCCCGCAGCGCGCACGCGGGCCGCGGCGTGGTGGCTGCACTTTGTAGATGTAGGGGAAGGACCGACGGAGCGGCGCCGGCCGATGGCCGCCGCCCGCGCCGCGCGCCCAGGGGCGTGCTGGGGCGCGGCGGGGGTCGCGCGCTCGCGGGGCTCCAGCCCAGCGGCGCGTCGGCGGGCTGGCGGCCGCGCGCCGTCCCGCCGCCTGCGACGACGGGGGAGGGCGCCGCCGCGGCGGAGCGGGCGCCGCCGGCGGCGGCGAGCGCGTGCGACGGGGAGAACGGCACCTGCGTCGTCCTCCAGCCCCAGCTGCTGGCGCGTGCGCACCAGGCCGCGCCTGCTGCTCGCGGATCAGCTCCATCGTCTCCTGGCAGCGCGCGTGCGCCACCTGCGAACAACACGGCCACGCAGGCGTGAGCGACTAAGTTTAACGGAACGAAAGCACGCTCATTGGGCCGGCGGAGAAGATAGGCATTGCTAATACTAGGGAATTTGAAGTTTTTTAAAGGCAATTTTTTTATTATCCAGCAGTCGGGAAGTACTTGAAGTCAAAATACGTTGATGAAGATAATTACTCTTAAAATGAGCACGTATTAATCAGCTTATGTCCAAATGAATTGGAGGAGATGGGAGCTCATTGTATAAGAACTCTGTGGATCTAGAACACCTTAGTCATATCTTTAGTAATAGTAAGACAGAGTCTTTATATACATGGACAAGAAGATATACAACTGATAAAATTGATAACTGAAGTAATAGGCCATCAAAGTGGACACATTTTTAATTATTTTGAAGAAAAACTGTAATGTATTAATATAAAACTTTTTGGCCATTTTTTGCGACGAACATAATCTGGAATCTGATATTTTACATACGACAGTTGATTTTGTTAAGTTTTAAGAATTGCTACAAACTTGCAGTGTGATTTTGCAAACTTAAAAGATTTTTTAACTGTCGTATGTAGAATATCTGCTTCCTGAACATATTCGTCAAAAATTGACCAAACAGATTTATATTGATTGAGAGTGACGGGAAATGAAGTTAATTGAAATATATTGAACATGCTACGAATATCGAGTATTTGGAATATTTCCTGGTTGCCTTGGTCCTCAACACAACCACAGCGTGGAAACGCCCATTATTCAGTTCATGAAAACGTGTTTATAAGTTTCTTGCAAAATACCCGGCGTTGCTACGGCTTTCTTCATATCCAATCCTTGTGAATCACGAATAAGATGAATTCAATGTTTAAGATTATTAATTTAAATGTAATTGGTTCAAATTGTAATAAAGTTTTATAATTGTTTTTTCATTTTACTTTACTGTACACTGCTTTTAGATTATTTTTTATCTTACGCACTGCTACTGGCCTTTAGCGTCGCTATTACGTACCAGCTTTGCTCCACCGATACTGACCTCTGGTGGAACATATTAGGAACCAATCTACTCTTAGCGACAAGCCCAAAATAATAATCGTGGTATATCTACCAACACATTACTTAAATTATTTTCCTCAGTGCTGCATTAATCTTTACTAAACTTTGCAAGGACAATACTAAAGAAGAGTATGTAAAAATTTCGTATTTATTCATAACCAACTTTTTGGTGAATATGTCTGTTGGATGCTGTTGAATTCACTTTTATTAGTATATATTACAGATGTTGACGCTTGTCTCCTGCGTGGTTACCTTGGCCTGCTCCAGCAGCTTGTCGTTGGCGAGCTTGCGCGCGAGAGCCAGCATCTCCTGGAAGTGGTCGTCGGGCACGGGCGGGTGCGCCATGAGGTACTGGCGCAGGCGCGTCAGCTGCTGCAGCGTCTGCTCGGGCGTCTGCGCGTCGTCCGCCTTCACGCGCGACATGTACTTCATCGTCTCCAGCGCCCACTCGTACGCCTGCGCACGCGAGACAGACACACGCCTGCGCGTCAGCCACGCTGAATGGAATCGCGGCGGAGGCTGGCGCTTCGGGGAAGCCACAGGCCGCGCAGGAGGGACCGCCCTTCGTTGAATGGAATACCCTCCGGGCTTTTCGACGAAACTAGTCCACTACGCAGCTACTTGGGTGTGCGGGAGACGCTGCGTCCTAGGCTCAGGTGCCAACGACAAAGGCCCCGAATTCTGCGACCTTCCTCGGGGCGAAACGCACCTGCGCAGGTGGTATCTACGCCTAGGACGCGGCGTCCCCCGGACAGCCACGTGGTTGCCGACACCCGCCGCGGACGCTTTCGCTTTCATTCGTCTACTACGACAAGTACGAATTTATCTATTTTTATTAAGGGTCTTTTCAAATATAAGGAAATCTGACTTATTTATCTTACGACGACAACCAGCAGGGGTACGCTCTCTCATTTTTCACTACCCGAAAAATGATTTTGTGTTATAGTATACTGTGAAGTTTCAGAAATCAATCCAACAGATTCCGGAATGGCGCCACCGGCTTGTATTGCAATCACATTTTTACCTTTTTGAGCAAATTAATATAACACTTGAATGAGTTTGCTTGAAAAATTATAAATAGAAAATCACAGAACCAATGAGATTAATCTTTCTAACTAACGTGCTCCCTGCAATTTTTCTTCTATTTTTTTACAACTATGGATGGGAATTTTGTAAAATAATGGCAGATTGAACCTTAAACTAAAACTCAATGTTTTGATTACAAAAGTCCTCTTTTGGAGAATTAGTTTTCGGTATCGCATAACTTCATATATTTTGAGAAAAAATAATTCGAATTATTCTTTTGGAACGTATTACAAAGATATTTGTGATAACATTGATCTTAAAGAAAGTATGTTCCGCCATTTCAGAGGAGGTATTACGCGTCAAAAATTTTATATTGGTATTGATTTATTAGTTCACTCAGCCACCTTTCATAGTCTTACATTTTCCTTATACTGTTTTATTCAGTGTATTATTTAATTAATTACTCAAATACGCATTAATTCATTAACTCGCCATATCTCTCATCAAGCAAATCATTTATTCTTGAATGTCAAATTTCATTGATCAATCTATGAATTTACTCATTCGAGATTTCCATCACTACATGGCGTAATTCATCTGCTCATAGGCCTGCGCAGTCTAAAACAGAAGGGGGGACTACATTTTTGCGTCCCTTTTAAACTTTTTTATATTTACAAATTACTATCTTACTAGTAAATAAAATATACTGCAGTGATAATTAAATTATAAATTTAATAATTACTATTAACTAATGGTTTTTTCAAATAGCAGCATAAAACAATAGTTCCGCTGATTCTATGGCGGCAAATAAATACAATTGTAAAAAACACTGATTATAGAGTAAAAAAATGGGAAAATCACGGATTCTGAATTTTCACAGAATTTTTTTCCGGATATTGCAATTTTCCCTTTGAAAACGTTTAGGTGGAGGGGGTCATGTCCCCTCCCCCGGCTCCCACCTCATCACTCTGCGCATCCAATTTAATTTGTAGTGACTCCCTAATATTTGAAGCTGGAAGGAGAGGTGGATACTGTTATTTCCTCGAGAGCGTCAATACCAAAAATTGAAGTCGTAACGAAGCTCCCAATTGGATGACAGAGACCGCCTCTTTCCCCAGCTCCCGACCTTGCGCAGTCATTGCATCAGTAGCGCCCATTGCAGAGCAGCGTGTTGCGCACCTTGTCGAGCAGGCAGAAGCAGCGCGAGGTGTCCTCGAGGCGCTCGCGCGTGTCCTCCAGGCGCTCGCTGAAGCCCAGCAGGTGCTGCTTGAGGGAGCGCGCCAGCTCGCGCAGGCCGCCGCTGGAGGCCGAGCGCGGCGCCTCCCCGGCCGCCGGCCCGGCCCCCGGGCCCGCTCCAGGGCCCGCCGACGCCGCCTCCTCCAGCAGGTCGCTGCCTTTGTCCAGATGCCGCTGCGCACACAGAACGGCTCCCATTAGAAACACGCGCACGTCACGAAGCATGGGACGGGAGAGGGGGAGCAACAGGAAAACTGTAGGCGGAGGTTGGAATAAGAAAAGAACTGGTCAGCAATACATATACTTATATTCATTTAATAATTTAATTTGTACAAAGAATGCATATTGTTACTCAGTAAAATGATCATAATTTGTATTTCTTTATGGCGGAACACATCTGCGAGTGTAATTGCGGCAAACAAGGTGACGTGTATACAATAAAATTATTGTTATACAATTATTGTATTGTATTGTATATACATACAATTATTGTTTCCACATTTTCGCACATCTATAAACAGCAGAGAGATGAAGCTCTCTTCATCATGAAATTAACAATCGAGTACACAAAGACGCAGGAGAATCCTACATCGCTACGAGTTGTGGTTGACGGAGTGAATCACGAGCGAGGCGACTTGAAGACTGAAGCAATGACCTCACCGGACGCGGTTTTGCTCTCAGTGGCGGAACCCAAGAAGAAAACGAATCCGCCTTGTATTAATTTCGCGAAGCAGGGCGAGCGCATCCTGCAGTTGCAACGTGACATTGAGAACATTGCCACTGTGCAATTGCTTCGAAAATGGAGTTGGCTATAGACGTATAGAGAAAGAGGGATGGGGGTGACGAAACAAATTTGAATGTTGTTCAGAGGCATCTTTTAGTCTTTTGCATGCAGTAGATCTATAACACGGGTCAGCCATCTTTACTTCCACTCCCAAGGAAGGTGTACGAAGGATTTTTTCGCCCTTTAAACCGATCGAGTTTGAACCCAACCACAACAGTTCGACACGCTAACCGTTCCACCACAGACGCCGTCATTTCTTCAGATTCCAAACAAAGAGGTGAGGAATGGTAGCTTGCGAGCCGGCTCAAGGCGCGCGGGCCCGGGTTCAAGTCCGGGTCCGCCCGCGGGGGAGGCGCACGTGTCGGCACGCGCGCGGGTGCGGGGGCGTCGCGACGGTCGGGCAGCTCGCGGGATCCAGGAAGCGGTGGGTGGCTGCCAGCGCAGAGCGCTCGCATCGCGTCGCATCGCATCGCCTCGACCGCTCCCACCCACACAGCGCCCAAGCCACCTCCGCCCCGCCCTGCCCTCCTGGCGCTTGTAATCCCGCCGCGTGCTCCCACGGGCGGCTTTGCAAAGTAGTTGACCACTTCGGTCTAGGGAAGTTTAACGCACGAGCAGGTGCACAAGAAAAATAAAACTTCATTAGGTAATGATTGATCATCTTATTTTATGCAATTGATTTTGCGCTTCACGAGTGATTATTGAAGAAATCAAAAAATATTTAGCATTGCCGGTATTAAAATGTAATTTAAAAACCAATGTTACATTGATTTACGTCTTTAACTTTGAGAATTAGATTGCCTCCTCAATAAATAAATGGACATTTTGATCCCGCCGGACGCACAGTTTATGCCAACAGCGTGATGAATTCCGATGCTTCTGAATAAGATTTTTTATTTTACTTGTTTGCTCATGAGACGTCTTAATGTGAAAATATTTCTAGAATTATCAAGTCCAAAAAACACAGTTTTTATGGTCAAAATGTGTTTACCAACAAGTCGGGCGATAGAGAAAATGATCGTGGCGGCAAGACTGAATATTACATTTTTGTAGCTTTATTATTTTTTATATTCCTTAATCCTTATTTAATAATAGAGGAATTAAATAAGGAATTATTAAATTCCTAAAGAGCTAGCTGCGAACATACTGGGACAAAATTCACTGAGATTCTGTTCTCATCGACCTTTAGGTCGTTTGCATATTACATTCAGATAGTATTGTATGTTCGTAATGGGTTAAGGAGGTTTATAACAGAATCAATAGACGATTAAGTATGTAAATTCAATATTAATTTGGACTTTGATTTTCAATTACTCTTTTGCTAATTTCAAAGAGTACATGCATAATTTATCGGGGATACAAAGTATATCCTCAAATGATAGTAAAATCCGCGTTATATAGAGTGATATAATAATTGCATCATGAACGAAGAACTCGCAACAGGGTAAAGGTCACAGGATAAAGAATATCTTTACACACAAGCTTTACGAAAAAAAAAAAATGCTGCAGTAGTTACGACAGGATGATTAACGGTTTTTGCCTAACATTCCCATTCAAAAGACAAGAACAAGAAGTAGCTCTAGGAATGCACATCCGGCTTAGAGAACGCCAGCTAACATCAAACAATGCTTCAATTCAATACTTTCTCAAGCGTACTGGGAAAAAGAACGTGCAGGTCTTCGAGTACAACCGGAGGCGATGCCAAGAACGTCAGCATCTCGGGTACTAATCGAGAACACACAAACCTTTCAACATCGCGACAGAACGTGTGGCGAAACAATCCGCGAGTTGGCGGGCCTGAAAAACAGGGTCAATCATATTCGACGCCCAGACAAGCGTCGAATCTCTTTACGTTCCGTCGCTGTATCCCAAGTAGTCGTGGCGACGGGAGCAGCATACTCGCAATGGTCGGCGAGTGGAGTGTGTGGGAGGTGCGGGGTGATTCCTTGACCCGGGGACCGCAGCGCTGCCTACACGAACTGCCGCACCCGCTTGGCTTCAGCCTCAGCTCTGATGCCAGCCTGCCAAAGAAGGTCCCTAGAAGGGATGCGACATCGATGCCTATGTTTTCAAAACATCAGTTTTTTTCTAGAAAAAAAAAAGTTTTAAACATCGATATATTAAAGGTGATGTAACTTTAATATCAATGATTTGAGCTCGATGTTTAAGGATTTAGATGTGTTTGCCAATGAGAAATTTTTGTATTCACAACCGAGTAAAAATTAAACGAAATCTTAACTGATGGCACCATTGTCACTTTTATGAGTTCGCACCGAACGAAACCTGTTTAGACTATCATCATCAAGCATCCAGTTGTTCCTAATATTTTTTTAATCTTGTTTTATGTTAAATCTTAATTATAAACTAATAAACACAGCCACTGTGAGATCAAATTTTGTTACGCCCGAATGTAATTTTAGATGTTATTAAACCAGTTTTAAACATAGAATTTTGAACACCAATGTTCTGTTATCGATATCGCATCACTTGCCTCTAGGCGGCAGCGATTGCTTTTCAGTGAAGGCGCGTTGGAACGCTACAGATGCGAGCGAACGAAAAAATCGCACAGTCCTCCTTAGAACCGCAGTGTGACCAGTCCGGTTAGTAACAGACCGATCATCAAGAAAATATTGATTGTTAGTGCTATGTATAACGATGTTCGGGATGCATTCGAACTCATACTCGAGGTAATATGAATTACAAGGGCAGGAGCTCAACATTATGGTTTCTAAAACCACGGATTTTAACCTCCTCCCTCATCCCCCTCCCCTATGACGTCTCAATTCATGTGTTCCACATGAACTGAAGAGTCAACGTCTATTGCGGGTATAAAACTCAAAAGTAAGAGCAATGAAAACTATTTCGAGTTCACCAGAAATCAGCGTTCTTAAATACATACACCGCGCGTGGATTGGTTTAACAGAAAAACTCAATTGACACAGCTTCTAGTAACAATCTGCCGCGCTTTCTCACTTTTATTGCTATCACTATATCAAATGCAACTCGTACGTAAGCTAAAACGTCTGCTGAGAGATCCATGCTATCTGTACACTAAGTGAACTTCGTACGACGCGTTTTAAGGACGGCAGGCCTGAGAGCTTCGCCCCGCGATGCGAGCGAGCGGCTGCGAGGGCGGCCGACGCAGCGTCCGCGCCGTGGTGCAACGCGGGTGACGCAAGCGGTCCAGATCGCCGCCAAGTGTCGGCCTCCTCGCGCGCTTTCACCGTCCGATTCCGAACCGGTCTCGCGCCCACCACAACGCCGCACCGTACCGTACCGCACCGCACCGCGCCTCGCAGCACTTTGGATTCCGTTCCCGAGACGAACCGCGCTCATCGGTATTCTGCTGAGGTCGAAGAAGCCTCTCACAGAAGGGGACTCAAAAATATTGCTGGAATGAAGTAGCGTTATGTTTTAACGAACTCAGAACTCACTATCTGACTTCTGGAATCTGTGTTCTTCCACTGAATATCTCAAAATGATGAGAGAATAAACAGAACGAAGGTGTGTGTGAAAATCCTAAATCCGTAAGGAAACCTGAAGTATATTCAGCAAAATTCCTACTTTTGAGAACCGCGGAAATAATGACGAGAGAAAAAAATAAAAGGCAGGCTTGTCAAAACCCAAAATGCGAAAGGAAACTTAAGAGCTCATCCAATTATCCCTTGTAAGTTGTAACGCAACAGCACATCGGTAAACACCAGTCACGAACTTTACATTTTCTGCCACTACAGGAGAAACAGTCTTCTCAACCAATTCCTTTCGTTTTACCACAATGTATGACATTCAAATTTCGCTACGCCTTCCCTCCAACAACAGAACTGACGAGGCGGTACTCAAATTACACGCCCATTATCTCCCTCGCCTTATACGGGCACAGCCCGAAATCCGTTCTGTCCATAGAGGGCCAATATCTAGCGTTGCTGGCGTACCGCAAGGTCGCCGTTTGAGGTCAGCTGGAGCTCGGTGTGGCCAGCGGGCGGCGCCTGACCTGGGGTCAGGGCCTCGCACGTGGGCGGGCTGCAGGACGGCCGACACACCACCGCCATCACCACCACAACCGCCGCCGGGGCGGTGCGCGCTGCGACACCGCTGCCGCTGTCTGATCAATACGCCGACGCCCCGCCCCCGCCCGCTGGCGCTATCGGCGCCCGCGCTCCTTCCCGCACAGCCTCCTATCCATCCCCGCCCCCGCAGACTCTCAGGCACCGCCGTGCTCCAATTTCGGCCAACTCCGCGGTATGCCTACTGCACATGCCGCCAAATCCATCATAAACCCTTCAACTCGTGGCGGCTCGTCGGCAGAAGAGAGGGAAGGAAGTGCCACTACATCAATAAATTACCATAAAATGGAGCAAATTTTAATGAAGTTTTGCATTAATACTGTTTATATTCGTTAATGCCTCTCTCGCTATCGTTCGTGGTTTTGTTTGTCTTTTTTTCCCAAGTCTCTTATGTGAGGCCGCCCGGAAACGTGCACACAGCATTTCGTAGTTCTGCTATAATAAAAGAAGTGATTCTAAGTCTTCGAAAAGTATCTTCACCTACTAACATCATAAGATGGCGTCACAATATAAATGTCTGAAGATGTTGAGAAATTCAGGAATGAGTTAATCACCTTGGTACTTCTGTATCTTTTACTTCGATTTTCGTGTTAAAGCCAGTAAAAAGATTCAATCTCATATTTGCGCATATGCTCTTGTGCCTCACAACAGCCAGCAAGTTTGCAGAACATTCACATCTGCGCGATACAAGATTGTAAATCAGCAGTTCCCAAAAGAATCTATATGTAATAAACACTATAGTTTTATCGTATACATTACATATCGTAAACATTATCAAGTGTTAGCAACTTCATCCTTGTACGCTAAAAACTTTTGACATGCAAAACTGCAAACTAACCAATTCTAATAGGAGTTTTCCATTAAGTAACGGTAAATTTAACAATCTGTGCATGTCTTTGTGTGTTTGCTTTTCATAGCGTGGTCTCTGCGTACCATTAACAATGAACTAATCGGCATCATGTTCTCGTTAAAGTATTAAATTACGCGCATACGAAGCTGAAAAAGCTGCGGAGAGACCCAAGGGAGACAATTATAGAGGAGGGTGCCCTGGAAGTTGCTGAATTCATGCAACTTAATTTTGTTTCGCGTTGCGCAATTGACCTTTACGAGATAACGACGCTGAATCGCCTGACCAAGATCGAGCAGACCGCACTTGCCTCTGGTTGGGAGCAATGGCGGGACACGTGATGTGGTGGAGGCCTGCAGCATTTGCATGGAAGCGGAATGTAATTTGAAGCTATTTGTGTCCGAATCGCCATGAGGATTTTGGGTCAGCTGATATTGCGGAATCGAACCGGATGCGAATAAAAATATGGAACAAGAAAAACAAGTCGACAGTATCTCCCACATTACATCTTTGATGAAACTGAAAAATGATCCATCTAGGATATTCCAGATTGGAAGAATTTTTATTTAAAACATGTTTTCACTAGAACCACGGAGAGAACTGTTGGGCAAGGAATGCACAACGTGTTTTTTTTGAAAGTTAATCTCTAAAATACATCGTTCGTTAAAATTCACTATATGGAGGCTAATTTTAATAGTCACAATATAAACGAAACCTCCGTTTACATGACCAACTATTTAATAATAAATCCAAAATTATCCTCATGCCAGAGCCGCAAATTAATTACTAGCGAAGTCTGAAATCGAAGCCGGAAGAGTGAAGTCTACTCGCTGGGGACGCTCGGGACAAGCAAGGCCCGCTGAGTAGCAGCGGGCGCCGTCGGAAGGCAGGGTTATCGCGACGCCTGCACTGGCCCGTGCCACGCGTTATGCCTTCTCCGTCCTCGCGATGAATCTCGACGTCTGTTACAGACATTACACGTCATCACAGACAACTGGTATGCCAGTTTTTCGCAAACGCTAAAATTCTCCGCTGAAGTTCCTAATGTTCATTTTTTTCTTAAGATGTCTCGTGTATCTTCAAGTACAAGCCATAAATTTAAAAAAAGTAATATAAATATATATTGACTCAACACCCCATGAGGGTTTGACTCGTTCAAGAGGTTTGTCCCTGGACTTCCGTACGTGTTTTATATCGGATGGTTGTCTAGTAACCCCACGTTAGTCAAGTACAGAAAAGCGTAAGTGTCTATTCACAGCCAGCTGGTATACGTAACGCGTGTTGGAGGTCTAAGGTCCTAGATTCTGTTAATCACACAACGCAGATTTTACCTCCATTTAACCCAATGAAAGTGATCCGTTATTTTTTTGGCTGAAAAAAAAACCCTAAATTGTGACCATTTAATGTATTGTACGAGTATCTTAACATAGAACGAGGATGAACAGAAAAGTCGATGCCAGTTGTGGGGTAGCTCAAGATATGTAGCTTTTTTTTTCTTTTTTCTTTTTTTCCCTTTTTTTTTCTAATCGGCACACCCCTAGTCATTGTTATGCGGGAAGTGACCGACAGAACGAACGAGGTGTTGGGGTGTGGGTAGGGACTGGAGCGAGGGAATGCCAATGTCAACTCGGGAAATTCTCGGAGGAGGCGGCGCCGGCGGCACGGCGCGTGTCCCGAGCAACGGCGCTTAGTTAAATTAATTTCGTCGTTCAACGCTTCCCACGGCCACGGCTTCCGGCTTCCGAGTCAGTCGGTCCGTCGTGCGAAGTGAAAGCCCAGTTGCCGCCCTCACAATGAATCATTGCAGCGGCGCCGAGCCGTCCGAGACAACCTGTCTCCTCAGTTAAGCGACTTTCGAGGGCTCTTCTGCCTCTCCGGCTATTCAAGCGGTGCGCTTCCGTTTTACCGCCGACCTTTCTGTTTCGCGCGCTTTGCTCTAGCTCCATCTCGCGTTCCAGAATACGTGGTCGTTCTTCGTAAGAACGCAGCTTTGCGGTGACTTAAGTTATGCAGAGTCACGCGATATTTAGGAATACGAAAGCGGCGGGGCTACGTAGTTAGAGTAATTCCCTCCCATTCCGCGGCAATAACACGTTTCTCTCTGGGTGTTGGCTTCACTTAGCCTTTATTCTCTAAAAGAATCGCAAGCCGGAAAGGAAAGTTGCCAATACTCGTTTGCAGTTTCGCTGATAAGAGAAAAGAAATTCCCCAAACAGATTTCTTTTCGTTCATTTCACATCCATTTTTGACCTTTTGAATTTCGAAAACAGACGCGACACATCACACAGCAATCCATTTTAAAATTCATCGGCAATCAAACAAGTCAAGATCCATGTCAAGATGCAGGCAATTCAAGATGTATAACCACGAAAAGAAGAAGAAGAGAAGGAAGAAGAAGAAGAAAAGAAAAAACCTCTGCGATTTTTTTGGAATACGTTAGAGGGAAGCGGTTGAATTGCTGAATACGAAGAGGAGAAACACACTCCACGACCGCTGTGTTTTTTTTTTTTGTTTATTTTCACACCTTAGGGGGGGACGGCCAGCAACTTCATGTTTTTTGTTTGATTCCTGGTGTAGAAATAATAGCGCGGATGGGCACGCTGTGGTCGGCGAGCCACTGCGGCGCGACTGGGACGAGCGTTTGTTTACACACCGCCAGCAGACGACTGCGCCGTGATGTAGCAGGGGTTGCCGTACTTTTTTTTGAGGGCTACATAGTGTTTTTCTCGAAAGAAAACTGGACAAGTTATTTAGCTTCTGTAGTTAAAACAATCCGATGAATAAATTTCGTATGATATTATTGAATTCTGTATCAAATGATGAATATTGGTTTCGGATAAAAAATATTAAGCAAGTATGAGGTACCAAATGAATAAATTAGTAAGTAACAGGATATGTGGAATTATCCTCTACGAATCTTAAAGACAATGTAGAGTAAAATGTTTTTGAGATGCTTGGAAAAAAAGAAAGAAGAAAGAAAAGAGAGAAGAAACTTGAAATCGATAAAAACAGAAAAAAAAATATTACAGGAATTTTATATTCACTCCGTCTCTTATTTTCGTTAACCACATTTCTTTTCACCGACGATATTCCCTCAGAATTTCACAACCTATAGATTTTCTCATACACAGAAGTTCGGATCTTATCTACGTTAGAACAGCTTTCGGTTAGGATTTGGATATTCTTAAAAGGCCCACAAAATCAGGCAGCGAATCGCTACAGCAACGAAAGAAAGATCGAAAGCCCAAAGACCAGATGCGCTCATTCACCCTCGATTGCCACTAGGGGGCGTGGTAGGCGCTGACGCGAGCTCGGACGGAAGTCGGCAGGGCCCGCAGTCTTGGGGCAAGCGATGGCTGAAGCGATCAAAGCATACCAATCAAAGAGCCACAAATAGACCGGGTTTTGGGTTACAAACAGGATCGACCGCATTCTTCAGACGCCTCGACTAGAGGGTTCAGGGCTTCAAATATCCGAGGATATGTTACGATTAACTAACATCATTATCTGTGTGAAAAAAAATTGTAATGTTTTGAATGGATTTCCAAAAACATGGTAAACAAATTGTGATAACACGAATTACCAACTAAATAAAGTTTCATTTCAGAAGTATTTATGCATTTTTAACTTTAATATTTCGCACTCAGATCAATTTTGAAGGCTGGTCTATTCCCCTGAAATTTTACGTCACCAGTTTCTTCATCCTGTTATCTACTACGTAACCACAGTACATCTCATTAAATATTTCAACTTCATTTCAACATCTTAAGCAACACATTTTTGCCGTCTCCCAGGTCACAAACTAAAATTAATGCGCCGAGAAGGGAAATCAAGGGCAGTCGAGTTCTTATATTAAATACGATCAAAGCAAATTGTTTAACATAAACTACACTGCAGAGATTACGCTATCGTAAACTAGTTTTTCTCTTAAGAGAAATTTCGAACAAACGTAGAAACTCAAACATCTTTCTCCAACACAGTACCACTTCGACCCTTTTTCGAAACGTGCGACTCGTCTCCACGTTCACTTTACGAACTCACAGGAGTATTAAAACGGTTTCGCGAGCGTTCAATGCGAAGCAAAGCGAAGGAGAGTGGCCTCGTGGACATTTTTAAGAGGCGGCGACGTCGGGTTCCTCTCTCGCGGCCGCCGCTGGAACCGCAAATCAAAGCGCGCGCGCGCGCGGCGGGAGAACTTTCTCGCGCACGCAACTCGCACGGAGCGCCCGCGGTCGGGCAGCGGCCCTTCACCCTCGCGGCAAACACGGCTGACTGCGGAGGCGGGAACCAAGTGTTGCTCGGAGGAGGCGATATCCAAGGGACCGACGGTTCTGTGTTCAATAACTTTGCGCTGCCGTTTTTCATTTTTGGCTTCTTGTGCGTGTAAGGGATTCGTAATTGATTGAGTTCATTTACGAAATGCAAACGCTACATTTTCATGTTGGAAAATAACACCAACCCAGTCTCTACTATGACGTTAAAATTTATTATACGGATAAAGGTCGTATTTTTGTGTGCTAACCTTGCCTCCATTTGATCTACATTTTTTCATTCATAAATCTAAAAATACCCACCAGAATCTACAGTGCCTAAAATTTTAGGCACTTAAAGATTTCCTTGAAATACTCTCCATACTAATCCTCGATTTTCTATATTAAAAGAGAAACAAAAAATAAAATAATTCGTTATTGCTTCGTCTTCCCATTAAAATGTAATACTCTGTCCTCTCTCACTTATGAACTGCAGTGAGATTGAAGGTTATATTCTTGATATGAAAGCGTTTCGAATATCCAGCAAGCAAATTACAGAACTTACACATTGTACCCCATAAACTCTGCATTTCAGGTTCATCACTATGTCTATGCAGCCTACTGACTTCAGAGGAGAATGCCAAAGAACGTCCCCGATGAAAGCCTCTCAGCCCAGGACAGAACTTTTATGACAGCATTGTCACACATTGTCGCATTCCGCCGAATGCGCCCACGTCACCTCTGGCCGAGCAGCGCCGCAGTTTTGTGGCGCTATTCTCCCGGAAGCGCCGAGCGAGGTTTATCGCCAGGGCCCCGGGCCGCGCCGCCGCCCCGCCCGCCCCGCACACGCGCTTTGCCCATTGGGGGCGCCGGGGGCGCCGGCCAGGTTTGATGCGGGCCGGCCCGCCAAGGCCGCGGCGCCGGCGCACCGTCCGCCCCACGCCCGCGCAGCCTGCAGCGCCAGCCGGCGCCTGCTTCTGCCCCGCCCCCCGGCGCTGGATAGTAAGATGCGCTTCCGCATCCCGGCTCCTCAACGGCAGCAGCGATGGGTCGGCGCCCCGGTGCCGACCCCGGGGGCATTCACCCGTAAAAATAGACCGCCCGAACTCTTTACGAGACAGAAGAAGGAAATGAATGGGTCAATGAAGTACGTCCACGTCAATGACGACGTGGCAAAATAACAAAGAAAAAATAGCGACCCCCTTCTATGAGGGGTACCACAAGGTTGCCAAACATGCACTTTATTTTCATTATTAAGGGAATAATTTCTTTATTAAGGGAAATCATGGTGAACAGATCTATGATGCGCTGCAAGAAGGAAACGATGCATCAATAGAGTATTGATGTATAATAACGTGGCATTGGAAGGAAAAAATCGAAAGTTCCCCTCTTTCGATGTGTACCACAATATATACACTTCATTTGTTGTTATTAATGAAAAATGATGCAAGAGAAATAAACCCGAAAAAAATTACTTTTAAATATTTCATAACTGTTACGAATCACATGAACATTGAAATATTTAAAAGTAACACCATACGTATTTTAAATAGAGTGAACACAAAAGAGTGGCTCTCTTTGGAAAGGCGTTATGCTTCCTCGATTTGTCCAAAATGCATCATGCTACATTGCGCCATCATACACAAGGTTTATCTCATGAAAACCACATGAACATCCGGCAATTATCGCATCACGAACGCACCACTTACTCCGCAGAAGCGCGCCCGGGGGCCGTTGAAAAAAAAAAAAGTATCTAGTTTCGACTCGCTGGTTCCAAGAGTTCCCACGAGTCGCTGCGCGCACGCGCGTTCTCCACGCCCGTGCGCCCCCGCACGTTATCGCATTAGCGGCGCGTGCCGCCGCGCACGCAATGAATAATTGCGGGCGTCCCGTCGCGGACTAACCCTTGAAGGGGGAAGCAATGGAGTTTTAATGTTCCCGAGCGGGTGATCCACAGATGAAGGCGGCCGCCAGGGGCGCCACAGTCGTGGAAGAGAGGCTGCTTTCGAGAAGAGGATTACTACTCGTGTGAGGCTAACGGACCATATGTCGTCAGGGGAGAGGGGGGAGAGACAAGAGCACCCTGCTTGGGGCACAGGATGTCGCGGTCGTGTGTGATGAGGGTGATCTGCGTGCGCAAACTTGAGATGTTCTGCCAAACTAGGAATTATCATAGATTGTCACTGGTCACTACGTGTGAATCCCATTATCACTAAATATATTTGACAAGCTCATATGCAACTTGATGACAATCTCTCATTACGTGTAACGTTTATTATTATGATTTTGTTATAAGAGATAAGGTTTTTTAAAAATTTGAAATGTAGGTCTGTTGCTCGGCCTTGCAATTTATCAAGACACACAAAAGTAATTAAAATTGATAAAGAATTAATTTCACTGTAGTGTATATGTGATTAGTTACAACCAAAGTTTCGAAAGGTTCATTTTATATCGCGAATATTATTAAACCTACGAATAAAAAATAGTCGCATCACTCCTTAATTTGTTGCAGATAGTGCAATTAAAAACAACTGATTAAAAGTAACTCAATGAAACGGTGGTTTCCTTTTAGAAAGGAAAGCAGAAATGAGAAATGCCCACTCCAGAAGAACAAGATTGTTAAAGAAATATACGGTCACTACCGCACTAGCACGCCTTCACTCAGGGGAATTGTTTTAAACTCAAATCTGCATTTTGTAAACAGAAAGACTTGTTTTTCATGACGTTCTTTCCTTCTTATTCGTTTCCGTACCCTGATTCACGCATACTCGCGTATTTAAGAGTCCATTTAAGACGGTCAACGGGCTGCAAACGGAAGAAGAATTTAGAAGGTATCGCGGCCACGGAACTCGCCAACTATCCCTCGCCTGTTTTCGAAAGAAATACCTCTGCACGAACTTCAACTAGAAATTCTTAAGGAATGACCACACATGATTTTGGCATAATTAGGGTCAGTAAGGGATATCGATTGATTTCCTGATGTTGCGAAAACAGTTTTAATGAAGCTCTTGCAACAGTCTAAGGTCGGCCATCTTACTCCCTGAATGGAGTAAGTAAACATTTTCCTAACCTACTTTACCTGCGTATTAAATATTCGCCGAGTGATTTGAAATACATTTTAAACCCCATGAATTGCAAGACTGGCGGGCAGAATTCCTTGTGCGTGCCGCCAGTTGGAAAGGCTGCATCAAGAACCTGTCCTTTTATGAAACGCGCGAGAGGTGGTCGCACCCTGCAGCGAGGCCCTCGGCGCAGCGTGCAGAATCATTCCGCGGCGCCGCCGCCGGTTGCGAAAGCAGCAGACACCTGCAGCAGCAGTGACGACCGCAGCGGTGGGTGGGTGGGTGATGGGAGGTGATGGGAGGTGGTGGGAGGTGGTGGGAGGTGGTGGTGTGTGACAACTGCGGACATTCGGTCAACTAAGATGGTCATTAAGTGGAGATACGTTTTTATTCTGGGAGGTGGTGGTAATACATTCCCAGCTGGATGGTGGGATTAGACGCCAACCTATACGTGGACTTCCGAGGAATTTTCCTTTATAGGTATCACCCCCCTGTGTATCACTGCATCAGCCGGGTTAAGCTCCAAGTTCCCGTCAGGTGTAGTAGTATAGTGTGTGTGAGTGTGTGCGTGTGTATGTGTCTGTATGTGTGTGTATGTATGTGCGTGTGCGTACGCATGTGTTTGTGAGGGGAGAAGGTAGGTCACGGGAGAAGTAGGAAAGAACGCGGGCGGTCTGCGGTCCTGTTTTTTAGGATACTCCTTCGGCTTTCACCTAGTACTCATCCGAGAAGTCATGGAAACCACCTTTCGGAGCAGACGGCTGCTACAATTTGACTCAGCAGGGGGAAGCTAGAGTCGGAAATGCGGCACCGTCTTTATCATAAGCCTAGCCTCCTGATTACATTAGCAGCTGTAGCGTCAGCGGTAATGCTGGCTCTGTGTTAAACCCAGTCGATTCGGTGGTGGCGGCGGTGACTATTCTGGTGTTGAAGGCGGCAGTGACGGCGGAGGGTTTGTGGTGGCGGTCGAGATTGCGGTAGAGGAGACTACCGCTACGCGAAACTCCGCCGTCATCGCGTTGAATGGCGTGTGGCAAGAGCACTTGTACTTTCGCGGGCCATATCAAAAGCCATCTCGACCTTATTGTCGGCGTCGCTGCCTGAGGCTGCGGCGTGCCCGGACGCCGGTCAGCTGAAAGGGCAGCGTCGCACCGACGCGGTGGAACATTACAACTCCACCCCGTGCAACGCTCGGGGCATCGCGGCGAAGTAGGGGAACTCGTTATGGTAGTCAATGCGGCCGGTATGAACTGTACGTGTAACATGCACGTTAATTTGCTGAAAGTGATTTGCTGGAGGTGATGAAATATTTGTAGGGGAACGAGGAACGTGATGAAATATTTGTAGGGAGAGACTTCGTGTCGACGTCATAATTCTTGAAAATCGCTGTTGCTGGAATTTGCGATTTTTTCTGTAGGGGCCATTTTACAACGCAGAAACTAATGACGGCGAAATTTACTGAAAGAAATTGAAACCCACAAAAATGTATTAAGTATGTTCCAAAGGTTTAAGTAGGTATAATAAAGTTTTCCATAATTAATTTTGGCCCGTTAAATAAACTTTCTAAAAGGCTCTAAAAATACAATGCTTACAAGAGAAGAAAATCAAGAAGCCACACGGAACTGGTAGTTGCAGCTAAGATTACCACCATCCGAAATCAGGCACGGCTATTAGCCTTCAATGATGTAACATAATACATGACGTAAGTACCTCTCACGGGAAAGCTCAAGTTTCTCTTGTATACAATTTATCCGCAGCTGTCGAACCGATATAATCCATCCTTATGCGACCGAGAAAAGAAGTTCCAGCACAAAGACTTATAAATTAGGCGAAGCTCCTTGAGAGTCTAAGAAGCCAGGACGCAACACACGAGAGGTTCGTAGTGCACCGGGCTGGCCCTCAAGAGCAACCGGCGTAAGGCGACATTCATGCCGTGGAGAGCTGCACTCGGCGCCACAAAGGCGAAAGTTTACGAGCAAAGCGTGTAGTGGTTCGTTTATCGCTCGGGGACCTCCCGGTTCGGTTCCCAACGAGACGAATCGGTCGCGCGTCGTCGCGAAGGGGTTCATCGCCGCCCCATTCACGTCAACCCTTCGCTGCG
>BOPP01000001.1:21085096-21114512 GCA_017312745.1 Gryllus bimaculatus
TGAATGAAATTTTCCGTTACAAGCAAACAATTGGGAGAAGATTCTAAACTCGCCGAATCGTCCGTTTTAAACAATACTTCCAAAGATTGTATGCCTGTGAATTCCCTTTTCCACACTAGAGCGTTTGTCGACCAGATGAACAAAGGGATCGAAGAATTTACTCATGTACGAATGAAACAGACGGAATGACGGCAAAGTGAAACAACACGAAAACTTTTCCGCATTTCTAACGAATTGGCAAGGAAAATTAATCAAAGATAGATTATTTCGTAAGGCGCTTTCAGTAATGCAATAGCATATCCAACTTGTGAAATCTCGTTAATATGAACGAAATATGATCGAGGACATTTCAGTCTATTCAAGATCAATTACATTTCCCATAATAATAAAATAATTTCAAGCGTAAATAACGGGGTGAAATTAATTTTCTGAAATGTAACTTCCATTCCCTCCCAAAGCATTTTGCCGCAACTGCCCGGATTCCATCCAGTGCGGGGCGGGCCAGCTGGGCAGCCGGGACCAAGGAAGGTCCCAAAGGCCGCCGGCCTAGGCGCCCAGGGGCGACTGCGCCGGCGGAATGGAGTTTTACCTGCGCAAGGGGGCGCCGCGGCGGCGGTTTTGCAGGTGCCCAGCGGGCAAAGGCGCGCGGCCATCGCCCTTCCGCGCGAGGTGGGCCATGCGAGCCACCATGGCTGCGCGGCCCGCGCGTGCGCTACGGAGCGGATCGCCGAGCGGGTTTGCAGCGGCGGGCGGGCGGGCGCGGTGGCCGAGAGACCGCGACGCTGCGGGGAGCGGCGGTCTGTCGCCGGACTTTCAGCGAGAGGGAGGCGGGGGGGGTGAGCGCGCCAAAACACCACGAAGAAATAGTTTGGGTTTAGACACTTGCCTGTGTAGTTCTTCAAAATACTAAACTCATCTTTGCATTCGGATTTTCATTTATGATTTCACTATGGATCTTAATTAGTCTCTAAATTTTATTACAATTTTTGAAAAATAATTTCACAGTATGAATTACACAGTAATCTTATCATGCACAGGTGTGTTGGCCGTGTTTCCAAAATATCCGCTTCGCCAGAACGTGTTTGCAATCATCAGCGTCACGGAATTCCTATAATGCACGGTAAAATGTCATGAATCTTCATAAATATGAACATTTCTCACCTTTTTAATTCTGGTAATCTTAATCCCCAAAACCTAAGATCTAACTGTCCTTATCTTGCGGATTGTTTCTTGAATTCGGGGTCGCAGTCAGAGGCACCACAGCCAATTCAGAAACCAATGCTCCAATATGTAGCAATTGAGCGGTTGTCAGTTGAGATATTAGGAATGAAGATAAGTAGTCGGATTAGTACTGGTTATCGTTGTTATTGTGACGGAATGTTAGTACAAAAAACTGATCGTTCAAGTTTGTCTGCAACAACGTATGAAATAGTTTTGACAATCACGGGACATTCACACATCACAAAAAAATCATTCATTATTAGTAGGATTCAAAAAACCCGAGGTAAAAACGTCGACGTCATAAGAAAACGAAAAATATATAATATGATATTTGACATAATCACATATAACGTCAAACGATAAATCACAATATGGCATCAATGATATTATTTGTGGGATTAGATATTTATCAATGGAAATGTGTTTAGTCAGAGAACCCAGTGAGAAACTTTTTCGAAAGAACGATGCACTATAGAATGATGATGGAGATGCAAAACATTATGAATGAACCGTCGCTCTGAAAGACGTATGATCAATGAGTAAAACTGTAACAAATAAATGGGTGAAGGAATGCATTTACTGAAGAAGGAGAAGGTAAAAAATAATAGAATGAGAAAGGGCTTTTCCTACACCTAACGTGAATTAAATTTAAATTATTTACATCACTAACTGCAAATCTTTATGTGTGTAGGTCAACATAAATCTTTATAGTTTCACTGTTGTCTATACTTATTCCATCAACCATTTGCCCACACTGCTCCACTCACATTCATCACGTGAAATTGTTTATCTCCATTCCTTTCTCCACAGGCGGAGAGATTTAACAAGATAAACAGCGCTACCATTTCAACGATTTACCACGTCAGAACCAGCCTGAGAAGCAGGGAGCGAAATCTAGATAGAGCAGTTGTATGACACCGCAACCTTAATACGCAGCCCCTAGCCATTTTTTACTTCATACGAACGGGACGGCTCCACCCACCCAGCCGACAGCGGGAACCGGTTGTGTTCCGCCGACGAGCAGAACGTGGACCAGAAATTGACAGCCTCGCCCCCACGTTTCGATGCTGCGGGGTAGAGGACATATGCATACACCCCTAATCTCTCGCCGTCATTACCCCGGACTACATGCTGGGGAAGTGACGTGGGGATGGTTATATCTGCGGGTAAGACGACAATTGTGCTATTAGAGCAGGGGAAGCAAACCGATAAATATGGAGTATCGGTGGTGATGAAGGATACATTAGAGCCACAAGGACTGGTGAATATAGAACAAGGGGAAGAGAGAATAAGAGAAACGGCGATAATGTGGCGAGAGACATTAGAGGGACGCAAGGGGTTGGAATTGTTCTGGGGGGTACGAAGTCTGCGGGTTAGCAGACACGTGACCACGCAGTAGAAAAGGGAATTCAGCGTGAATAGGAAGAACGAGAAAGGTGGTGGTGGTGGTGGTGGTGGTGGTGGTGGTGGTGGTGGTAACGACGGCGGCAGCGGCAGCGTACTAGCACGCAAGAATCAACAAAGCAACCATCTGCCCGTCGGGGCACCGCCTCCACCGCCACCGCTAACCGTCGACGCTCCGATTTAAATCCCAGACAAAGGGCGCCGCATGTCGGTGACCCCTTGCTGAGCCCTCATGCTGCTCTGCGCCAACCCGTGCGGTTCTCAGCGCGGAAGCCGAACTACTTTCCAATTGCTCATTTTAAGTGTTACCATCATTATTATCCAAAATATTTACCTGATGTGCAACAATTGTTTGTATACTCATTGAGTAGGCCCACTAAAACGTAATTCAGTTAGTCATGTTTAAGGAACGCCCGAGGAAACATTACAGAAATGACCAATTCGATTAAAATTCCGTTTAATTCACTACAAACAAAGCATAATATTCTGCCGACTTACAAATTAATTATTTATTCTTAGTTAGCTTTTTTTAGAAATGTATTGATAGGTGCTATGTGCAGTATTTCCTTTTGATTGGATTACAGACTGACTTTCACGTCAAAATTATGACATGAATGCCAAACATACAGTCTCGAGTTCTTTCGAAGTCCACAAGAACGTACAAATAATTTAATACGATCAAACATCGTTAATTATCTTGGTAATTTTCCTCCGGCCGTGATTATCGATATTAGAAGTGGGTGGCCTTCGACCAAGCAAGTCCAGACCAGAATTACTGCCAAGTGAAAGTCACTCTTTTCTGGCACATTAATCTTTTGCATAGAGAACAAACAAAGAACTTCGTAAGCATTGCAATGAACGTCAAGAAAATGACACCAAACAGCGGGGAAACTGTTTTCCAGAATACACGCCACACGTCGAAGCAGCAAGCAACACCAAGAAGACGAGACATATGGACTAGCTGGCAGTAACCCAGAGGAAGGCCTCACCCTCGAATATAAAAGACCCTAATGTAGGAAACGCGTATCGCACAAAAGCACGCGGCTCCAACTGTCACTAGAATCTCCCCCCTCTCGGCTCCACGCCGGTTGGCTTTCCACTTGTTTATCCCACTGGTTTTCCCCCCAAATCTCATTTTCAACGAGTAAATCCCCGAAAAGCAGACGCGTGCGGAGGGGGCCCAAGATCTCCAAGGGGAGGCCGCTCGGAGAACGACAAGAGCGGACCCGGCACAATGTACAACACGTGTGAGAGTGAATCTGGGCTTAGGGAGAGAGATAGCGTGGAGAATGCGATGGCGTCAGTGAGAAGTGGAAATGGAGACGGGCTTTGACTCTAGATTGGAGGTTGAAGAATGTTCAAGGACTACCCTGAGGAGGTGGCGGAGAAATGTGTGTGTGGAACCAAATAGAAGTGAAGAGGAAGGAAGTGAAGTTAGACGGCAAGGCAAAAACTAAGACTTACGATCCACATGGGAGGCTTTCATTAATGTATAGCAGAGAGGCAGAGACGGGAAATGACATTTCAGGAGGTTTGAAGCGAGGAAGTAAAAACGAAATGGCCGAATGGAGAGCCGATAGGGGCATAACAGTACAAAGTCCAACAAGAGGAGGTTGAAAGAAACTCGAGACTGGAACAAACCAAATGCTAAAACTGCAAGAATATCAGGGCGAAGCAAAATGCGAACGCAGAGGGGGAGAAACCAAACGCCTCGCATGAAACAAGAGCTGGCGCGTCTATTGTGAGCTGCAACGCCGCGACCCCCGCGTTCCGCCTGGTTACGCACCAAATTCCCGGATCCGGGCGACCGCTCTCCGAGTAAGGGATATTGAAAATCGTTCGCCATCTGCGCCTTCCACTAATACGGCTGCCGATGCCCGCGCCCGCACCCGTGTGCTCCAACCATTCCGCCAACTCAATCACCACTATCACCACCGTCACTTTCGCCGCACCACCTCGTCAACGTCGGAGTTAAGGATAGACCATCGATGTCAGCGTTTTCGAAACGTTTTTATATAATCTGTTTTTATCATCGTTATTTTGAAGCTGATGTTTTCTGTTTTTTTAATTTCTAAGTTGTGAGTTTACATGGTTGATATTTTTAAAATTACTGCACTACCATAACAATCTATATGAATTTTTAGATAGTATTCGTATATTGAATGTTCTTTAGAACAAAGAGAGCAAGGGTGAAGAGGGTGAAATAAAATGAAGTTTCCGTCAAAACAATGCTATTTTTTCGAATCAGACAATTAATTTTGTTAATTATCCTCGTGATTTTTTAACTTCATTGGACAGATAAATCTCAATTACAATTGTATACACGAGACCACTTCAAATTAAATTCTCCTATTAACTTCAATAGTTACTCATCCAGTTTTAAAATCATGCATGTTAAATAACATCGATGGTTTTGGATCGCCGTTTTAATTTTGAGAACCTATGTTTATTGTCGGATTCAACATCACGTTAATATCAGCAATTTGTTTTCAAGCACGCCCGAACTCTACGACACAGTAGCCTCCCTGGCCGTCGCTTCCTCTTTACAGGCCCCGGCCTCCCCACTGTAGCCGTTGCCCCCGCACCGCCTTGATGTCCCGCCACGCCACAGCTGTCGCATCTGGCCCCCTGGGATGCACAGGCCTCCCAGCAGCGGCGAATCAACGGTCGCAGCGGCGCAGCACAGAAATACCCCTCGCTCCGGAGGCGAGGCGGCTTCGCGTCGCGTCGCGTCCTCGCGGGCGGACACGCGATTCTCGGATTTACGAGGCACGAAGACGAGACGGAGAAGACAGGAACGAATGGAGATTCGGAATTCGGTGATTGTTACACAACTTACTTTTCGCGGCTATATAGCCGGGTTATTTTTAGACGTGAACTGACGTTTGGCGTGAGTGATATCTGCCTGCATAATTTTTAGAAGGCACGCACGGTCCGAGCGTCAATTTATTTTTTAACGATATTCTGGAGGAAAAAAAACTTATAATGCGAAAACTAGAATAATGCATTTTCTAAGTTTGATAACTGAAATGTAGTAAATGGAAGGGTAAAGATATTCTAAATAGAAGGGTAAAGACTTCGGAATAAAAAAATGCTCTTCTTCGAAATGCAAAAGTGGCTCGTGTGAATTCAGAGAATGTTGAACTATACTAGAAGTACTTTGAAAGTGAACAAGCCATTTTTGACCCCGAACTATAAGTATTACATATGCAAAGGGGAGGAGGAAATTGAAACAAGTTTCAATAATATGAATTCCATTGTCTTTTCACAAACAGGAGCCTGCAAAACTTTGAAGTCTTCGCTATTACATTATGTTTTACAAATTCTCTAAGATGATAAGAGGTTTATAGAAATGGGAGGAAACATACTGGAACTAAACTGGCTCTGTTATGAGGTTATTTTAAACACATATGACTTCGAAGGTTCTCTTAATGAAAGCCATACCAGTATGTACCTCTACTTTTACCACTTCAAAAACAGTCTCTCCAAAAACATGCGAGATAGCGCACGCAAAGGCCCCGCAACATTTTCCTCCGCGCGAAACCGCGTCAGTTGCTCGTTGCGGAGGAAGCGCGTTCCGATCGACATCTGAAACAATTCCAATCGAGGAATGTTATCAGCGTCCACATCACGCGCGCGGCGGTCGTCTTACGCAACGCGAAGCCATCGCACACGCTGGCGCGCTTACGCCATCGGCGCTCCGCGGCGCCGCCCACCAACCGCCCGCCCGCGACGCCAGGAATGCGCGCCGCCGGTGCCCGCTTTCCCCGCGCTACATACGCGCCGCGGTGCTCGCTTGTTCGCTCCTTCGCCCACCCGCTCGCTAAATCGTTCGCGCTCCCGAAAGCTCGCCCGCCCACTCCGTCGCTAGGCCCACCACCAGCCTACGTCTTGGGCGTTTATTGGGGGTGGGTAGAGCTGCAGCCACTCAAAGTGCCGCGTTCCTGAATGCAAGTTATCGGATTTAATAGTTAAAGCAATTTACACTCGTCAGTGTTGATCTAATGAGTACACGAAAACGATTGGGGTGAAGGGGATAAAGCCGCAACGGTGGAATAAGAGGTAAAAAAAATGGGAAAACTGAAGAACTCTCAAGAAACTAGCCGAAAACTAATTTTGTTCAACACACATTCCACCTAGATTGGCAGGGGATTGAACCCGCGCTCTAGAGGTGGAAGACTTATGCGGCAGTCCCTAAACCGTTTTCGTAGTAGTTTGTGGTGTCCGAGAAGAGTACCTGTGATTTGGCAAAGGAGTTCAGTTTCGGGAAAATAATCGGGTTTGGGACCCCGCCCCTGTGCATTTTCGTCAAAATAAGCAGATCCCTCGCTTGTTGCCCGATTGATTGAATAGGTCTCTTCTTCGTGTGTGAGAAGGAAAAAAAATATCCGGCGCCGGAATTGTTTATCATTGCCACGGAAAGGAGGTGGCAAAATAGGCGACACTGGGTAATAGTTGTCCTCAGCCATTTGTGATCGAAGATTATATATCAAAATCTGTGTCACTCAAAAGAATTTATACACAATTTTCTGGCTCGTTCATCCTAGAGTGTAGAAAGTTACATAATAAAGTGTAGAAAACAACTTTAAACATTTAGTTTTATAACAAAACGTGGCTTTAAAAATTGCCAATCCGGTGAAAGAAATGTTAAAGTTATTAATTTTTTCCCGAGAGGCAGTAGTTTAGTAATTAACAGCGTTTCACTACTGTTTGAGCTTACCCCCCAGCACACACAAACACAAAAAACCTTGTCAAAGATGCTCCCATTTCTGGAAGAAAGAGAAACAAATGTCCTTTCACACCAAAGACCTTTCAGACCGAGACGCATTGAAAGACATCACTTGCCCCGAATGGTAGACCGGAAGAGGTCTTATCGTAACAAATGGACGAACACATGCTGGTTATAGAAAGATTCCTGTAAGAAGGGACTGCTCTGCTTCTACCTCACTATTGTTGGCAACATAACTGCAAGTTATGTACATGCACAGAATTCGTTAATTGGCTCGATTACGTTAAGCCCAAGATGTTACGAGTAACATCATCCATTTCTTGCAATGCCATCGTCCTGTGTGTCGTTCAATTGTTTCCCGACATGTCAAACTGGTCCTTTCTTAAAGGAACTTCTGTAATCCAAATTCCTAGATAACCTTAAATGATCTATCGATCATTTTATGATTTCGAACACAATCAACAACATGGACGCAGACGCAAGCGGGCAGGCATTTATGACCACAGTGCGCATGTGGGGTTGGGCGGCGGCGAACCGGAGCGCGGGAGCGGCGGAACGAGGCCGCGGTGGAAAAGCAGCCGCCGCGGGCAACCGCGGCGCGGGGCCCGCCGAACGGACACTTTCGTGGACCGGTCACGGCAGCGCGCAGACCCACAAGTCGCCCGCCGAACGACCTTCCGCGTGGAAGCTGAAACGCAACCAGCAGCGCCGCCCGCGCGGGTTTCTCGGAACAAATTGCACTCGAGGCGCTGCTTGGCTTTAAAGAGGAATTTCTGACTGAAGTTGAGTGTTGGGTTCTCGTCGGTAGTGGTTCCGCGCTGTGAAATAACATCGGTCGTGAGGCGGAAAAAAAAGATCAGTTGATGGGAAAACGTTACATTTATAAGCAGGTCGGCAATAATAAGACAAGCTGTAGGAACAACACGGCTACTCCACGACAAAAAAAAAGTAAGTGAAAAATCGTATTTTAAGAAAAGAAAGTTTCAAAATATTTCTTGTCTTTAACTGTGTAGATATCAGGCATTAAGCTAGAGAAATCATTCAACCTACAACAGATACTTAAAAATTAGTCTGTTTTGATGTGAAGATGAATCAGCCTCAGAATTTGCAATAACGCGTACAAAACATTTTTAGATCGTTGCTTTCGTTACTGCTTTGGCATGGAGCAGCCTAATAGGCTTTGTTAACGAGAAAAAGTACATATTTGCCCGAAAATGTATTTAATATTAATGTCCTTATAATATTAATTATTAATAATTGAATAAACTACGAGGAGATAATAGAAATTTTATCCTCGTTCTTTCATTCATTTATTCGAGGAATCACATTCGATTGACGATATATTTCCTTTCAGTTCTGCAGAGCACAAAAGTACCTACCTAAATAACTAGAATATGACGTGAAAAATTTAAGAATTATGAATAACAGAATAAAGAGTTCACGTATATGCTTCCAGTATTTCGTTAATATTCAATTGTGTTTTTTGATCCATAATTTCGACGGAGAATAAGTAGACTCGACAAACAATGCCATGTCGTTTGTTCATGCAATAGTCGACAACTGAATCAATGACCATTTAGTCTCAAGAGATGTACGAGACAAGATCAATTGTCCGAAGGTCACATACAGTGAGTTGCAAGCAGCGAAACCGCCTCGCCGCGACATCAACAAAAAAGTATGTAGATTGTTTGCAGAGGGACGATGTCAGACAAGCACATCGAGCTACTCTAAAATCCATTAGCAGCAGCAGATGATAAGTGAGGGCAATGTCGTTCAACACACGCTACAACAAAACAGGAATTGCATCTCCTAAAACAAAGACGTCATTCCGCGTTATCTTCAGCGGTTCTTTTCAAGTGATCACAGTGAGGTCACTTCTATGAGACGAATGTGTAACACACTACGTACATAGCCCCTTAGATTGCTTACATGATTCGTGGCACGAATATCACAGATGAACAAACTTAGATAACTGTCAAACAGAAGCGAAGAAGCGGCTTTTTGTTTTGCTCATCGCGTCTGATATTTAACTTGCACTGTTCTAGTTACACAACACCGACTTCAAGCTGAAGAGAGGGCCGTTGAAATATCGGTTGCCTCGATGCGTTCCAATCGCCAGCACAATCTGCGGCGTGTGTCCGTCTTCAGTTACAGCAGGTTCCATTCCGTCGCCCACCAACGGGAAAGGAGCGCGCAACTGTTCCTTCTCCGTTATCCACGCGAAGACACACGATCCATCTCGCTGTTAAGGCATGCCGGAGGCGGCTCCGCATGTGTTCCGCTCGCCGGGTACACGAGGTGTGTGTACACACGTGATCCGCAAGCGCAGGCCGGTCCAGACGGCGGGGAAGCGGGTGGCGCCGACGTGGGCTCCGGTGCTCGTGCGAAGCCCGAACACCCCGCCACCGCCGCAGCTGGTGTCGCGTTTCAAGAGAGTGCGGAGGCGGCGAGTGGATTGTCCACTACCTTAAAGGAGGAGGGGCAGGGTGGACTCAAGTCAAGAGGGGTGGGGGACGGGCGGGTGGCAGACTGCTGGCTCGATCATTACTGCCCGAATCGAAATCACTGATTCTCGAAGCATGATGGATCTAAGAAAGTATTTTGTAAATTCCGGGGAAAAGACTGAAGTTGAAGTTAATGAAATTGATGCATTTTCATTTAATTACGTCAACTGTGCTGGAGTTCTAACTTTAATCCCTTTCATATTCCCTTTCCTTGGAATGCGGTAACTTTTCATTTTCCCCTCCGGTTTTGAGTTCGAGATATCTTGTTAGTATTTTAGACTGCGTAAGAAAAAGTCTTAAAGATTATTAATTAACAAACCTGTATTCCATTTCCCGCTCACTGGGTTCTCTTTGCCAGTCTACTCTGAACTGGCTCCGGCCGTCTGTCTGGGCAAAGGTCTGGGTCAGGGCAAAGTGCCCGAGAGCGATACACGATAGAAAGGGTCGTGTGAGCAGATAGCCGCAGAGTTCACACCCAGCGAGAGTGAGGGAGCCAATTTTGAAGCTGGCCCTCACGGCATGTGACGGGACCAGAAGGCGGCAATGTGGCCGGCTAGGTGGGTGCGTATCTGGTTGTGCGGCTGGATCGAGTGGTCAACCGGCGAGGAGAACATCGAATGGGCGGACGAGCGATCGAGAAGGCTCGTGGGCGTGTGTCGGACGGGAGGGCGTGGGCATGCGTTGGCACGCGACCTCGACGCCGCTCGAGTTCTCCTGCGGCGGAGCGCAACCTTCGCCGCCGCCGCCGCCGCCGCGAAACCCGCCCGGCCACTCCCGCCCACCGCCACTCACCATATTCTGCGCGCGGAGGCGAGCGCAGGTCCGGGACTGCGAGCAGTTCGACTCTCTTGACGGTTTCACGACAGCTCTTGGGTTCAGAGACAACTGCACAGTTTGTACAAGCGTCAGCCTCCGAAAATCGTACTCACGAAGTTACTAATGGCAACTATTCATTTTAAAAAGATGCTAATACGAGACAAAGCTAATTCGAATGTATGTTTTGTATTGGGTGATTTACAGGAGGGTTTGGCAGAAAGCATCTCTCCTGGTCAGAGTCACACCCTATAAAAAGAATTCACAACATGCTTCTAAATAATTCGACAACATACTAATAATTAACGAGAAACGATTTGTAAGCAAGTGCAAGAGCGTAGTTTCAGAAACAAATTGCCGCATTATTTATCATCAACGACAAACATCCTCTATCCGATAGTTTACCACGCTCGACCTTGGCTGTTTCTCTAAAGCGGCGCTGGCTCAACTTCTTTTTGGTGCTGCAACTTCCTTTGAGAAGACTATTTCTCAACAGCCTGAACGTACAGGACGTCCTGGCTTTCAATTCAACACCCGCACTCTATGATCTTTATTCCCACAGCACATTGCTACGACTGGTGTTGCGATCGAAAAACATTAATACTGCATACAACATTGATTATTAGAGACAACGCAATGAACACTCGCGGATTGATTTTTAGTCAAGTAGCACCGATAAAGGAGTGTCCAAATGGTTTCTTGTGAAGAAAATAACGTAAAATAAAATGTTATTGGTTATTAACCTAGACTTCCTATTATTTTTTGGAAAAGTAATTCTATTTTATTTACGATTTTTCATCTTTTTACGCCCGAAAAATTTTGTTTCCATAGAATATGCGACTCCATCAGTTGATATAAGTAATGAGGCAATAAATATTTCATTTAGATCTACACGCCTTGCTTTAACCTCCACGAACTTACACGCACCGTGTTTCACAGTTGAAGGGGACCGAACCGGAGTTTCGCAATAACATATTGTGCATTTTTGCGTCAGACGGTGCCGCATGCGAAAACAACGCGTCCGGAGAACCGGGACCGACTTGTCGGTATTCGGACTTATTACGCTGCGTTTGCACATGAAATGTCTTTCATCCCTCTGCACCGCTTTCTACGCCAACTACCGAGGAGGAAGACGCCGCCCCACGGCGGGGGACTTCCCCTGGCAATTTCGAAACCCATACCACTTCTTCTCCACTTCAAGATTAGGCCTATGACCTATTCCGACTTCTAAGAATTCCATCATTTCAGGAGTCTACCTGGGTCTCTTCTGCCTTGAGCCTATACGTAAAACACCTGCTTTGAAATGAGAGTCTCTTTCATTCTTTTCACATGTTGTAACCATTCCTGTTTGTAACATTCTACTTTGCCATTGATTGCTTGAATGTTTAAGTCTTTTCGAATTTCTTCATTTCGGAGTTTATCTAGACTGGTACATTTTTTTACAGAATCTAAAGGATATACGTTTATTCGATGCATTGTAAAGAATTGTATATATGGTCGCTAATGACTTTGCAGTTCATGCGATCAGACAAACGTCTCTCTCGTAACGCGATTAGGCTTGGTCCGAGCACCCTATCCGACACCCCGGCCTCGTCTCTAATTGCTCACAAAACGAATGGACAGGAGAACACGCGTAAACTGGCGGTGGACGAACACCGAAATATTCCACGGTCAAAGAAAGTGAACCCATCTCAAAACTGGTTTTTTGATAGTGACACCGAAGAAACTGGAAGTTCAGCGGCACGGCCTTTCCTATGTGGGTTAATGTTTACAACACCTGCTAGTTTTTTTCCCTTTGAACGGGCCGATGTTTGCCATTTCCTCATCCTATTTGCATAACGACAAACATCACAAGTATACATCATAACTTCGCACTTTCCTCGAGATTTCAAATTTTCACTATTTGCTTAACTCTAAAACTCTTCGCTTGGATTTCACAGAAATATTCCATTGAACAAATTTACCCACACACTAAAAACATTACTAAATGCAAAGTAGAATATCAATTTAGCTTACGTAAGCAGGCTTAACACATTCAAAACTTCAGTTGCATCACAACAAGGTAATGTAGTTAACGCACTGCTAGTTAACGTTAGAAGATGTCGATTACCAGTCGTTCATTATTTGAAGGACATTTGAGGTTAAACAATGTCGCAAGAACTGACAACGAATCATTCTCTTGACAACTGGCAACTGTCAACTTTCCAGGGCCATACCTCCATCACTAAATATCCAATATCTACACAAGGTATGAACCGGGAATTCATATGCTCAAATTCCGCGCCCGCTGAAAAACCAACTGACAACGGTTTTACCACCACAAACACACTTAATTTTAACATGTGCACCAATCAGCCAGAATCCACTTACGTATCGTCGCCCGCATTTCGCGTTCACCGTGTAGGTGTAACTCCATCGAAACTCTCCTCGCCAGCGCCGCGCGAACTGCAAGCAGCTCATAGCGCCTCCGCGGGCGTGGCGCCCGCCCAGACGCCACTGGGCGGCGGCGGCGGCGCCATCGCCCGCTCGCCCGCTGCAAGGGCGCCTTATCGGGCCCCATGGTACCGCCGACGGCCCATAAAGCATACGCTCTCTCGGCGCGTAATAAATTCCTCAGCGCGCGCGCACACAAAAAGGACCCGCCCGGGAGATAATAAATTAAGAGCAGCGCTGCCTCCAGCCGCGCCTGCGGTAAAGGAAGCCACCGTCGACCTTCACTCTCGGGGGTGCATCTTCTCTTCTGATGACGTATCAAGAAGGGGCGTTGGGACTGAAAAAGTGCAGTTGACTGCACTCTCTTTGGACACGCTTCGGCTTCATTCACAAGTTTCAATCCAGCTGCAGTAACATTAAAATAAGATGACGTAGAGCAGTAAACTGCATTTATCATGGTTGAACTTAAGACTTCATTCACTAGTTGCAATCGAACTAGTGAACGGTTTAGGTAATACAAAGAAATTACTGTTATTGCTACACATTCAAAGTTGGCATTTCGTATCGTAAATTGCAGCTAGGTGACATCATGCCAACACTACGGGAGGAGCGTTTCTTGTGTATAAGAAGGTCTGTAAGTTCAATTTTTTGTCATAAAATATTAACTCTAAAACATTGTATGGGAACAATAAGAAAATTGTGCTGCACGTTTTATACACTCAATCCCTCACTTTTGAGATAAAAATTGTGACTTTTTACTGCTGTTGGATTCAAAACGTAAGGACATCTTCTCTACGAAAATAAGTCTTTCTTAAACCGATGTCATTTACTGTCGCTTTCAAAAGAATCACATTCTGGAAACCCACAAAGCATTGTCTCGCGTTTGAAAAAGTGTGCGTCGACCACAATCAAACCAGTAAACAATTTTTGTTTACTCTAGGCAATGGAGATACTCGTATGGTATATAATGGCACGTGTAAGGTGTCACATCTGAACAAACCAAGGTTAGGAACCTTTGTTTCTTAAAACAACAAACCTTGTTTACAAGCTTATTGCCTACAGAATCATTATTACGATTCTTCATTCTTAATCTTACATTACAAAATGTGAGTGACGTGTAAGTATAAGGAACTGGTTGAAGAGAATAAGTGGGAAAACGCTCACAGACATCAGACCACACACACAACAGTCACATCGGAATCTCCCGCGAGTTGTCGGAAAGCAAGGCCATTTGCGATGCCTCCGCGAACTCTTCTCTCTAACTCTCGCCGAACCGGTCCCATCTCCTTCCTCACTCGCTTGCTGCATTCACAGCAGCTTTCCGCGCCGGCAAGGGGTGAGACGTGCAGCACGCACCAACCCGCGCCGCATTCGCGACTAAACGCGTGCGCCGTACGAAAAATGCGTCAGCGCGCGTGCGGGCCAAGAAGTTTCACGCACCGAACGACCTCTGCATCGCAGCGGCTTTCACCGCACAATCGGTGAACTACGCAGCGCAGTAAGATCATTCAAGGGACACACAAAAAAGACCCGCCCGGGAGACAATAAATTTAGACCACCGCCACCTGCGGGAAAGGAAGCCGACCTTCACTCTCGGGAGGTGAATCTTCTCTTCTGATGTATCAAGAAGGAACGTTGGGACTGAAGAAGTACACTCTCCTTGGACAAGCTTCGGCTTCAATCTCAAGTAGCAACCGTACTAGAGTACGTTTAGGCAAAGCAAAAAAGTTAGTTACTGCTACACAAATCACTCAATCTTAACGTTGGCATTTGGACACTCGGTATCATCATGTCGACGAGGTGCTGCACGACGTCGCAGCTATCTGCGAGTAAACGCGCGTGCTGTCGGTTTGATTGATTAGTGATTCCGGGAGTGTCAACCGCTAAGGTCATTAGTTCCGTACATGTAGTGCACGTTTTTGTTGCGGGACGGGGTGATCTTCCGCCGCCGGATGGTGAGATCCGGAGCAGACCTATCCGACGGTTCTCCCCAACCAGATATCTCCCACCTAAGGGGCACCGCCCCAGCCGGGACAAGCGCTAAGCCCCCAACATGTGTGGTAGTGTAGTGGCTGTAAGTAAGTGAGGGGTGAAGACAGGATAGGGAAGAGGAAGGAAAGATTGCGCAATGTCCATGATCCTCTTGTTAGGGCACTGCTCCGGTACTAACCTGGTGATAACAGGAGAAACCACAGAAAACTACCTATCAGAGAAGCTGGCCGTTAGATATCTCCTCCAGACAGCGACTGATTTCGACGTAGCTATGAAGCTAGTATCGAAACACCTGCCACACCGTCGGGATTCGAACCCTGACACCTTCCGATCCGGGGCACTGGAATAACATCAATTGACGCCCTGAGCCATCAAAGCCGGTGTGCACCTTTCGAAAAACGAATTGGCCCCGGCACGCGTGCGAACCGAGACGTTTCGCGCACCGAACAACCTCTGCACCGCGGCGGCTTTCTCCGCACAATCGGCAAACTACTCGGCGCAGTACGAACAATTAGCATAGCTCCGGAGCAGCCGAGCGCATCGCGCCGGATGCCAGCGTCTCTCCTCAATGGGCAAGTTGCACGGCGAACAGGAGGACGGAGAGAGTGAGCAGCAGCTCGAGGAGAATGTAATTCAAGGGCGGGGTGTTGGCGAGTAATTACCGGCGTTAATTGTGTTCGTTTAATGAAAATTCTCTTAAAGCTTAAGAAAACAATAGACTGGCGGAGAAGCAACTATTGAGATATTACTATGATTGTATGAGAAACGCGAGTGAATGCTAATGACATATTACAAGTACTGATATTATTCCTATTTACATCTTCCTCTCTGTCTCGTATCAATAGCTATGGAATACGTAGCATATTTTTATATAAAACGGATCTATAAGATAAGATTTTGCTTTTACTATTTGTATGCATTATTAATGAAATATGTATGCAATAAGGCATTTCCTTAAAGAATAAATAATTTGATCATTTATACAATTTATTATTAGCATTATATTATTATTATTATTATTATTATTATTTTATTATTATTATTATTAATTATTATTACTATTATTATTATTACTATTAGTATTGTCATAACCTCTTAAAAGCCACTTTTATAATGCGGAGAAAGGTCCTAACTGGAAAATCCCTGACTCATAGAACTAGTTCTTCCAAGATTTTTTCGCCAAGCCCTGCCCGGCGCCTCGCGAGGAGGAGATTCGTGCGTTGGGGGAGCGCAACCCGTGCAAGTGCAAGGGGGTTGCTAAGAGGCCACGAAGCCGACCGCTCCGTCACGCAACCCTTGGAGGATTTTAAAGAGTTCGCTCGGGTCGGGAAAGCCCAGCCCGCAGTCTGTGGAGCGGTCGAGATTATCAGCGCCGCGCGGGAGCCACTGAGAAAGTTCACATTACAGAACTGCTTTCCTTCGGAATTTCCCTTGAAGAGAATTTGAATCGAAAAATAGCTGAGCGATCCTGTAACAAAGTCGGTGGAACCTAGATATGCCGAATCTGTAAGGAAAAGCAAAATATTCTTTTTGAGGAGGAATTTTGACAAACGGGGCTTAAGTTGAGAGTTCTTTCATATACAAGGAAAGTAAAGGAGACTATGAAAAATCAGAATATGCTTATGGGGGTAAATTAAACATGCTACGTAAAAAACAGTTCAACAAATCCTGCTGTTGGAAAACGTAACTGAACTTAACATGATGACGGTCTGACTGGTAAACGAAGTTACAATTTCGAACTTTCTATTGTGTGCTTTCACACTGTACAACTAAGTTAGCTAGAAACTGGGTAATTCCAGAGCAAATGCGCTCAGCACCATTACATTACAATGTCATTTATATATGCGTCAGGGATTTCCAACATTTTCGTTACATCTACCCTTTTTAGAAGGAAGATTTGCTTCATCGATTACTTGACATTTTTCTGTAATATACAGAATACAAAATGATAACAAACACCGCACGTAAATAAAGAGTAAAAATTACACAAACAAATCGTACGAACAGAAGTTTTGACGAAAATAGTTTCTGAAGTCTTATTTTTATTATTTTTTGTATTACTATATTTTTCAATTTTTTAGACTTTAATAATGTTTATTAGATCTAAATCTTCATATAAGAACTCAACCACTCCATTTATATGTTTTTGTCATCAATAGGATCTTAATTACACGGATACTTTTTCGGTATATATTCGGCTACCGGCCCCTTGATCATCACATCACTGACCCGCTTGAAAATGTCATCGACCCCCAGGGGTTCGAGACCGACACTGTCCTAAATGTTTTCCACACTTTAGACGTTGCAGTTGCACATCCCTCTTCGCCTGAAAACCAAACCGACACCTCGTGACGAAGCGCGCGTCCTCGATCGTCTGCGCTCTCGAAGAATTTACGATAGAGACGTCGGGACAGAAAACAGGACACACCTCCGCTCCCGCAAGGATTTAGGAGCGCCGTCGGAGGCCACTTTAAACGCCCTCCGGCGGGAGAGTGGATGCGGGGCCAATATCTGTCGGAGCGAGTGACGGCGACGAGTGCTCAGCGCATGCGCCAACCGCCGACGCCCAAAAGCCCCAGTTTCACCTCGCGGCGCACGCTGGCCGAAAGGTCACCAACCTCTGGGGTCAACGCTGGCTGATTGATAGCTTTTGTGCAAAACTTTTACACACAAAATATTGTTTAAAGTGTGGAGTAAATTGGAAATTATCTCGTTAAGTCTCAGTCCCTTGCAATTTGTATTATAAATGAAGTGCAAAACATTTAGAAAAGTTCAAGCACAAAAATATTTAAGCTCTTTTTGGTAAAATAGTACTTACAGGTATATGGAAGTAGCAACCAATCTTCTACGAATGGCAGGATGTAACAAATATTAGAAAGATGTCAATGAATTTTAACTGAATATCATTTATCTCGCCTTTCAAAACAATGATTCAATTTTTAAAACTATTCCTAGAGGAGGAAAATTATGAATTTGGACAACAGTTATTGGGTGAATATCGAACTGTTTTGATTGCCTTTCATCCTTATCTTTCAGCAACTAAAATAATCATTACAACTGAATGCATCAGCAAGTGAAATGATCATTCGTGGCGATAGTCTATTTGTTGTTCTTGAGTAGTCTGTGTGCTACTCTTTGGTGTACAGTTCGGGGTGGTTTTGTTCACATGAATTTTGTTGCTGCTGTCCACTAGATAATTCCATTTATTTTATTTATTAAGTAGACAGTGTTACAAATATCAGGTTGATTACACAGATGTATATCGCCAAACTGACAGTCTTTATAGCCATTACGCAGCTTACATTCTAAAAACCAATTTTTTTTAAAATGTCAAAAGAACAACACGAAATGTGTATAGGATTTAGTGTCGCAGTGTCCCGCAATTCCGTTGCCGGTATTCCTAACCAGCCTGTGCTTCAGGAGCTCAGGTGGCAAGCAAGAGCAGAGGAGGCCGGCGTGCGCCCTGCTGAGCCGGCAGGCTTTCCGCTAATCAAGGGAGGAGGCGGGCAGCCGCAAGTGGTGTTCCCAGCTGGCGTCGAGTAGTGCGCCAGGCCTCCGAAGCCGGCTTCGTTCGGGCGGGGCGGCGGCGGGGCGCGGGCGGGGCCGCGGGCGGTGCGATCGGATGCAGCCAGAGCGCTCCGCTTTACGTCAGAGCCCAGTGGGCGGGGCGCGCGCCGGTCGAGAAGCGGGGGCGGGGCGGGGCGGAGCGGGGCGGGGCGGGGCGTCGAGGAGCCAGTGGACGAGGCGCAGGCGGGCGAGAAGCTGAGGGTGTGCGAAGGCGGCGTGTAGAGCACACGTTTTCTTCTAGAAGGGTGCACGGCACTGAGATAAAACAACTCTTTCGTACAGAAAATTTATAAAAATGCGAAGAAAGACATGGGCATGTGTGTTTTCTACTTGTGTCTCTCTAGGGTTAACAATCAAAGTTGGAAAATTCGGGGATGGCTCAACCCCCCCTCCCCTTCTGATTTGTATAAATAACTATCCTGAAAAATTGACAGGCATCATCCTTATGGACCAAAGAACTGAATCAGAATTGCTAAGATAAGAAATGTATTGTTACCGTGCTTATTACAGGTTATGAGCGCATTAATTGAGAAGAAGATGAGATATCGAGGATCGCCTAAGCTCTAATGAGCGATTATAACAATGCGGGGTGAATGGAAGCTGCGATCGTGGCTGAGATGCCGGCAACGAGTTCTGAAAAGCAGAAGGGAAGGCGGGGCAAGGCGGGCCGGGGCATCATCTCCAGTGAAGCAACGCACGAGTTGGGGTGAGGGGGGGGGGGCAGCAGCCAGACGCCGCGCCGGGCGCCGGGCCGCAGCGCGTGACGCGACTCCCGGATGCGCAAGCTACGCTGTCCGCGGGCAGATGACGGGAACCAGAGCTTCGAACGGGGATGGAAGTTACTTCAATGTAAGCTGGATAAAATTAACTTAAACATGTCTAATTATGAAACTTAGGGCCTAACAGAATGTAATATTTATTGAAATGCTTTATTTATTGCAAGCCGAAGCTGAGGATGATGGCATGGGCTTAGTGCAAACGACTCTTGCAGTTACAACACAACACTCGTTGGTAATATGGAGAATATTCGCTCGCATTTCATATTTAACGTGAGCGAATTTTAAACCGCTCTACTACCCTCGTAGGATCAGCTACTTTGTGAACCACATGGCTAAACTCTTGGCATAATACGAAACCAAATGAGGGGCACGGCTGACTGCGTATGGGTAAGTAACCATTCAGTGATATGACCCCTATAAGAAATAGTGAATTCCTAAAGAAACCCACATTTTTTCCAGTGCATTATTATTACAATTAGAGTATAATCAAAAACTCGCTTACAAATTCCTCTTAAGTCACACAATCTGTGTGTGATCCCTAAAAATCATTAGGTGACTGCCGGGAGATGCGTGGAGAAGGCTGTAAACATGCCGTATCATGGAAACGAACATTGGTGGACAGCGGAAGGGACTGGCAAAGGGGAGAAGTGCGAGGACGAGAGCAGAAGTGCCTCCGAGGACTGCGCGGGATAGGGAAAGAGCTGGTAAGAGAACGCGGACCACGGTGGCGGCAGAAACCTGGCTAAGCGTCCTAAGGTGGCGGCGGTGGCGGTGGGCGGTGGCGGTGGGGTGGCGTGGCGGTGGGCGGTGCGCGTGGGGTCGGCGGTGGCGGCGTGGGGGTGGCGGTGGCGGTGGCGGTGGCGGTGGCGTGGCCAGCGGCGGCGGCGCGCCCTACAGGCAATATACCCGGCTCGCGCGAATGGCTGCAGCAACAAGATTTCTGCGCTTGATACAACGTTTCGACATACCCACCATTAAACGCCCACTCTCGCACGCAACCCCCTTTTGCCGAATAAATTGATTGTGCTTTCCAATTATGGGACAACATGATTTAGTCATATTCAACGAGGAAGACCGTACAGAATTTCTGAAACGCAATTCTGAGAAAACCTTCAGTTTAAAATTTCCTCAAGGAAATTCAGCTATGTCGACATAGTATTAGAAAAATAATATGGTAAAATTCCAATAAATTGTTGTTGTCTTCTGTAAAAAAAAAAGTGGAATGGCATGAGAGATGAGCTCCCTTCTACGGTGTACGAAATGTATCGAAGTATCATATGCGTTTTGACCATCGTTTTTGTTTGTTTAATGTCATAATTACATTTCGGCGGATTAGTCTTCGCCATTTCTACACAGGGTGACCAATAAACTACTGAAACACATTTCCCAGCCTTTCCTGGCTTTCCAGAGCATTTAAAAAAATTGTCATTGATAAAATTTGTAATTTCACACTTCAGAAAAATATTAAAGCAACATGAACCAAATTTGGCAGCCCTCTGATTTCCCCGTACAAAGAACAAATTAAAAAAACTCGATAAATGAAAATTGAGCAAAAATAATGCGGTACACATTTTTAAAGGACAAATTAATAATTTTATAACCATCTTAATTTTTTTTATCTCTAATGACTCTTCCACAAATTCCCAGTTCTCCCTCCGACTTTTCCAGAGTAATGAAATTCCCTGATTATTTCCCAGCTTTTTTGTTTTTTTAACAGAAACCGACCACCCTGTTACATGAAACCCATTCGTGATCGTACAAGCCTAATGCATTAAGATCCAACGCGTAAAAACAAAGCGAGTTCTGCAAACGTTTCTTTACCAGGATCCCAGACGACCTTTCGTCCCAGCACCCGGAGGTACACGCGTCCCCGACCGCAGGCGCACGTGCGAGCATGGAGGCGTCGCGACGCCCGGCGGCGGCGGCGTCGGCGTCACAGCGCGTCGCGGATCTCGCGAGCCCTGGCGTGCCGCCGCCGCCGCCGCCGCCGCCGCCGCCGCCGCCGCCGCCGCCGCCGCGCCCTGCAGCGGGCCCATCTGCGGCACCGTTACGCCTCCGAAGGCCGAGCGGCGGGCGCGGCGGCCTTGCCGCGGGCGGCGGTGGCGCTGCTGGCGGTGGCAGGAGGAGACGCGCTCCATCGGCGCCACGCGAAGAGCAGGATGTGCGCGCGAACGCGTCTCCTGGCCTCGCCGGAGCAGCGCTAGGCGGGTAACAAAAGGACGTCTAGTCATCAACTAGACGGCTCCCCGAGAGGAAAATGTTTACTTCAGAACAATCCCTACAACCTTATACGTCAATTTACATTGACATCAGGAAGACCTTCAAGTATTGGGGTCTTTTGATGAGCCCATAACTCGGGAATATGTCGCTGGCTGCATCAGTTCCATGGCGTGTGGGGATGGGGAGCCTTCACAGAAACACGATGGAATTTTTTGCATCGAAATGAAATTTGAATGAAATAAACTGAGAGCGAATATTTTTGAAGGTTAGGAACAAGGAGTCTGAAAGAAAAGATGTGAATTTATGCATTGAACATAAAACGATCATTAACATGTTCAAAAAACCAAAACCCTTCGGCAAAAAATAATGAACCGTGAAGTGAAAGGAAACTTTTGTACATCGGTAGGGAAGACCGAGTCCTACAAACATAATATTCCTAAGTCATTAACTCATTTAATCATTCTGTTTACATTTTGGTAATAACACCGTATTAGGAAGAGATCTGGGTCTAGTGCAGTAAGAAGATTCGACGCTTAATCGACCGTCGGTCGACAACTTTCGTACGTGCATACTAGAGCAGAAAACGGCCGACGAGTTTTCGATAGCAAGCGATCCGTCGCCCGTGGCGACCGAGATGGCCGAACCAGAATGGTCGCTCCAGCAGTCGCTGACCGCGTTTCCGGATTGCCAGAGGCCTTCCCGGCGGCCGCTGCCGGTGCAGCCGCTTTCGCGGGCCGCTAGCCGCCTTGCGGTTAGAGAACTAACGAAACATCGAGGTTTTGAAATATTGCTCTAAAACACCTATGCTAATAATTCTACGCCCATAAACCACTAATGTTTTGAAAACAGATTTTACAAACTAACCGGTAATGTTAGATGCTCTTATATCAATATTCGCACGGGTGAGAAGTTTATTTCAGACGCCTTAAATAAACAAATAAATAAATAATAAAATTCTGGTTACAGAATTGAACCTGAGTGCTCAGGGTCATCAAGGGATTAGAACTTTATTTCGCCTAAGAAGGGTACGGAAAGCAGGAGAACGGCCCTATGACCTACGTCTATTGCTTTGAATGCGTCTCAGCGTGCTACATACGAGCAACACGTACAAAATAAACAGAGCATAGTAGTTATCTTCGGAGACGACAGAGAGAGTCTGATTAAGGTGCAACAAATTGCGTACGCTTCGCTCGAACATATCTTCATTTAAATTATATTTTAGCACTTACAAAATGTAATTATTGGACAGTTTTATTCACAAACTAAACACCGAAAACGTAAGAATACCGAGCATTAACGACTCATGTTAAAAAAATATCGGCTGTAAAACATCCATGTCGCATCCGTACTTTCGACTCCTGAAGACTGTTAGGAAAAATTGTGCTTCGTAATTGATAGAACTCACGAACGAGCAGAATAAATTTGGAATAAAATATTTTTGCATATATTACGAGACACGCTGGAAAATGGACTGTGATTCAACGTGCCCGGAAAGATAAAAAACAAAAAATATATATAACCAACACTCCTCTTTCTGTGATAGAAAAAAAACAGGATTTAATACACCTGTCAATCAAAGAAGAATCGATTTGATTGATAGTGTTCCAATTTACTACTTTAAAGCAGTATTGTTCCTTTGAATAGGTAGCAGAATTAAGAGCAACATTTGACCGGACTCACAACGTTTAGTAAAAAGTACGAAGGAAGTAGTAAGTACAGAAGTAAAAATTAAAAGAAATTTTTGAATTAAATGATCTGAATTTAAATTCGTTCCAATTTCATTGCCCACATTTTAATAAAATGTACGTAAAACTTACATAGAGTAAATCGAAAAATCACAAAAAAGAAAACAGGAAACGTAATGTAACTGACGCTTCCTTCCTGCAACAGCACGTTTGAAATGAATGACTAACAAATACTTCCGAAGATTTTACCCAGTCATTTAACCAAGTCATCCTGTAACACTGAAGACAAGCATCATGTAACTTTCCGAGAGAAACCATCTGCCCGCCATCTGCGGCCAAGTGGTCGAATGTAGCGCACACTTTGCGAAAGAAGTCATCCTTCGGCACGGTTACCAGACGTACTCTTAAGACTACAAGTACTATTTTAGAGGGTCTCCTCCTTTGTATTAGCTTTTCTCAAACGTGTTCTCTTTCGTACTCTTTTCTTTGTAACTCCTCTAAAGCTTTTGATATAAAATATAATTTCTTGTTATTATTATATTAATTTTGCAAATAAATAATTCACTGTTTCAAAAGTTTTCCTCCACATCACACTGCTTGCAATTTTAATGGGAATTACTTAACCACAATTCGTAACTAAAATATAATTTAAAAAAAATTGTTTTATCACTACACAAATTAGTTTTAATTGCGAAAAAAGTGTAACAATCTAAGAGTTTAAGAAACGCTAACATTTTTGGAGTGTTACTTCAAAATCTGATAAAGAGTAATCATTTAATATAAGAGTACTTTACTGCAAATGCATAAAATTCATTAAATTTAAAAATAACAGGTCGTGTTTATTGTAAAGCTACGTGATATTTTTTTAATCTTAAATATAACAAAGTGTATATTCTATTTCTATATCGACTCTCTGGTATCGTTAGCACCCTCAGTAGCACGCGCGTTGGGCTGGCAGCCCATGCATTGGGCGTCGGGAAGAGGGGACGAAAGCCTCGCGCACGCGATGGACCGTGCACTTCCGACTCTCTCCGGCCGGCGAGGATAGCGACGGTTCTCGTGGAAGAGGGCGCGTCCACACTCCACTCCGCCACTGCGCGCGACGGACGAGGAAATGTGGAACCGTTTACCCGCACACGAGCTCAAGGGGCACGTACGAACGGTGAAAGGGTTGTTCAAAAACGACTGGGAAAGTTCTGCCACGTAACAGTTCAGTGTTTGCACGACATACTTTTTTTGGGCTTGCGTAAACTTCGCTCCATTTACAAACGTGAGATTCTCTTCAACCACAACTGTCTGAATATCAAACTTTATCGATATTCACGTCAAAACTTTTAACACCGTAATGAAACAGAAAGAAAAATAAGAAACTGTCACAGAAGTCAGAGAGTTGCGTGATTGCTTCAAAATAACATTAGTGTAAGTGAATTAGAAATGTACATTAGTGTTGTTACTTTTAGTGTTTGCATTGGCATGAAGTTCTTTCCGAGTAACTAGATGGAAACGTCACACAAACAGTGAAATGTAGTGTTGAAACTTTGGCAAAAACATAAGATCATAACATCAAGCGTAAGAACATAATGCGTCATTCGTTCTATGAAGACTATTTCAATTCCTTACTACCATCACGACGGTTCTGTGTTTACTGTCTGAACTTGTGAGCACAGATTCAAGATAATTCTTATTACTTCTCAACTTCTCTCTAACTTTCCTTTGCCGAGAAAGATAAGTATGACTGGAAGACTCAACCGAAACTTCCATGAAGCGACCAGCTCATCAAAAGTGTGTTACGAGATAAGCTCGCGGATTAAGGCAGTCCTCACTAGCATTTTGAGAACCTGAAAGTAGCTTTGGCAGGCAGGTTTATGACGGACGGGTGCATTTGGACCTACCATTATCGCTTTCGTTTCCAGATGATTTTCTCGCTTTCAGTCCAATCAAATATTCTTTCACTACATAGGCAGCTCCTTTTGCTTTATGAATGGCGAATACAGAAAATGTCTGGATGGCGAATATGATTAGAGCACATACTCAACGCCTTGGTCGGAAGGGACGCAGCAAACTAACCATGGCGGAGGAGGGGGGGTTAATATTTGACCCTTGCTTTGCGAAATTGTTCTGTTCACCTCAGATCTGAGGAGTCGGGAAGTGTAATGCTCGTAAGCTCCGAGATTCTCACTTTGGGTCAAGGTAAATGCCTTCGACAAAGCCCTAAAGCCTAAAGAGAAAGCCCTAAAGACAAAATAACAAAACGTCCGTCGTAGAAAACGAACTTCGCATCAAGCATATCAAAACAACATGGCCAATTTCCTTTCCCAAACAAGGCTTCCATTACAGAGATAATTCACGCGACAATGCCGCCTACCGGACTTAAATCGCACCCAACATCCTCTTCCCATTGTCTCCGGCGAGGAAAGCTGCACTTTTCAAGAGGAGCGTTTGAGCCCGTCCGTTTCGGAGTGTCGACCCCACAACGAGGTGTCTCGAGTCGCGCGCTGTGGCCTTCGCGCCGGAGGCCTCGGGTTGGAGCCTCGTTAGATCCGGCGGCAGCGGCGGCGGCGGATGCGGCGGCCCCGCGCGCCGGAAGGCGCCTACGCCCCTTCCACGTGCGGCGCAAGCGCACTTCCGCACGAGGAGTCTGAACGCGCGCGCGCGTGTGTGTGTGTGTGTGTGTGTGTGTGAATGTCCCTATGTGCGCATGTGTACGCGTGCGCCTGCGTGCGTGTGTATGCGAGTGTGCGTTTAACACCGAGACAACGACCGCCCTATGAACTCCCGATTAAGGTAACCTCAGGATCAAATTACGTTCTCGTGTTACGGATCGAAATACCTCCTTCCCCATTCAATGTTTACTTGCGTTGAGGGCGTTGAATGCATTGGGTAATCTATTAAGGCACAATGAATTCTTCCTTTCGTTAACCTCATATTGAACTAACACTCTAATAAACAGGTTTTACAAATAAAATGTAATAATCCTACAAAATATTTTAAACAGAGTTTTTGAAGAGTTACAGCTTAAGAAAAACAAACCTGAATAACAACTTTCATTGATTAGTTCTAAATTCAAAATTTGCCTCGTTTACGCAGAGTACCATTCACGAAATAAAGGAAAGTGCTATTTTCTGATAAGATAAAAAAGGTAAGAAAACTATGTTTACGGTAAGGTATTCCACTCCGACATACAGGACATATTTTTACTCACCTCACGCACTTCGTTTCTAGCAATATGTATCAAATTTATTATGAAGCTGAAGTGTTGGCTAACATTTGAAGAAATATATAAATTACTATTGTGGTTAATTAGAATATAAAAGTATTAGAAAATGTGTTGAAAACGACTGCCAAAGAAATACTTGTAGGTTAAGATATAGTAAAAATTCGAACAGAAGGCGTGAGAAAAACATATGGCCAGGAATTGAAAATCATATTAAAATGGCCAGGAATCGATTGGAAATGAACAGATCGTTAATGATGTTCGAATCAAACCATACGAAAATCTGCAATACATTTCCGGCAGAATGAAACTAAACGAACAGATGCAATACCGTAGAATTCGTAAATGGATAGCCACCTGATGACAACGCGGATGTCGACGAATCCCCAGACCGTCGCCGCAAGGCGCAAATAAACTGCGTGTGGAGGTCCCAGACGAGGCGAGCGACCCCGGCACTCCGTCATGCCGTCACGTGCTCCTCCCAGGGGAAATCTCCCGAGAGCGGAGACATCTCCGAGTGACCGAAGGTCACGTCAGGAGCAGTCGGAACGCTTTCGCGTGGGGCGGCGACGGCGCGGCGGCAGGAAGAGTGAAAGATGTGGAAGTGGAGATACTGTTCGTCGCAACTTTTGAACAAGGTGTTAGCGTGGTGAAGCGACTGGGGGAGGCGACGCATGCTGCAGTTTCCGGGTTTCTCCGCAGCGGCCGCGGTCATTGTCACATCCGAAATGAGACTCCTCAGCGCTTTTTTTTCTTCTTTTTAGCGCGTGCTTTGAGAATTCTCTCTTCCGTCAACTCGCTGGATCACGCGACAAAATAATAACAATGACACCGCTTATTCTTCTCACGCAGTAAGGAAAGTTTATTTTTGTAGTGGTTTGAATATACAAATTAATTTTCAAGGAGAAATTTTTTCCAGTAATATTGTTGCAAATTTCATCTTATCTAGGTGGATTAATGATAATTCAGATACATGAAGTTAAAATGCGACGGCCAATGGAGATTGGAGGAGGAACTTCCGGAGATTGATATCATAAGTCAATAACTTTCGGACGTCTTCGTCAGTCGCCTGATAATGTGATTTTACCACAGAGAGGAGAAAATATAGGCTGAACGTAAGTTGATTTTGTAGTTCGAGTTAAATTAGTCGAAATACAAAGAATGAACACTAATAAATTGGAGAATATCATTTTCACGGAAGGCCAAATCAAATAGTCTCTGCTGCAAGGGCGACGCCTCTTCAAGTAGATTGTTCTACGTACGTTCATCCTGTCTCAAATGCGATTCTTTGCGGGTTTCCGAGACTAGCCGTTCAAATGCTCATGGCTGTTCGCGCAACGTCACGTCAAACAGCTTAGTCAACTATTCGTCCAACATACTGTGGCATACGCCTAGTTTGAACTGCCTACAACACGATACGCTGTTCGAAACGTGACGAAACTGTACACGACTACACTTGTACCGGACTTGACATTTGACTCAACGTGATGATACCGACAGTGTTTTCCTAGTGACACGCAATAGCATCAGCTTTTCCAGTGACGTAGTCTACCGTTGTAGGTAGGAAAAGGGAAGACCTAAATGAAGGAGATACATAGAGCGTCGTATCAGCTTAGCGCTTCTGCAATCATTTACGACGCCCAACATAAATAATTGTCACCTTATTAAAAATATCCTTAGAGTGTAGGACTGGAATCGAAAAATATCAAAATTTTAAAACTGATACCTAGTATTTGCTTTAGATTTCCGGCGAAACACCATTCAGCGCGCAATTGACAAAGGGAGTACAGCGCGGCATTTACGAAGTAGAACAGCACAACGTGAATCATGATCTACACGTCATCTACAAATCATTGGAACGATTGTCGGGAAGCCTGCGCAGGTCGCCTCGGGGCGAGAGTGTCTGGGAGGAGCATCTACCTCAGAGCGCGCGGCGCCGCCGCCAGCGGTGCGTGGGCGTAACCCACAGCGCTTCCTTTCGACGGCGAAGCCTCCGCCCCCGCGTGCGTGCGCTCCTCTGACACGGCCCGCCGCCGAGCCCTGGACTCGGGGGTTCGCGCTTCACGGCACCCACCACCGGCAGGTGGTCGCGCGACCGCACACGGCAGGTGCACCGGGCGTGCGGCGCGGAACGTCGGAGGCGCCGGCGCCGGCGGCGACCGCCAAGGGCAGAAGGTCGATGGGCGAGCGGGGGTGGCTGGCGGTCGCTGGACTTTCTCCCATGGCGCACACGCGAGACGACGACGACGCATCATCGTCGGGGGAGGGGGGGCGGTTTATGGCAAATTGTAAACCGCCAAATGCGTACTTGCCGTAGGCGGATGAGCTGGGCAAGACGTTCAACTCGGCGTCGAAATGACCCAACATATTTTAAGTCACACCGTCAAAAGCATTAATTACGATTATTTCTTTGATGGGAAGCTCATGGCCTCGGACACTAGAAAGTATCTGCACGACTCGGATTCACCCGATTTCACCAATTAAAGCATTACCAATGAGAAAAGGAAAAGATAAGGAAACGAAATAACCATTGGGATTGAGGTCGAAGCTAAGAGTTACGTGTGATGGCAAGACCAGGTTAAGTAGGCAAGACGCTGATCTATTGGAAAGAGATTGTTGGCTATTAAGTCTCTTCCATCACGATAAATACATACGTCAAATTTTGTTATATTTTATTTCCTCATATAGTAGATTAGAAATTATTTACCAGATGAAATAAAAAATTTGAGAAAAACTCTCGCCTATCCAATAACGCGAACCTTCCGCGCCTAGCGCACGCAAGGAGAGCCCAGCAACCTGCACGTGGCGAGCGGGCGTGGGCGGTCAGGGGCGGGCGGGGCCGGTCGGCCCGCCAG
>BOPP01000001.1:21114728-21231565 GCA_017312745.1 Gryllus bimaculatus
CCTGTCAAGGGTTATCGGGCGATCGGGACCCGCGGATAGCCCGCGGCAACGGAGGTTTATTTCTGGGAAGTCGCGAGAGGAAAACATACAAAACGACGGCAGACCCTCTGCGAGAGCATTACTCGGTGCATGTTGCCTTTGAACCCAACAGGAATGTACGATTATTTATAGCCTGTCACGTTAAAAAACACTAGGGTGACAATAGAGTCTGCTTGTAACTAAAGACCTGAAGTACAGACTAGATGACTTAACGATATGTCACACAGAAATCGAGCCCAACGTTTCTATGGGTATCATCACTGCCCTCCTATGGATGGCATTTTCATATAAAAATTGGCTCCTCTGTGACAACTACAATCCGTTGAAACTGAGGCACAATAACACGGAGAGCGGTTCTTCAAGAATACCACTCATCCCTTTTTTTAGTTTACGACTAATCACATTTATAGTAAATTCCAGACCAACGAACTCGTTATTAACCCAAAGTTCTGTCGTATTCGTACGGTAAGTTATCCAGTACAACTTCATTTTCTCCCACAACAACATCAAGAGTGTCACGTTTGAGCCACGTGAGGAGCAAGTGGAACACACTGTGGATGGTAACATCTTGTAACAGAACACAACCAAACAAGTTGTTTTGAATTCCTAACTAACAAAGCAAACCCCTATAACAGATATAATGAAATTTCCAAACAACAGAGCAATGTATTAGCATTAGATCATTTCATTATCCCGTTGACAATGCCTCGCTTTCGTAATCCCGCTTCGGATTATGACGCAGAACGGCCGGCGCAATCTTAGTACTTTATGCGGCTGCCCCGGCGCCAATTACCCGCTCATTGGGGGATACGGGCGCAATTACTCCTGTCGTGCGCAAGGCCGACCGGCGCGCTCTCCTCTTCCTGCCGTCGTGCGGTCGGCCCGGGCGCAGGCGCAGCAAATGCAGCGCAAGGTCAAGTGCGCAACGCGGGAGAAATCGAGGCAGACGCCGCGCCGCTGCGAACTCGGGACGGGGGATGGAAACCATAGCGGGCGCGGCGGGAACAGAGAGAGTGAATCTGGACAAGTTTTACCGTTCCCGGGAGCGGCAACTACTGTGGTCATTAGTCCCGTGAGTATAGTGCATGTTAAAGACGGGCAATGGTAGTAATAGAATTCCCCATGGAAACGTGCGAATCTGCGCCAACCTGTACATGACCTAGCTATTTAGCTGGTATCACTGAGCCATTCCCCCACCTCGGGTAGGTGAGCGAGAAAATTTCATGTTTCCGGACGCGTAAACACCTTTGGTCATTAGTCCCATAAGTATAGTGCATGACCGGTAGCTGGCGGTGTTTCTCCTCCTCACTGGCGGGATTCGGCACAGACCTACAAGTCGGCTTGTAAGTCACTGGCGCCGTCGCCCCCCCCCCCCAATTCCACTATCTCCCTCTGCTGAGCAGGGATGGGAAGATCACGCGTGATCTGTTTCTTAGAATACATCACTGGAATCGTCTGGTATTGACCGGAGAAACCAGGGAAAACTACCCATCAAAGAAGCCGAAAGCTATAATTCTCCTTCCGACAGTAGCTGAATTCGAATTCAAACTATGAAGCTACTGTCGTAAATCCGTCATTATCGAATCTTGATCTCTAGAACCTCCCTGTGAGACACATTGAGCGGCAACAGTCTTAGACCTCAGCCATCGCAGAGCGGTTCACTGCATGCATTACAGTCTCTCTTCCCAATTTAAACACACACACACACGTACTATACTATACTATCATACATGGAGGGAGACCGGTCGGGAGCTTAGACGTTCTTCCAGCTATTTCAGTGCCCTGCTGTGGCAGATATTTGCAGAGGGAAAGCAGCAAACCAATATTTAGATCGTCGGCAGATCTCGCGTTCCCCTGGGGAATGAACACTGCCACCTTTCGGTATACAACTACCTTGCAGAATTGACGACCATACCAATCGACGAGACCGGAAAGGAATTAATCCACCGATTAAATTTAACATACTTTTCTGTGTCTGGAAATATATCGGACCTCTAAATGCGAAAATACTGATTCTTGATTAAGATATACAGCTAAATTAATATCGTTCTCAAAAGCACCATTTTGGCCAAACCAATCACTGATTTGCTAACCAGCTTGAGAAACAAAACATTGAAAAAATATTTTTTATTAACTTGCTACAATAAGAAGCACGCGAATATTATTTCGCTCTTTTTGCGCTATATCTAATGCGTGTAATTATAGGAACAATGTATCTAGCGACGCGACAAGTTTCTGAGGTTTGTAAATATTCTCCTGAAGTAATTCGATCTCCTTCCCATCCGCCTCTACGATCCATCCGTTTCCTCCAAAGCAGCGTCCCGGAAACCAACTCCCATGCGTTTTGCGGCCAGGGGAACCGACACGACCGGAAGCCAGGAGGCAGCGGGGGCCAGCGAGACGCGGGCTCCACAAATCACAGAACGGGCGCTGCGCGGGTGCCGACCATGCGACGATTAATCAGGCCGTTATCGGAACCTCACCCGGCCCCGCAGCGCCCCGCCCAGCGTGATGCTCTGCCGTTTGCTCGCCTTGCCGTCGCGGCGGCAGCGCAGCGCTGCGGCCAGACGCGAAAATTTAATTAGCGGTGGGTTGATGGTATCGGACCACAGCATGGCGGGTCTGCGCCGCATGCAGATCAGCAGCCGGTCGGAACCGTTGTTGGGGCTCGACGCACTACTGTCGAAAAGCGAAATGTTCATAATGTTACGTACTAATGTGTGATTATTATTGAGAACGCTGTTTTGGAGGATATTGATTTGACTCTATGATCATAAAGATGAAAATCCCGGATGGCACTGTTAAATACATTACGTTGGAGAATATTCTCTCGTAAAGTTGACGACTTAGAAAGTTGTTTTTTTTCTCCAAGAGGAATGTAATCCGACAATGAGAGGTATATATAGTCATCTCTCTGCGTTCCAAAATTTAATTTTTTTAAAGTATCTCTTCAGCAATTTAAGATATTAAATTCTTCCCAGCAGCACTTCCAAAATGAATAGACCATTTTTGATGGTACAAGCAGAATAAATTAGAGGATTATTGTATACAATAAAGCTATTATATACTGCAGTTCTCACATTTAATCGATGTCCACATACAAATCCAATATCCTAATTTTGTTTTTCCCTGTCTCTATACCAGCAGGGCGCAAGAGGAGATGTGGACATCCCATTCAAACTAACAGCAACATACTCCGTGCGTGATGTTCTAGTTAATGGGCGTTTATATGACCAACGCTTTAAGGCGGCGCGTTTCCCACTGGACGTTTTGGCAGGAGAGATAGCGCAGGCCAACGCGTGGTGCGCCCCCACAACCACCAGCGGGACCTTCTGGCTTCCAGCGTGAGAATTTATGTTCGATCGCACGCCGAAGCCGCGACCCTGCTGTCAGCCCGCATATGATATATCGCCCCATTAGCAATTTAAAAAAGGAAATTTCCCTGAAGTCGCTGAATCTGTTAACTATGGAAATGGAAGGCATTTCAATAAAGTGATGTGAACTCTCGCGTGGCTGTTCGTCGATGAACGCGTTCGCATTCAAAACGAATGAACTTCGCGTGTCAGCACGATGCGATGAGCTCCAATCTGTTGACGTGGAATGCCCTTGGCAGAAGTCAAGGTTACCTTTAGAATTTTATCACCTTTATAAAAATGTTAAGAAAAATTGAGCGCACTACTTTGTTTTTCACTTTACTCAACTTGAGTAATCAGAGATGAAATTAAGGCTAGTTTCAATCATTTGGTCGTCGACACAGATGACTTTCTTAGAATTAAAAGAGAAATACTGAGCAACTAATTTGCGTCCAGCTTGTTCGCCAAGCATATATTTATTTACTGCATTTATTTCTTTAGTGGGGTTCGTTTTACTCTAATTCCCTTATTCCTAGAAAGCGGTGAAATTAAGATTAATAAAACAAATGAGAACACACTATTTCGAAAAACATCGCGAGGAACCGCACGGATTTCACCACAAATTCAAGGGTACGAGGTTTGAGCTACTGTACTACCGAAAGATGAAAAATCCACTTTTGAATCTTACAAGGAGTATTCGAAAGCGGCTGTAAGGTAATTGCGGCACCAGCAACTCGCACGTCTAAGACTCCTCTACTTGGTCCCGCGAGGAGAGAGTTCGCAAGCTCCCTGCTCACTTGCGTTCAAGCGCCACCATCGGCGAGAACGGTCTCGTCTACTAGTATCCTCACAGGATGATTCAAAGTGTTTGCGATAAGCCATGAACGCAATAGCAAATCGAAAGCTAACTCCGAGTATTATTCCCCCTTTCACGTTTTCTGCATTCATGAAAATGCAAACTTTGATAACTCGAAATACTCTTAAAACTCTTTCATCCCCCCCAGCCCATTCTTTTCTCCCACCGGATTGAAGATATTGAAGCTTTTCATCTTTTTTATAAAAAAATGATTTGAAAATAATATTTTTTGGAGACGAGATTTAACATATTAAAAATGTAAACCAAATTGCGTCCTTCAAAAAAGAAAACAGAACAGAGGCCGCCGCCACCAGACCAGGCCCCCGGCGCCCTACGAGTCACGTTTTTAAGCTCAATCTCATTTATTTGAAAATCGACAAAAATATATCTTATTTATACCTAATTTGAATTTTCCTAATCGCAAACAGAAATAAACACTGTAAGAACAGCTTGCATTCCTCAAAAAAAGAAAACACAAACTCGCAAATGGAAATGAGCGACAGGGAAGGTGCCTGGAGGAGGGGGAAATTTATATCGACTACCAGAATCTGCCAGCTATAAGTCAGTCCCTGTTCTGTGCTTAGTGGCGTATCTGACGCACATAGCGCGTTGGCGGTGACGCAAAACCGCAGCGACTGCCCCGGAGAGAGTCGCAAGGTCCGCCTTTGCCCACTCCGCACTGTTCCTGCGAACTAGATTGCGAGTGTGAAGTGCCCTTGAAGATACCAGCATTGTAATGACCATCGCAGTGTTAACGCTATTGTAATACAGCACAGTTCACAAAAACATACGTTCGCGTTAAGGAACGATTACTGGAACTTCTGAATATGAAAACTACGACCCATTTGTGGTGAAACATGGAAGTATTCAATTACATTTCTAGGAAGTCATTTCAATTGCGTATGTTTAGAGTGACAATCGCGAAGTGCAGGAGAATGGCGTGAGGGTTGGTCAAGCAGAATAGATTTAGATAAAAAAAATTAGTATTCTAATCGCGTATTAGCAAGTACATTTCTTAATGAGAGAGAGTGATGCTGTGAGAAGGTAACCGATTAGATCTTTTTTTACAAGGATAAATTTCGACTGTCATAGTAGGCGCGTGGGTTTTAATTATCATTTTCATACATAAAGCAGAATTGTTATCCTTGTGTGTTACACTTTGTGCTGTTTTCACTTCATTCGAAAGAGGTGGTTCAGGGAAAATGGTAAGAGGTAAGATTCTAGGTACATGGGAAAAATTCTCCAAAAAAGCATTTCCCCTTCAGTACTTCCCCTACTAAAGTTAGCAGTTACCGGAAAACTTGTTAAACCCTAGTAAAAATAATGAATAGTAAGAGCAAAGAAAATTGGATCTTTGGATCATTTAGGGACGGAGTATCTCACGCCCAAAATGCAGTAGAACTTCGTTATATCGAATCTGAAGAGAAAAGGAAAATAGGTTGAGTTACCAAATACTTCGATTTCATTAGGTTCCCGTTTTAACGGTTTTGTGGGCCCTTGGTTTCAAGTTAATTTGAGGGGTGCCCTATTCTTACATACACCAATCCCCCTTCCCCAATTTCGATGCTGAAGTATAAAGAAAGTTATATCAACGTACATTGTCTTTTGTAACTTTTAAAAATATTTTGAAAGTATTTTGTAGTGTTTCAATTTAACATTAGTCAAAGAATCACTCCGTTATGCCAATTTTTTGCGTATAGTTTAAACATTATTATTATTATTATTATTGTGCCCGTGCGTTAACACGACACTACTTCCGAGTTTTGAACGGCACCCTGGGGGAAATTGCCAATGTGCACCCCAGTTAACGGCATATGACGCCGTAAAACTCCGCGCGCAGAACGGAGGCGGGCAGCGGCCAGTGGCCAGTGGGCGGCGGTCGAGTCCCTCCGAGGCGCCCGGGCTCCCACGTCCGTCACAGCGCTGGCTGCGCACGCGCCGAAGCACCGTTGGCGCACGCGTGGCCGAGCGAGCACCGACACCCTCACCCCCCCTCTCGCCACCCACGCGGGCGAGGAAGCGCGTCGGGAGAGCGCCGCTGGCCGCAGCCCGGTACCGTGTTCGAGCAGGTTCTCATACAACTTCTGTATGAAAAAAACTTCAGAATCCCAAACTAGACATATAAAAGACAAAAGCCACGCATACACGGTCTGTACGTTTACTGTATGAATTCTGAATGTAGTCTCACTACGTCGCTAGGGGGTCTACCGGGAAACAACTGATTTGCGCCGCCCGAGTACATTCGGTGGCGGTATTTCCTGTGTGTGCGTCCTCGCTGTGTGGTCTTTATTAAGTATTAATCAGCCATGGGGAGCGTAGAGAAGAAAAATAGGAGAGCGGGAATAGGGAAAGTACTTCATCACTGTAACACCTTGACACACCTAGCCACAACACCGAATGACCAATTACCATCGTGTCGGGTAAACAAATTCGTTGGAGAACGATTCTGCCGCTAAAGGCGGTTAAGTCAAACTGTAAGCTTTCTGTGAAGAATTACGAACTTTCTCAAAAGTTTTCATGCAGAAATTGTGCTGTCTGGGCTGAAAGTCTTTCGTCCAATCTGAACGAAACTGTACCGTATACACCTGCCTCAAAGATATACCGGAGCCTAGACGAGGACTAGCTGACATTTCTGCTTTGGTGGGTGGAGGCAGCTTGTTTTACGAATGACACTCAGTAAAACATGTTCGTGATATGCGTTCGTTTCAAAACTTTCTGACGAAAAAAACATGATAGGGAGAGGGGATAGCGTCTATTATGTATGGATTATCAAAGCGGAAACGAGCAATATTACACAGTAATTATACCCTATATCTTGCCTATTTACCTATTACGTATCTATACCCTTGCCTATTATACCCTATATCCTGACTGTTGACGACTAATCGCACACGTCATGTAGATTGAAAGAACATTATGTTACGTTTACTTACATTCAATAATCCAGTATTCTTACTAACGTCCATTTACTATGCATTTCCTTTCATTCTGTTGAAGTTTCACAGGTCGAAGACCAATGAACCAGGGAGCACATATTTATACAGCACGAACATCTGCGTCACTGAATGTAGTTTCTCCCAGCTGCCAGCGATCACGTGAACGAAACAACGACCCAATAAACATATTGACTCCCGTCAACTAATGCATTCTGACTGATCTGTCTCGGAGCGAAAACAGATCCGTCCACACACTGATTCACAACAAACTGTGTCACGACCTACGATAAATCAAGCAGCATCAAACCAGCCGAAGTGACCACCGCAAGCTCCGATCAGCCGAGTGGACGGGGAAGAAAGGGGGGGCCATGACTCGCAGACCGCCGCAGACCCGTTCGCTAGAAGCTCTCGAGCGCGCGCGATCGCACGGAGGACGACGGCCACTTACCGGCGGCAGCGACGGCAGGCACTGCGCTCGCGCCGAACCCAGGGCCCCGCGGCCGCGCTGCCCTCGCCCCCGCCCCCGCCGGAAACGCTTTGTGGCCACCGGTGGGAATCGGAGCCGCTCCCGCCTCGCTCCCGATGCGCCGCCTTTTTACGTAACCCGGCGGCGGCCGCCACGTCGCGTCGCCTTTGTTCAGCCGCTGACCGCCACTGGCCACTGGTCGTGGTGTGATACTTTTTTTCTCCCTCTCTATCGGGTAGTACACAGGGGACTGCGCTTGAAATGGACAACACTTGCCCCAGATTGGTGGTCAAACTCACGATTCTAGGGATAAGTATTTTGAGGCGTTTGGTCGTGCAGAATTTAGTTTCCACCAACTTCAACTAACCATGCCACACTCGTCTAATCAATATTCCCAGAGTTTAAGTACCGGACATTTTATATGGAATGGTAAATGAAACTGGGTCATGACTCGAAGATGAAACGCGTTGTTTTACCCATCCAGGGATAGCCATTAGATGTAATATGATACTACTTCTATGGAACAGAAATGACGAAGAAATGAACAGTGCCTGTCCCAGATTTGAGATCACTTAAGTGATTATTAGGAAAGGATGATTGAGATGTTTCAACAGTCTTCCATTTAAACTCCGCGCGCGGTCTGTGGTCCTTTGTTTAATGTACACCTGTGTTATCTGTCTGGAATTTATCGGAGGAAACGGATCAGACGAGCAAGCCCCTCTATCTACTCAGCTGAGGTCTGGATGTCAGCGACCTACAGGTCACGCAGTCAGAACCTCCTGGTCTACTAAATTTCAGTCGCGAACTTTCATTAAAACCATATTGCACTAGAGAATAAAACAATTGGATAGCTTTAATCTTTCTCGTGATCACGAGTTAATAACGAAACGAATGAGATTTCGCAGCGTTGCTGGTGCTAAAGTTCATTATAGAATTTATAGTATTAGAGGAAAATGAATGTAAAGCGAGATTGTGAAAATGACAAACTGTAACATTGCAATGTTTTGTCCAGCAACAGCGTCCCTGACCAATATTCATTCAGCGGTGATAAACTTCGATATCACAAAGTATTCCTCGCGTTTTATACACACTGGAATGTCATCGCAGTTTTCACGACACTTATCCCAGATAAGATATCAAGTCCGTGATTCTTGAGAAAGGAATTTTGAATTTTGAAGATGTTGCGTGGTTACAGTGCTTTTTCTTTGAAATATCAGAATCTTATCTACGAGAAGAAACCATTGCCTACATTTTAAACACCTTGATATAAATTCCAGGGCAAAGATACTACTGAGCAAATGTGCGCAGTTCAATCCTACATCAAGTGGACAAGGTTATGTCCAGAAATAGCAACATAATATGCGATTCATTCCATACCATGTAGATATGTGGTAATTAGCGCCAGACCTATTAACTAAACTTTTCGGCAGCGAATATAATCACATTCTTTATTAGAACTGAAAACAATTTTGTGAAACAGCTCGCACTATATTGACGAAACATTTGAGAACTGGAATTATTTTTCAACGGGCACCGACCCTGTTCAAATGTTAGTGCGACAAACAGGTACATTAAACCTTGGCATTTAGCAGAATGCGCACACAATTATACCGGCTTGACATGATTACTCGACTGAATAATGAGAATGCAAAAGGCAAGTTAGTATGCGTACAAACGAGACCGGATGCAAGAGACACCGGCTGAAGTAAAAAGACAGGGTCGGTGAAGGTTGTCCTGGGGACCTAACTATCACTATTAACAAGCTATGCAGGGCATTTGCTCTGGATTTCCATCATCAACAAGGACGACATATTGGGAGATCGGGTGGGTTTTGAAGTGAAATATGAACTAACACAATGCTAATTTTCTCCCCGAAGTTAAAACGAAAATACGTAAACCAGACCATTTTTAGGTATAGTGTAGGCAATTCATAAGGAATTAATAAATTAATATTTCAGAATGTCTCTCTCTTCAAAGAAAAATTGGTAATATATCCGAAAACAATATAAAATGAGAAAAGTTCGAGACTAATTCTTTCCGAGCCGATATGCTTCGGAAAAAACTTAGTCACAGAGGTTTTCAATCCCAAAAGAATATGAACTATTCACCTAAATGATATTAAACATATATTGAGAAGTTGAAATCACAATTTCTCATTTCGATTTCTTGATTAAAATTTCTTCACTCAAGAATCCAACGTTTACAAAGCACCACTACATCCATCCACAAGAAACTAATTTCCTAATGGAGTGGTATGACATGTTGACTTCTACCAAAATAGAAAAAGGAAAATACATTCATGTGATTCAAATTGGAGGTGAACCAACCTTCCCCATATCGTACCCTGACCTGTTCACTAAATATGAAAAAAATGAAAATAAAATAATAATAAAATTAGTAATAAAACAAAAAAATGAAGGAAAAAAACTTCGGCACTACCCTTGTTAACACTGCGGTATAACGCGCAATTCTATAAACCACCGTAACACCGGCACAGAGGCCGTTGCGCGGGGCCGGCACTGGGTGTCAGCGCAGCGGGCGGTGGCGGTGGCGGTGGCGGCCTTCACTGCACAATCGCCCGCATTCCGAGCCGCCCGCGTGTGGGGCCGAGCCATCGATCGCGAAATGGCAATCAGCGCTGGCCTTCCTGCCGCGCCACCCGTTCGGGCCGTCGGCGCCGCTGGGAGTGGGGGATGAGCTCTCGCCCGCCGGCCGAGAGGGGGCGGAGGGCGAAGATTAAAGGAAGCCTAGGTGGATGAGTAGGAGGGGGGAGCTATTTTATCGAACGTCTTCGTTAATCGGAAACTGAAATAGAAAAAGAGAGGAAGGGAATAGTGAAGTGTTGTAAGTGTATGTATGATTGAGTGTGGTGTGTGTGTATCGATGAGTGAAGGATGAGGTGGAGTGAGTGATGTGAGTGAGTGAATAGAGAGAGGAAAGGATGGTGGGAGGAGAAAGGAAGAGAATAAGCAGTTTGGAAGCAGGAAAAGGTGAAGCGTGCCATGAACGAAGTATTAGAGAAAAAGGAGGAAAATAGGAAAGGTTAGAGAATCAGAAAGGTCAATGAAAAAATGGAAATAGATAGGAATCTCAAAAACCTGGAAAGATGCAGAACTTCAGAGAAATAATTAAGTTATCAACGAAGAAGATACGATGCGAAGAACAATGCACGTAAGGAAGAGAAGTACAAATAAGAGGGGAAATAGATGCGGCTTGGACGAAATAAGATGTGAAAGGGACGAAACAGGTGAAAGGAAAGTGAATCCAGGAAGCGTCTAGACTCAGCAGCGCCCTCACTGCAACTACGAGGAAGAGAAAACCCAATCAAGGAGAGCGAAGGTGGCAGGCAACAGGCAGCAAGCTGATCGGCGCCGCACCTGAGAAGAGTACAGATGGCAGAGGGGCGTGGCCCAAACGAGAGCGATCGGCGTTGTGTAAACTCGCTGGCCCGCTGGCACCTGCGCCGCTCCATGCTGCTGAATAAGTCATGGGGACAAGGAAACACACTTTGGTAGCGCAATACTGTTACTCGCGCCCCACCATTGGTCTGTGTTAGTATGGGGATAGGACCACGCGTGGGTTAGAGGGAGGGGTCAATTGGATACCAAAGCGGCTATGACAATCGAGACTAAACCGAAGCCAATATGACGCCAAATAAATGTTTAACGTTCAAACAGTTTTATAACTTTGACAATAATTTAATGAAACAATTAACTTATTGCTGAAAAATGTGTGGTAAAGGCAGAATAATGTAATAGTGCAAAATTATGACTAATTTAATGCTCGTAAGCGAATATATTTCATCGTAAAAACAGTGCAGGTGTTTTGAAAAACAAAATCTGCTACAAGAAACTGCTTACAAGTACGCGGATGTAAATAATCGAGTTAAAGGTTTACTAACGCACGATTTAATACATTTTTAAAAATTGAAAATCTCCTGTGGTTAGTCGAGCTTCTTGCCACACACTTTCTTTTCAAATCTCTGTTTCATACCTCAGTACCACGGCTGTCTTTGAATAGAAGCGCATTTCATTTGTTGTCACGTGTTCCAACAAAACACCACAGATCCGCGCGTCCCTATCCGCAGAGCGCGGTGCGAAGCAGAGGGGCTCCCGGGCCTGGAGGCGACGCACAATTGCTATTTGGGTCGACGCACCGCTCGAATAACAAAGAGGCAGCCCGAGGATTAAGGAGGGTGACGTCATGGTCACCATTTCAACGCCGTCCTCGCGCTGGGAACGTCACTGTTGTACGGATGAATGGAACAGTAATTGAACAACGGAGTCCTATGTTACTTTAGGATCCGGTTGTGGCTTTTGAGAAAGAGGGTCTTTACCACACTTGGTCGAAGGATATTGGACTAGTGCTTTGATTATTAAGAAAACAATAGCTGTATGAGAACCGAATATTCGACCAGGATGATTTGTGCTGCATTAATAAACAAAACATTTATTTTGGAACTAAAAGGACTTTTATCATAACGATTTTAGTACATTGAATATTTCTTTGAATTACATAATTCATTTGAATTCGCCAGTTTCGGGAACGAAATGTTGACTTAAATTCTTTTTTTTTAATTCAAGTATATTTATGTAACATCCGAATACCATAGAATCCATTTGCTAGCAAAATACTTTTTCAACAATTAATTATTTTCCTAAGTGGATAAATTCATATCTACGACAGTTCAGGATACACTTTCACAATACAATCCTACTGAACGGGCCTGCGTCATTACCAGAAGCATCCTGGAGAAAGTTCTCCGAACTGCCACTTCAATACATAAGAATACCACGTGGGTTGAGACGCTCGAGGCGACTAAACGTTGCCAAATTCCTGCAACATCAACGCCGCGTTGCATACGCGTGAGGCTTGATGCAACTTGGCCTCACTCTCCCGATCGCAGGAATCCCTTCTCTTCAGTGCGCTTTCACCTGCGATTTTGCGATATTCGCGGAGCTACGCGCACGCTAGGGAATGAGGAAGGGAAGCAAGACACCGAGCGTTCGATCACGTCGCATTCCGACTTCATTACCTGCTAGCAAGAGACGTAGAAACCACGACACGAACTATTCATTGTGCGGAAAAAATGCAAGTAAAAGAACATCGGCATTATTCCATTTATTTCAATTACGGCACAATATATTCTAAGAGAGATCAGTGACCTTAACTTGTGTACACAAGAATAAATTAAGTGAACTGGTTGACGAATTGCTCAAGGTAGCAGAACGCTGTGGGAATGAGGAAGTCATAAATATTTTACAGCGTATTTGCAGGCCAGGTTACTGTTAATATAGTTGAATTCGGTAACAAATATAACCCTGAAGTCCTGAGGCAGCCAAGATAAGTTGATTTATACATTTGTTTTCGAGGATTCTAAGGAGTTTGCACTTCCTTGAGGAGCTTTTTTTTTTAGATAAAATTAAGATTGATATCACATACCACCATGTGGCTGCGATTAAGATTGCCATTATCTCCCTCGCACATACTCGTACACTCAGAATATCGAAGCTTCGCCTCCAATTTACGTCTCGTGGGACTGGCACGCTAAAACCGCCTAATTACCCCTCGACAATAAGCTTCCACTACCAACACGCAGCGCCCCCGCGCGGACGTCCATCTCTGCGCACGGAAGGAAGGGAGATGAGTGGAGGTCATCTCGTGCATCTCGCACGCGACCCGGCGTGAGCGCGTCTACCCCGCCAGCAGCGCCGCGGAATTGGGCGGGGCGGCGCAGGGAAGGAGACTCCGGCCGCGGAAGACGCGACGGCGGAGGCGCGAGTCTGCGGCAGGTGTCCGGAAGAGGAACTGCTCGCCCGGCAGCTGTGGGCACGAGTGCGTTGGACGCGGCAATGGGGTGTTTGTCCAGAATGATCCACCACAGGGTGGTGGCATGAACCCACCTTTGAGAGAGAGATTCAGGTCACGTGGCCTGCAAGAGATTCAGGTCACGTGGCTGCCTCTGACGTGAGTCATGGCATTTTACAAGCTGTGAAAAATCTTGCTGTGGTTCAGCATCAAAACATGTGGGAGCGGAAGGAAATTGGAAACTGGTTTATTTTGTATATGGGAGCGCCAACTGCTGCAGTAATTAGTCCGCAATGCATGTTGTATGCCGGGAGGAGCTCGCACGAACAGCTGCGGCCTCCATGTCGGATTGCATGAAGCGAAGAGAAGCGTAAATGGCGGAGGAAGATGTGGCCATGCGTAAAATTGGGACGACGTGCGTATGCGTTTAGAGTCATGTACTCAATGAGAAGCTTTTTACTGTAGTATACTACGTGTGAAAAAATGGGAATTAATATGGCGAAAATCTGCTTCTGTTTCATTCCATCCACGAATTCGCATACTACACGCACAAGAAAACGTATCGTTTATAACTAGAGGAAAATTCCCTAGGTGCTCTTCCGTATTCGATGCAGACAGCACTACATTTCGAAGTGCCGATTGTCCAGCATCTCTTTGCCAGCACCGCAAGGAACTCGCTCGAAGTGCCCTGTTCGTTGTGGCGACCAGACGCGCGAGCCTCGCGGGGCGCGGTCGGTCGCGTGGGCGGTCCCAGTGCGGCGTGCGCGCGCCCGGGCGCACCTGTTGCTGCGGCCACCGCGTGACGCGGGTAGGCGGGGCCGCCAGACCCCCCCCCCCCCGGGGGAATCTACGCCTTCCTTCTCGCAGTGTCCTGCGTCCCCGTCGGGGCGAGCGGGACCAGGAGTTATTGTCGAAGTGCACACGGGGGGGGGGTACACATGGTTGTAATATTGTCGCTTATTCAATTCATTTCAGATAGGTACTTTGAGAAAAATGTTCCATAGCGTCGGACATGCCCTTGTTAGTAATCACAGAAACATAACACTATTAAGGTTTTGGATTTACATTTATGTGTTCCATGAAAGCACTTTCGTAAAAGCGTAAATCAACTCTTTGACAACGATTTTACACAAGCCTTTATTTCGTAAAGAACATCGGATTCCGAATTGATTATAGAAATTTCCAGCTTTCGTCACTATTTAAGCAATAGCTGGCCAACTTTGTTGTTCCGGGAAACAACATTGCGACAGTTCCAAATTCGTTAGCGGCTGCCAAGCCGGAGTTCCGCGAAAGAGATCGTCAGAGGCCGGCGCAGCCTTCCGAGCACTCCGCATTTTGCACTCCGTCGAATCATGACCAGTAGCGTAGCTAGAAAGTGGACCACCCAGGGGGTTATTGGAGAATACAGCCTGAAAGAATTATATAAAATGGGGGGGGGGGGGCAGAAGAAAACCCCCCTGACCGGTGACACTACTGGTGCTCGTGGAAAGAGGGTAGACAGTGGTGATAACGTGGGCGTCATCTGACAAAAAATAGCGAGGTAGCAACAACGGTTTCAAAGTCTATTATATATATTTATATATCTGTAATTGTCGATAAAGACTAACTTGTATTAGGATGTATGAACGATTCCATTTATAAAAGATACTACGTAAATTTGCCACGAGATATATGTTCTTAAATACAACACATGAAAGGTGATTATCATACTCAGCATTAATGCATGCTTACGAGAATATCCAAATTAAAATTATATTTAACACAATACGGGAATAATCTAGGTTTATGCTTTTCTCCGCCGATATTGACAGTTCTTTTTGTCTTCACGACTTTGAAACGAATCAACCGATTTAGGATCGAAGAATCAAAAACACCACGCGAGGAGTTGCGTATAAAGTCACATGGAAATCGAATGAGGTAAAGTATGAATGTCTATTGACAATACTTAGTTTTAATTTAGACAACTTCGTATACAATCGTCGGAATTTGTACTACGTTATACAACAATATATTCTTATACTCTTCGCACCAAACCCAAAATGCAACTCTTAGACCCCCCCCCCTTCCCCTTCGTTAGCTACGCCACTGGTCGAGATGAAGATAGCAACGGCAGCGGCCGAGCCACTCACCGCCACCAACAGCACCTAGTTCATGCCCGGCATGGAGCACCACTCACCTGCAACAAGAGAAAGGGAGCGTTAGCACAAGTGGACAGGTGGTCACGATTCGATTTATGCAACTGCGAAACTTACATCCAACAATCTTACACGTGTTGCACGCTTTTCTCTCAATGGTATAAAACACAGCCAATTCAATTAACATTCAGATGAATTCCTGTTTCCAATAGCTAGTCTACAAGGGTACACTCACCGACGTACCTAACAATGTTTCTGTGTACAGTGATTGTATCAATAAACATCGTGACCAAATCTCTATTTAAAGCAGAACTTTTAGTGTCCATACTCTTAGGAATGGAAATAATGACACGAACAATCTCTCTGGATTTAATTAATTTGCCCAACTAAGATTCATTTTTAAAATTGACCACACGTTTTTGAAGTTCCTTTCTTCAGAAAAGTGTTACTCCACGTTCAAAAATATTATTTGTCGTAGCATTGTAAGCAGAAAAAAATACTGTGTTCGCCTTTACGTTAGCAGAGTCCTTTGTCATCAAGTTTCAATAACACTGACAATATTTCGAAACCATTCTTTATTGAATAGGTCTCCTGCCACTTGCAGAGATAACGTCTAGCATATAAATCATAATTTACTTATCCCAACCACGCCTCATGAATATACATCAAGAGCAAGTGTTGCAAGTAGGTCACGAATAAATGTAGCCTATCCCTTCACAAGGGATCATTTTATCCCGACAACAAAGTACAACCTCTGGAATTCCGGCGAGTCTGTCACACTAGCACTGCGACCGAAGAAAACTTATCTCGCTACAATCTCACCGAAGCGTGCGGCGCTCCCAAAACAGACCGGGACAAAGTATCGAGCTTTGTTTAACTCCGTTTGTGCACGTGAGAATGAGCGTCAACGCGGCACATAACGGGACAGTTTAATGTATTCCTGGTGATTATCTGCCTCTTCAGGGCGCCGGGCTGGCTGGGGAGGCCGCCGCCGGCCCGTGCGAGGAGGCGATGAGCGCGTCCGTGTACGTCACGGCCGGCGGTGGGCGCGGCGGCGGCGGCGGCGGCGGCAAGCACAATGGGCGTACGGCGCGGCCAGGAACGCGTGTCCCGTTCGGTCATGCCACGCCCTACGTGCACAGATTTGGACGTGCGTGGTTGTCGACACCCGGGTCACCCTAGTACATGCCCCACATTGAGAATTTTAGAAGCATAACATCATCTGGCAATGATAAATTTATAGAAGTGGAGAGGCAAAAAATAGCGAGAAGAGTTATTATTTACGCCACTTAACAATATTATTGTCTCTAAACGAATACTAGAATAGCAAGGAATTGCGTTCCAAGAACGTAGCATTAAAAAGTTACTAAAACCAGAGTCATGTTAGTTTACGATACAAATAATATGCTGGTGACTAGTAATTATTAAAAACAAATTCGAAAACTCCAATCAACTTCCTGGTGGCTTTCACGATACTACACCGCAATGTCACCGTCACCATTGTGGGCTATTGGTAATGCAATTAGAATGCTAAAGACAATCTCCTTATATGATCAGACACACCATTCTACGTTTTGCTGACTAATTTTAATTTTGGAAGCTGTTCCGATGTTTCCTTTATAGTTTTCTTCAAGCATCAAACCGCGAGAACTGACACAAAAGGATTCCACACCGCAAGTCATTTCCGTCTGTATCTAAAAGCTATTTCTCGCCAAAGAATTTGCCGTTGGAAATGGAATAACCCATTATACTTCAACAGCCACTTCTGTCACTGTGAAATCAAAACAAACGTTCTTTGAGAGTTGTGAGAAAAACAACAACAGCGGGTGTCGCTAAATAGGTTATTCGGAAACAACGTTAAAAACAAGCGGATACACGGAAAGATTTCGCATTTCGTTGATTGTGCAAATTACTTGATTGCCTCGTCCTGTGGCACACATGCGCAGAACGATGTCTCAACGAGACGATGAGACATTGCGCCTCCAATTAAAAAAACAGTTCCTCCTCAGGGAGAGTCCCGAGTTACAATGAGCTTGTAGGAATGCCTGTAGAATGCGTCAGTTCTCGTATCTTTATCTGAGGGCGGGCGTAAAGTTGGAGACTACCACTCAAAACTGAGTTAGGAATTGTGCTTTGTTGTCTCTTTATAAAATGAGAAACGTTTTTGTTAGGAATACAAAGGTGCAACCAGAAGTGACAAAGCAACTTGTGAGAGGTGGCACTGAAGAGTTCACCAAAATTTGTAAAAATTCAAGTAATGGATTTGAGAAGATCCATCAATCTTCATACTGCGGTTTGGCGAAGAATAGTTTGTACAGTAAAGTCATGATCCGTTGTTAAAAACAGATTCCAAAGTACAACAGTTTATCTTCAGAACTTTATTTATAGTTTTCGCGAAGCCAGAGAGTAGTTTTTCGATTCATTTCATGATACTACGAGTGGCAAATCATCCTTCATTCGCCATTTCTTTTCATTCCAAAGGGAGAGATTTTATGAAGCATTACCATACAAAAGTAATGAAATGAAGTACAAATGAGTAAAATGCGCAAAACTATTAGTTTTATCAGCGACGCAAACTTAAGTCTTACAATTTCACGTATTTTCAAGCAGAATATAAAAATAGAATATATACGAAACAAAACATAGCTCTCCTCCGAATCAAAGTGTTTTTGTGATTTTACGTAAAATTAAATAATTAATAATACTAAGCGCAAAATCCTTTGATCAACCTTCAAGATTTCTCTGTCCCCAGCAAAGGTGTTTCGAAGCACCCCAACTGATCCCTGAATAGGAAAATTTCCTGTTTGCAGATGCGTCATCAGGCACACGCGGATTCGTCGAGTAATCGCGGAACCGACAAGAAAAACATCTGAAAACCCGTATTTCGCGTCGCGCCTGTTGACGGGGGCCGTCGGACGTCTCCGAGGCGCTCGCGCGTTCCGCGGCGTCGCTTCAAACAAAGCACGACCGACAAACAGCGCGGCCAGCGGCTGTCACGCCACGGCGGCCCCTCAGCTGCCGGCCACGCAGAGTCGCGTCACGCCAGGGGACACCGTCCACGGTGCAGTTCAGCTCCGGAAGACATTCTTCGAGTTGAGATAGAGCGAAAGACGTCCTTTAAGATCTTGCTCTCTCGGAGGGAAATTTATCATTTGAGGTAACGTTTCGGATAAATACCATTTCACTGTTTGGCCTTTAAGATTGGCATAGAAGTGCTTTCAATATGCAGTGCTGCCTAGATTAGATCTACAGAAGTAAATAGATTTAGGAAACTTAGCAATACCTTTGCAGCCAATCATTGTTTAGTGCGCACGGGGGCTATGAGAAAGCTTTCCAGTACCTTTCCAGTACGTATTGAAATATCTTGTATTAATGATAGAAACGGTTCGTTAAAAATAATTTTACTGCCTATAAGAAAATAATCATACGCGGCATTTGAGTTCGGAAAGAGACTTGACACGTATTGTACTCATGAGAAGAATAAACCGTGTCACTATATCACTATTTTCCCTCAGATCAAACGAAGCTGATGAATACGTGATATGTGAATTGCAGCGACTATGATTCTACTCTTTGTTGAAAAATATTTTACCAACACTACACAGGGCAGATTGTACAAAGTCTTGTCATATACAACTTTTTAACAATCAAACGAAAATTACCAAATTGTGACGCTCATACAAGCGTTAAGCTTTTGTCGCCCAGGAGACTTTTCCAGTAGACATTTACTACCACCCTGAAATTGCGAAATGTGCTAGTGGAAAAATACCTAAAGTGCCTGAATATTAGAAATTTAGATCTCAAAGCATTCTAGAAAACGCAAGCCATCATTATCCCCTCTCAAAGCCTTCCTACTGCATACAATCACAGCCTGAGCGGCGTTTCCCAAACACAAACCTCATAAAAAGGGCGAGGTAATAAGCCTGAAACAACGTAAAACACTGAAGCAAATTCCTTTCTCTCTGCACGACGGGAGGAAAAAACAAAAACCCTTGCCTCTGACCTTGGCACGACCCAGTAAATCGACTTCTTTAACACACACACACCCTACTATTCTGGTAAGTGTGAAGGCTCCGAGCACGCGAGGGGTGGCCCAGAGGGAGGAGGGCGGAGGGCCGGGAGGGGCGGTGTCGGCAGTCACCGCCGCCGGAAGAGAGGCTGGCGGCGAAGCCTAACGCCGGTGTCGCCACGAGCGCGCGTCACGCGTCGCCGTTTTCGCGGCCGCGAGACGGCGAAACGCAAAGAAAAAGCTCTGTCCCCTCCCCCCGGTCACCGCAAGGACACCTCCCCCCCTTCAATATGTACAGAGGTTTTAAAAAAATGTTTTTGAATACATAGCATTCAAAATTGTTCATGGGCAAAATTATATTTGGTCGGAGTGAATTAAGACATTAAAACATAATTCACACATTAAAACTTATTCCATGATCTATATTTTCCATTTCTATTTCATGCTAGTGAATACATATAATGGAAAATTGTATATGTTAACTTATTTGGAACAAATAACACTTAAGAAGGTATTATCAATAATGTAATGTTTTAAAAGTTGAAGCATGCTCAATTTGAAACAATTTCTGTGACAGTACTCGGTGAAAGATGAATGAATGAATGAATTGTTCACATACTTTTTTTTTATTGAACGTAATGTACTATTGCAATGGCTATTACCATTCAATTAAAAAAATAAGGTTTCATTACTTTTTGAAAATGTCCATGACTTAAAAATTACTGAAGTCTTAGAAAGTATCCTTGATTTTGAACAAAAATAATATTCGGATTTGCGATACAAAGTTGGATAAAATTATCCTGCTGAGATTTTATTCCGACCGAGAAGAATCAAATAAAGAATAAAGTGACTAATCGGTCGCGTTATAGGTAGTACCAAGCAACACTATGAATTTAAGCGAATGAAGCCCTGCTCAAAATAAAACAAGATTGTTTTACTAGTACTGATTTTTGTTGGTTTAGTGTCCTACAATATATCCTAGCCGGGAGGACGAAGAAAAAGGACAAAAACAACAGATTCAGAGAGGAAAGATATTTCATTACGTATGATATGAGTTGTCTACATGCTGATATAACCCTCTACGACCTGTGTCTTAACTACAGAGTATGAAAGACCAGTACACAGATCCATTGATTGTCTAATCCAACAGACAATACAACTTTCCGTCCTTGCAGCAGCGGCGAATCTTGTCATTGGCGCCGTTGGATTGCGTCCCGTTGCAGTCACGCGTCCGCTGGAGGCTGCGGGCCGGCCTTGAGGCCCGATCGGACACGGCCCAACACGACTCGACACGCGACGAGTGGTGCCGCACGCGGCACGGCGAGTCGGGTCGGCACTCTCCCTGTTAAATTCGCGTCGAAGCAATTCCACCGTCACCTGATTGCGAATAACTGATTTACTATCGATCTCCACTTTATATTCGCGTCGCACAAATGGGATCAGGAAAATCAAATTGTTTGTGGACTATGTACGGAATAGTGGGTCGTGGTCACAATGCGGGAGCAAGATTAATTCAGCGGTTAGAGTATCAGTAATGAACGCGGTTGAAATGAGTCCTATTTTATGAACTAATTATATTAGAACACACATAACTAACTAAGTGTGAAGGTAATGACCTAATGCAAACAACAGTGACTAGCATAATGTGAAATTTGCTCGTAGCACCACTTCTTGCCCTATTGCTTTCTCCATCACAATTCCTCCTAGCTTAGAGCGTATTATGTCTTTACCAACAGCTTTTTTTTAATTGGAACAAAAGAACAGGAAGAAATCTAAAAACCAAAACTATGTTTTGTTTTAAGGCGTCTATTATCGCGCAGCCACTGAGGTAAGCGATTTTATTGGAGCACTCTTACGTCAAACTCAGGAAAACTTTCAGCGCTTGCCATTGAACGTCACGGCAGACACCTTTTCTTACCCAAGAGAACATGCGCATTTTTTGGGAGTGGCCGGGGGGACCCGCGAAAGGTGGCCCGAAGTTCGAAGAGCGAGCGGGCGAGGGGCGGAGACGGAGAAAGCGAAATTGGGCGGAGCCCCGCCCTAGACCGGCACGCGGAGCGACTGGCGCCGCAAACTCGCTCTGCCCGCGCACCCGCAGTCGCTGGCGGCGAGAGGAGATGCAGTGGATCGGGAGCGGACGCGAAGGACGAGACGAGCGGGGGAGAAAGGAAACGAAACGGATCGGCGCAGAGGGCGGAAATGAAAGAAGATGAACCGGGGTCAACGAATCGAATAGAGCGGAAATTTAAAGCCCTGAGAGGAAATGAAAATAGAAAGGAGCCAAACTAGTAACGTCGAATAGAAATGGAAGAAAGCATTAGAACACTCAAGAAAGCAAAAGGATCTGGAACAAAGGAACAGAAACGAACGGGCGAGAACGAGCTGAATGCCAGAAGTCACGCGGTCCATCAAGAATGAAAGCCAAGAAACGTGGATGAGCAGATATAAAAATAGTATGGGAACAATAAGATCCAATCGCAAAAGGCAAAGCCGTCGTATGTTTCAGAACGTTGGGGAAATTCCGTTAGCCGACGATAGATCGATGCCGGATCTAATCACCCTTCGGGGCAAGATCACAGCCATCTCAACGAAAATATGTGAACTACACTTACCTAATAACCTCAGTAGTTGACGTGCCCGGAATCGCTAATCAATCAAATCGAAAGGGGAGAAACGCGAAAGCGACCGAACGGGGACTACAAGTTTGAATCGTAACATGCAAGTCGGAAATGAACACTACGCTTTCGAACCCGGACGAACGGAAACGCCCACGAACGAACGATCGCCAACGAACAGACGGGGGAACTAATTGTAAGTTTCAATCGCAACAGACGAATCGTAAACGAACCGTACGTTTCGAGAGAAAGTCACCTCCGCCTTCGATTCAACATCCACCTCGTCCTCCTGTCGCGGCAGCCGCGTGTTTTACGGGCGCGCGCTTTCGCCGCTTTGATCGCTTCGCGCGTGTTCGCGATCGAGGCAGAGGAAGGCTCCGGGGCGAGAAGCTTCCTCGACTGGATGCTGCGCCGCCGCCACCGCCCCCCCGCCGCCCCCAGCGGCACGAGAAATGCTGCCTCTGCACCGGCGAGAATACCGCCCGGATTCCTCATGAAGAACCCGACAACGAAGGTAGTAGAGGTTCCGTTCGACCGTGAAGTCAGGAATTTCATTGGGAGTGTTCTGCGAGTTTCGACCCCTCGGTGTTGAGCGTTCCTAACAGTTCTATCGTTCTCAAATGACATTCTCTGGAGTACACCTTTGAAACGGGATCGCACCGTCTTTACAACTATGTATACACCTACATTTCTCTACTAATCTGACGCAGTTATCAGCATTTACAAAGGAATACTGATATCTGTTGTATTTATGGAGGTGATAAAACTTTTTATTCAATTATCACTGACTTAATACATAATCTTTATTTAATTTGTTTATTTATTCTCGTTGGACTGTATTTCAATGCATTACAATACAGAGCTTTCAGGATTAGGGCCATCCTTAAGTCTAAATTGATTTTCTTCTCTGAATTTTACGTTTCGGGTAATACAGAGCTAAGTAAGAAGGTAGTTGGTGTGTAGATGGGCGAGAGAGATGTCTAGAAGTTAATTAGGTTCGAATAGTTTTTCTGTAAATCTTGATTTAATGCGGAGTCTTGTTGGTGGTGGTTAAATATAACAGAATCGCACAAATTTTTTCCTGTGAACACTGCCAAATGTGTTTGATACAGCGCTTGAGTGAATGATTGTCAGCGAGAAAAAAAAAATTGGATTGTAACTAATTTTTTCCGAGAAGAATAATCCGAATTCTCGTAGTTCCAGTCCAGTATTTTCGAAAGGTTGGTCGTGCGATTGATTCAGACGGCAAGCGCCGTCATGTCCGGGGCCGTGACACCGCCGCCGTGCTGTCTCCCCGGGCCCGATAAAGGGGGCAGCTATCTCGTAATTGCATCGGGGGGCGACGAGATGCAGCCCGGCATCGGCGGCCGCGCGGCTCACAGGTGGGCGCGTTTAGTATGCATTAAACCACGCGCGATGATAAACCACCCCGTTTCACGGGCGCGTGATACCACTCGATGAGCCTGGAAGCCGATATGGAAGTATGTTTACAATGCAGTCGAGATTTCTTTCATCCCAAGCCGAATCAAATCCAAATTTCCGAAAGACATGCTTAAACCTCCTAAAAAAACAACAGCAGCTTCTAGAAGCTAACAAACGAATTACACGAGCCAGAGTATCTAATCTCAATTTGTCAGGAATGCCCAAATCCCAAAATGTCAGTATGTAAAACCGAAACCCCTCGAAAGACCTTTGGTCGAACGAGAAGAAATAAATTTAAAAAAATAAATATTTCTTTCCTTTTAATAGATTGTCTTTTCACGAACGAGTACCCCTCACGAATAAGTACCCTTCACGAACGAGTAGCGATAAATTTACATTAGGGATTAAAATGGACAAAACGAAATAACTGGCTCTGATATTACCATCTGTTGTCCTTCGCGTCCATGTCGATAAAATAATCAAGATTACTAGTGTAATAAATTAGTGGAGGTTGATGCTAACAAAATGATGCTTCGCTCGGAGAACAATAGTGTAAACTCTAAATGTCTTACGGAATATGAAGATAACTTCAGCTTGAACCACATGTAGTCATACAAACTTCAACAGTATACACTTATTTTGGGGGTATATAAAATTCTAGTATTCTACTTGATTAGTGTTTTAAACACCATTTCAGGGTAAACGAACAATTTCCATAACCTTACTGAAACAGGTCAAGGCGCAGAAGGAAAAATGAATTGACTCATAAAAACCGGTACGGCCAGAAAAGTTACGTGATCCTCACGTCCTCTAGCCTAGTGGGTCATCTATGGAAAGAGAAATTTAGGTTATAGAATTTAATTTGCATGATAAGAGAAAACAGACACGAAATGTCACCTGGTCAGTTTCACTAGCATCAATTACGCTTCATCACATTGCTAGGTGTGTAGAATAAAATAATTAAAATTTGCAGCATGAAACAGATTGAGAACAACCCTACTAGAAATGTAAAAATGTAGTTTTGCTTCCTACAGTTCTTTAATTTCACGAGAGGTGTAGCTTTTCTATTAGATATTGAAAGCGAATAACTTGTCCTCGACATTCGATTAATTCGAGCAACTTATCTCCTCAAACGACACCGACATGAATGTGACACTCTCCACATGGAATTTCTGAACGGTGTCAGCTCACGGCATGCGCCACGCACGCTCTCATGTTGCTCTCTTCCCACGGAAGAACCCGACACTCGCAAAATTTCGTCGCAGGTGCGTCTGACGCTCACCCATTTTCCCAGCGTCGCACAGAACCTTCCGACAACCTCATCCCCACCGGAAGACGCGCTCGACGCGACAACCGACGATGACGTGGCAGGGGAACGCGACACAAAAACGCCGCGCCCTCCCGGCAACATTCGCGTCGGGCGCGTTCACAAAAAGCCCGCGGGCGCCGGCGCGGCGGTGACGCCGAGGCGAGGGGAGGCGCAAGACGACACGGACAACCGCGACGCGAAAGCGACTCCGCCAAGCAGAAGGGAGCGCTGAGTGGAGTTGGAGCTGGTGGCGGGAACAACCGAAGCGAAGGGGGGCGCAGAGTGACGGATGAGACGCTAATGAGAAGGGGGAGACGGTTGTCGCGCCCGCACAACGTTGTGTAATGGCGCGATGTGTGAGTTGGAGAGAACGTGATGAAGATAACTATGATAAAGGTAAGAGCTCTGAGACAAAGCGGAAGGGCACTATTCAGCACAGATATAAACAAAAGAATTTTGGTTATAGGTTAACAAAGAGGTACCAGATGCGAAAAAGCGAAAATTCCTCGAAGATCGCGGCAAAGTAAGCAATTCTAAGGGACACAATCGGATAAATATTTTAGAATTCCTCAGAAGAGTGAAAAGAACCAAAGTACATGGCTAAAGTAACAACCGTCCGATGTCAGACTCGCATTATGTTTGTACGAAGGACATTGCGAAGCATCTAAAAGCAAAAAGAGATCAAAAGAAAATAATCCACAAGCCAGCCAAGTAGAAGAATTTACACGAGGAACGTCGTACGCGGGAACAAGCTGTATTCATCAAATGACCTCCTGCACAGTTGGGTGGCGCACACGTGTTCCTCCCTAGAGGAAGCTGCGTTTTAAGGCCACGACAACGAGGTCTCGGACCTAAGGACTTCATCTCAGTTTTTCGTTTCTCGCTTCCCAGACTCATCTCCACCGACATCGTAAAACAGCTCAACCATCAGCGCCCAGTCGCTGCGGAATAGCTTTCTCCTAACCTCTTAATTCCACGTTCAGGGCATTTCAAGGTTTTAGGCGATGCTAAAACCTCTAAACGAACACTTGTACATTTTCACGAACAGTGTTGCGCAGTGTGAGAACCGAATGGTGTCTCATTAACGCTTAAGGCACATATTCTGAAGAGCCGATGTCTGATTTCCATAATTATTATCATTATTGCGTTATTATTTCGTGAAAATATTTTGAATGGAATAACTCATTCCTCTTCTGCAGAGACAATACTTCAAATAGTTTTGACGAGATGAGTAATCGGTAATTTGATGAAATATGAGAAATATGAGAGTTAGTTTCAAGAAAACCCGAGACATTCGAACACAAACTGCTAGGTATGGGACTGGGAAGCTTGTCAGCGTTTTCGAAATTATCTAAAAAATGTTAAATATAAAAATCTGACATCTGGAATCTAGAAAGGGGTAAATTAATTCTGTGAGTGAATATTTCCACAAAACGAAGTTTAAATTGACAATCTGTTCTTAACGATGATAAAGAGGACCAAGTACAAGTTGACATGCTGAGAAACTCACTAATATAAGTCCAAATTATCAAGAATCCAACGCATTGTTTTCTTGAGGACGTAGTAATGATTAAACCATGACAAATTTCTCAGGCACAACGCAGAACTGCGAGGAAACCTGCTAATCCTCGAGTTTCGCATCACACACCCCACACGGGGGCGACCGATGTTCGACCGTCAGCCCAACGAATTCTGTGACCGCGAGTGCAGCACCCACCGCTGGCCGGCCGCGACTAATGGCCGTGTTTTGCGGCTGGCAGGAGCGCTCGCTTCGCGCCTAAGGCTGAGAGTAACGACCCGCAGGGAGCGCTCCTTCTGGGAGTAATCACGGAAACGCAGAGCCGCGATGCCAATCTCCGGCTTTTTACTCCCGATCCGCACCGCGGTGACGAGCCTCCTCTATGCACCGACATCGCCGCGACGTCAAAATTCTTCCTGGCGTCGTGAATTGAAGACGCTAGAAATGAGGGCAACTAAGACGAGAGGAAGCCCTAGCAGCATCACAGATGTTTGTAGGTGAGTGGATGATAAAATGCTAACAACGCAGAGCTGATGGCTCCGTTATCGAGCCCAGCGAACGGCAAGGCGTTCTTCATCAAGAAATCGCGACGTGGTTGGCTTCTCTCGTTACCCCATAACCCGTGTAAACAAGATTCCATTCATAATTTGTCTTAGCACTGACCCCCTCACGATACCCTCTTTAATTATCTATGCAGTGGAAGGCTATGGCCACAGGTATACGCAGCCCAAACAACCAACAACATTTCTACTCTCCCCTCCGTGACCTCTTTTCCAATAACCTCTTCTATTCATATGAAACATTGAAGCAATAAAACGTTGGTGAAGAACGATACTGGAATATCACAACTTTAATAACATAATTAATAAATAATTAATTTTTATTGGATCATTTTCAGGGTAGGCTGAGTTTGAAGGGCATCTACCCCAAATGTGTATCCATTCCAAAACAGCCACCTTAAAAAACAGGATTTACTGAAATAAAACGTTTAATTACGTAGAACTACGGGTCCCCTTTCGACGATTTTAGGGGGACACGCCCTTCTCCTCACCGGGTCCATGCCTACGGCTCTTGCAAATCACCTCAGGTCACCTGCCAAGAAAAAGGCAATCACAATGGTAAGCCTCAAATCTCTCTCACAGCCATTATATAGTACGGAACAGTATCATCATCATCATCATCATCATCAAGTAAGAGACAAGCGAACTTCTAAATTTATCTTTGGCAGACAATCATCAACTGAGGATCAAAGCGTCCAAGCGGTAACGAGTTCCTCCACAGCCTCTCAGCGGCAGATGAGCGCCGCGACATGGAGGTTCAAATTCTCCGCCGCATCCTCCCTCACAAAAAAGCTCTAATACGAAGAAATGAGGACGACCGGAGGTCGAGAAGTCGCAGATGTGTCAAGAGTGAAAGAGGGAGTACAAATTAAGTTTTTCTACATTGTTTTCAATGATAACAAATGTAATGACAATACACTATTTTAAATCCCCCTTCACCTTTTCTATACATTATTAAAAAATGCACAATTTTCTTTTGGTCTTTTCAAACAAAATCAAATGCATCGTAAACGTGATGTAACTATTTATCTAAGTAATGTTCTCCACATTAAAGTGAATGTGTAGTGTAAAATAAAAACCATTAGTCATTTCGATGATTTTTTACTATTCATTCGCCATCTTTCAAAAAAACAATCCTGCATATCCTGTATGACCCTCAGACTCGAATATTTCAATTGATGCCAATTTCATATAGGTATTTCTCCATTCCGGCAATCTTCCTTCATTAGTAACTAATGCAACCGATCACTGCCAACCTCGACAGAGGTTGGGTCACGTTTAATTTTTCGGACAAATATCCCCTAGACTTTTCACGCCCAACCAGAGGCGGGGCCGAACTTCACCAAGAAAGCCGAAATTCCAGCGAGTCTCGCAGCTCGGGTAGGCGTTGTAAAGGCGGTCCTCGGCGCCCGGCATCGGCCGTTGCATAACAAGCGGCGCGGCGCGGCGGCTCGCGCCTTAATGCAGACAGGAAGCGGCGGTTTACGCTGATGGGCGGGCCGCGTCTGGGCGGCCGTTTGCCCCGGTTAAGGCGCCCCCTGCCCCCGCGCCCCGCCGCCGCCTCCGCCTCCGCCCCCGCGGTCCTTTCAGCTCCCGCCGCCGGCGCGGCGGCTGTAGAATGCGGCGCCGCACGAGATTCGCCCCGGCGACGCTGGCGCTGTTGCCAATTGTTCGGCAGGAATTCGATAACCCGCGCTCCGGAGAGTTTTCGAGGCACATATGCAAGTATTGAGATTCATGTATTAAATACTGAACAGTGGGTCCTAATAGTTCGACAGACATGTTGCTTCCATGTACGCTCTAAGCTGAAAGTTTTTAATTGCATAAAAATGCTTTCGCAGCTACATACACGATTCAGTTAATGATAATTATGGAATAAGATGCCTTGCAATGGACTTAATCTACTAACTTTCGATTCAAGTGACAAAGTCCATTCCAATCTGAATAGTAATAATTGTAAATGAAAGTAAGACCGACGTTATAACTAACGTTTTGCTACTTTAACACTTGATAGAATGTTTTATTTAACACATTGTTTTTGTTAATTTTGAGAACCGAAACTTCTAAATATTTTGAAGAAGAGGTAATCCGTCAAATATTTACAACGAAAAGAATCTCATTAAAGACCTTAACAAAATGATATATTTTTAACAACAGAATGCAGTGACTGTCCTTTATTTTACGATAACCTTTTATATAAATTCACCCCATCAAACTGCTGAAAGAAACTCCTTAAATACTTAGCCAGTCATTAGAGGCATAATAATTGAATATAAAACGGAAAGCTTATTGTAATTTTTTTATCCTCAGCCGTTACACAGAATTCAGATAGCTGCTAATCGAAATCAATATAGGAAAGCCTGCATGGTATAGATTTATTTCGCGAATTACCCACGCCCTAACCCCACTCCAACGACCGAACTGAGCGCCGCGCAAACTACTGAATTGCAGTCGTATGACGATCTAATAACACCAAAAATTCCCATTTCATAGCCACGCGGTCAGTAATTAATTTATTGCTTCAGGGGAAATTCTTTACCAAAGTCCTATTTGGCAGTATATCGTTAAACCATAATAATGCGCAAAAAGGTGTGTCTTGCTTTAAATACTCAAATGGAAATTCTGTTATAGAACATTGGTTTCGTGCTTTTCATTCCAATCACACATGAATGCCACTACGTGCGAAAGAAATAAACTTATTTTGTACACTTTAAGCAATTATCATGAAGAAAGCAGTACTTGTATTACATGTCGAAAAAGTTCTGTTGATTTTGACAGCTATGAACTTGCCGACAGCTTGCAACTTGAGCAAGCCGTTTTTTGTTTTCGAAATTTGCTTCAAAATTATTTATTTCCTAAGATATATTACGATGAAGTCCGTAAAATGTTATACTAGCACTACACAGGATGCATTGTGAATTATCACTGGTCCCAAAGAAAAATAATTTGTGGTGCCTTCAAATGGTTGATTACGTGCATGGTAGGTCTCCGTAACATAAGAACGGTAGCAGTACATACCTTTGTAAAAGAAAGGAAGCAAGTCGTGTAAGTCATGGCACCAAACATTAACAGAGCATAAATTCTTTTTGCCTGCCACCGGTTTGAGTTTCTTTCCTACCCTTTGACCCAGACATATGAGCAGACTTCACAACGTATCTCCCCCAGTGGGTTCCGCACGAGTTAGCAAGTCTGTAACCAACCGTACGTGATCATGAAGCGTGTCTTATTACGCAAGTAGTTATTGCGACGGAACGACAGTGGTCTTCTACGATTGGCTACGGGCAGAGCGGGAGTGCGAATCAGATGATACGTTACCGACCGAATGCCAACCTCCACTCGGCAAGGACTAATCTCTCTTCTTTACATAGCTCATCTTTATTGAGATGATATTTTATTGGTAAATAGTACAAAGAATCTGAAAGCCATAATTAGTCTGTGTCGTAATTGGCACAATATGTTCGTAAACAGTACAGAGTGGTCATGTAGCCCTTACGTATTTCCTCCTCCCTCCCCCCGCCTTTCCGATACATGCCAAACATTTGAAGGGCAAGAGTTTATATAGATAATAAACTGTTTCGGATGGGTCACAAGGTAACCTTTACCCACTATTTTTCCCCCAAAATAATTCTTCGAAATACTTTATGCAAACTAGATGCAAAAAAAAAGTATATTTATTTTAATAAGTTTTAGAAAAATGTTCAATATAATTTAAAATATTTAACTTGCGCAGGTTATTTTAAACAGGATTCCCATCATAACCACAAACGCGCTTTTGTTTTGGAATCAACTGAAATTACACATTTACTTTAATGATTAACGATAGCTATTCTTTCATCTTATTTTGTCCCCAGACCAAACGGCCAATTTTCTGAAGTTCGTTTCTCTGGTCGTTGTGATGCCGACCCGTTCATTTCGCTCGCTTGCGTGATTCCGCGCGCACCGCCGCGCGGGGACGGCGCTGTCTTTCACCGGAGGGGGATTTAATTACGTTCGCCGCTTCTGTCACGCGCGTCTCCGCGGCCTCCCTCGGCCCCGCCCACTTTCCTCCCAGGCGACGGCGGAGGAGGAAAACTCCAAGAAAAGGGAAAGTATACATTCTGTGCGCCCTCAAGGGGAGGGGTACGGTCCCAGCATCAGAGACGGATGACGGAAGTTCGTTTCGATACTTCAAAATATGAAAAGTCCGTTTTTTGACGATGTGAATCTAACTTTGTATGTAATGCAAAGGTGTCGATTTGTGTAAAATTCTTTATAAACTTTACACAAACTCAATGTAGATATTGGAATATCCAAAGGTCATGTAAGTAATAAATTTGTTCCCTGAAGACGAAACCAGGGGCGACAAATCGCTTCAACAGTTTCAGTGGACAGTAAGCAGCCAGACAAGCTGGTATTTTTTCGAAACTTACTCGATCGTGCGTGATTATTAGTTCTTATTCAGGAATAATTGTTTTGAGGACATTTGTGGTATGATAGGTTTTTCGTCTGTGCTTCATGACTACCTTCAAGATCAATGTAATTTCTGATAAATCGTATTTAATCGTTTACGAATTACGACTGTCGGATTAACGTGAGAGATCGTAAACTCGAAAACGAACTCTTGAACACTACTCAGCATCAATACAATCACTCGCCGCATGTATACATCATGGTGCTACCCACAGCCCAGCCGCCCGTGCAAGTCAACAATGGCGGGGAGCCACTTCCGGGGCAGCGCTGCTCCACAATGGCGGAGGGGCAGCTTCCGGCCCGTCTCGCCGCAGGAAGCGCCGGCACACACGCCCGGTACGCGGCAGCACGGGCGTGCTTCGCGCTCTTGCCTCGTAAAAATGAAAGAGCGTCCCTCATATGGCCTCCCCACGCTGCATTACAGGAATAAAGTGGCCCTTGAAAAGGAAGGACTGAGCAGCGAATGAAACACGTGGGGTGTGCACGTGCGGTTCGAGGGATAACTGAAGAACAGTATCCACATTTATAGCGTATTACAAGGGGGCAGGAAGAGTAGGGAAACCACGACGCAAGCACAAAAAGGTTGTAAGTCAGATTGGGAAGACACACGATCATATATTCACAAATATACCTCCTCGAATCATAAAGGCTTGTTTACGATAGAGCAGGAAATTGAGTTAGCGTCGACGCCGCGGTAAAACACCATGTTTTACTCTCCGGCACTACACAAAGGACTCGCAAATATGAAGTAGTTTTCCTGGGCATTGTGTAGAGACGCGGAAGATAAAAGATGCAACACAGAAACGAGAAAACATGCTATGTTATTTTGTTGTGAACTTCTCACCTACTTTTACATCCTCACCGGAGACTGTAACAGAGAACTAAGTTCGTGTTTCCAGAGAATACATAAAACAATGCATGCACGTGAACTTCACGGCTCATGATTTGACGTATCTCGAGAAAAGGTGTAATAACCACAAGCAATAATTGTGTAGTATATACAGAACTTAAGAGCGTAATAAACCACGATTAATGAACAAGTTATCGAGGAGGGGAAAAAACGAAGCCTGATCAAATAGGCAGATGAGATTCCTTTGAAAATTCGCTTAAAACACCACAAAATGTGTAACATCCTTCGCGAACACGAAAATGAGTCCGATGCAAACGTATCAATGGACTTCGTTCTTCAGTATAAAGCACAATGATTATTTAAAATACGCAGATTACACCATCTTGTGCGCACTGTGTACCTTCTGTATCAAAGCAAACGCAAATGCACGCGCGAGACGGCTCCAACGACGCAATTCCTTACGCACCAGGTGACGCAGAGAGGAATGCGGACGTCGATTCGTTGCACGCACAAAGAAATGCGAGCCCTCCTTTTCGAAATCGCGGCCCCCACCCGCACGGCCGGTCGGCGAGTTCAAGGCGGCGGCGGCGGCGGCGACGTTCGAGGGCGCGTGCACGCTGCAACACGCGCGTGAGGCGAAGTGACGCTTGGAGGAGAATGCAAAGCGACCACGGAGGTAGACGAACGCGTACGCGCCGCGCCACACAACTTCACCGTGCGATGACACATCCGGCCTGATTTATTTGGTTGGAACGTCCTGATTTATTTGGTTTCTTTTTGACGGAACGATTCCGCAAACGCGCGCATGCGCTGTGTCGCACCCGCCGTCTGCCACATTGCGCGTGCGTGCGTTTCTTAAAACTCCGGAGTTGTTTTTGACAAGGAAGCGCTTGAATTGGGTCATAGGGTACACAGGTCGCAAATCTCTGCTTTCTTTCGTCCTTTACTTGGTGTGTCAAAACTGGCGTCCATGGAAAACTTAATCCGTTTTGCGAGAAATAAATTGATAGATTTTAATATTTCCTATGCTTACTTTATTACACCATACTCATTATTTCATTCTTAGTCCACTTTTCTGATATGTACCCTACTCTGAAATAATATCATCAATGCAAAACATTTCACATCAACAAAAAAGTTAGCAGAAACCTCTCTAATCCGATCCGAAAATGCAGTAGAACAAAAAACGACAAGCTGCTGAGGTAATAGAAAGTACTAGTGGATAGGAGGTGAAGCAACTCGTATAGAGAGCACTAACGGCTGAGGCGGAGTCAAATCTCTCTAAACTATAAAATGCAAATACATAATTGATACAAACACGTGATCGTACATTGTGAACGCATCTCTGTCGTGGCGCAAAGGGAGTAAGGCCTCCGTCAATAATAGTGCACTATTCTCTATCGACCATAGAACAGCGAGAAGTGGGCCACTGGTCAAGGTCGTCACTCGCCAGTCAATGGCGGCGGCAAGCATTTGTACTTTTTATAGCAATTCGATCGTCGCGTTATCTCAACGCACACAGAGCTAGAAGTTACTTATCTGCTGTCGAAAAGTCTTTCGTAGAGGTACAAACAATTAGTATCAAGGATATCAGAATCGACACAAACATTGTGTAGCTGCAACATAAAAACATGCTAGATCCCAATGGAGACATTTACGAAAATAATTTTTGTTACGTTACGGAGTAAATCATATTAAACAACGCAGCTTTTTTCACAGTAGGAATTGCTAGTAAACTTCCCGACTTTTGTCTCGCAACGCACGTCAGACGTCTTCCTGGCGCTTCAGGGACTCTCGGATTATTTCTGGCTCCTCGCGAAACTTCCTCCTATGCGCAACTACGCTTCCGCAAGCGCCGTTTCTGGAAGGAAGGGAGTTGTTGATTAAAATCACAAATTCCGGGGAAGGCAGGCGTGCCGAGACAGGAAATGAAGTGCTTGAAGACTATGACAACGGCAAAAGAGGAAACTTTTAAGAGAATTTCAGCCATGGGAGGGTACCATTTGACAAATAACTGAAAGTAAGGAATGTGACACTAGCCCATTTAATGGATGCCTTCGTTTGGTGTGCATGAGATGACACCAATATCTTTTGACCTTCCAAACAATACATTTTTTTGATATCAAAACTTAATTTAATTAAGTAATTTTCGACAAAATCTTCGTACATGAAATATGAAGAGTCAGCGTTACACTTCGCAGTCCTTATATCAGTAAATAGCATGTGAATGGTATTAATACGTTATTGGGAATTTCGCAAGAACTTCAAGTTAAATATTTTGTACACTTAAAAACCCCCTGCGGCTTTAGTAATTTAAGGCTAAACTTTTTAAATTATTCTCCATTCTAACTTTTGGGATGAGAGGTCCACCGGCTCCAGAGGGCAGCACGGGGCCCAGGAGTCACAGAGGGGTTGGCAGGACGTGACGAGCTTAAACACGGCGAGGAGGGAGGGAGAATACCCGGAACAGGCTGGCGTTTCAAGAGATAACCAGCAATCAAGGATAGATTAGGATGAACACACTTCGAGTGACCCGCAGCCCTGCTTCCTGCAGGGCCAGGACTTAGCCGACACTGCAGTATTCCCCATTTCGAAAAGGGAAAATGAGTCCGGAGTACTCAGGCTGTCGCTGGAATCGACCGCGGGAAGGTCGCTCCCCGTGGCACGTTAATCCCTTAACGACAGCTCATTACGACGGCGTCGGTTGGTGGCTAGGGAGAGAGGAGAGAAAGGGCATCAAGGGGGCTGCCGTGTGTGTGTGTGTGTGTGTGTGGGTGGGGGGGGGAGACCCGCAGCGCTGATAGCGCGATGTGGGTGACCCGGACGCGAGTTCTGCACGACCGGTGAAACCGCGGGGGCGGGATGGAGGGGCGGGGGGGGGGGGGGAGTTTCACCGCAACCGATGCCCCGAGGCGGAAGGGGCGGGCTCCGCCACCACACACGCCACGCCCCCGCCCTGACCACCAGTCGCTCCTGCCTCACCCACTTTCGTTCCGAGCTTCCTCAACCGTTGCCGGTCGCCTTTTCATCCGAAGCTCAGAATTGTAGCCGATATCACAGCGGGGGGAAGGTATGTTTCGGTAACAAAGACGAGAGAGGGAGAAAGTTAGCCGGACAAAGAAAAGATAAGAAAACACCCGTAGAGACTGAACCAAGCGAAAGGAGGATAGGGTAAATTATGTCAAATAACTAATCAAAACGTATTTACAGATTTCCTTTCACGCACGATAATAGGATTCCATGAAGAATATGTGGGGTAAACTTAATACTTCACAAACTTTTACGCTGAAAAAATGCGCAAAGTAACATTTTTACTAGCAGAAGGCGTAGGCGCGGCAATCATGTGCAGATATTTGAGAGAATGACGAACAGTTTCTGAAATTTTATCCTTGCCCACGTAACACAGCATAAAAATCTGAATTTATCGAATCGAATTTGTCGATTAATAAATGGAGTAAACTTCACATTCAATATCTCAAATCCAAAAGAACCAAGTGAAAAAAAAAGGAGCGAGAGATCAGCTTTCGTTGCTGTGACTGTCGACAGAAAGGTGCCAGCAGGCGATACTACGGCGCGGCGGCGAGGGCGGCGAGGGCGGCGGCGCGACCGTCGCGTTTGTATGGTAATGCGGCCGCTCGGGGACCACCACCTGCGGCATTTCGCAGGGCCACGCTGGCTGCGCCGCCTCTCTCCTCCTCAAAGGGCGGCCTGCACAAAGGAGCGGTCCGCCGGGCCCTGTTCCCAGCAGCAAGTAGAGCGAGCCCTTCTGGAAGACGACGCCCGCGGCCGTCGCCGTCGGCGAGGCATTCAAGAAGAATCAGCCGTCTCCGCCACAGCCGCCTTCACTATCGCCGCTGTCACACACTGCTCACCGAAACCCGCTGGAATATAGCCCGTCTGCACTCCGTAGCAGTCTGTCTGAAACCACAGCTCTTCTTTCGCTACGCGCAGACGTCTTTTGGGAGGTCTTTCGTTTGGTATGATTATTTATTGAGAAGCGTTGAGGCAGGAACTGAGGTGCGTATTGGAAGTCAACGGATTTTCGAATAATATACAAGAAGAGACCAGAGAATTGTAAAGAACCAATAAGCTTTCTCCACTTTGACATATTCGCGAAGACACTTTACAATAAATCCATTTTCCAATCACGAAAAATTTTACTTTTCAGAAAGAATGACGTAAAGAATACTGTATTATTTTTTCCTGCGTACAGATTGATTGTAAAGCTTTGACAATCAAGTTCGTTCGTTGTAAGATTCAACTAAGAAGGGACCGCTTTAACATGTTGGCTTCTCCTGGCAACCAAACCGTGAGCTTTATTAGTCACGAGTTAGTATGTGTTCGTTTGCAGATGGCTCACTTGTAAACAACTTCACTTAACGACACTTCCTCTTGCAATCCACCGATAGTCTGACATGACGTTCATTTCTTTCGCGTTTAGACAAACTGGTTCCTTCTTTGAGTAACTTCTCTATATAGTATGCGTGGTGAGTTTGTGTTGTTCCGTTGTAGTGTCTTTGCTGCCCCCCTCCCCCCTGCCGGCCTCTTGGCAGAACGGGCGGCAGCCTCAGACGAGAGAAACCATCTGATAAGCGCTCCTAGAGCCGTCTGAGACAAGATGACATGGGCGCTGTCTGCTTGACCTAACCTTTCCATGAGGCGCGCGCATCGCTTTTCCTTTCCGACGAAATCACGCTAACGCTCGCGCCAGTGTGTGATGAGCGCCGCTACAGCCTACTTTCGCTCGAATAAAAATGGGTCGATTTCCACGAATCTGTCGCCGACGACTGAAAACGGCAACACTTGCACCGAAATCTTATGCGTACTGTTTTAGTCGTTGCTCAGCTGGGAGCGTTGCGAAATGGTGACAGTACTATTAATTCGAACGTGCAGACGCGTTGCCAACAACTCTTAGCTACTGCTTCAATGTCAGTTTGCGAAGGCAGAACTGACAAGTAAATTACAAGATCATTTTGATCTTCAGGTTCGTACTTTGCAGCCAAAACAACAATTTACACATGCTACATGCTATATGCTATAAAACTTGCCTATTTAATATATTCGTGAGAAATATATCTTCTTGTATGTACATCGCAAAATAAACAGTGTTTCTTCCCTCGCATATGAAAAATCGCCCCGAGTCCACAATAAAGCAAGCGTATTCAAAGGAGTCTAGCGCAATGTCGTTCATCATTCTGACGTGAAAGAGGAGGTTAAGGACAGTAGCAGGAGGTACGATCTTTTTGCCGGTAGTCTGCTGATCGTAAACCTAGTTCCATAGGATGACCCTTCCGCTGTTAGAAGCGTTACTCCGACTTCCTATAGTATATTACTGCATGCAAGATAAAAGACCCTTAATGAAATAATCTATGTAATGTATAGAACTGCATGCAGTTAAGAGACTCTAAACGAAATTATGTATGTAATGTTCATGAGTAATTGTAAAATATAAGAAAATGTAATTTTCTAATATTTTATGAAAAATTTTATGTTAATGCAAAACTTTGAAAGATTGAATAAGTTTAACAAGTATTAATACAATGAAAAAATATGCTTATTAGCTTTTTAAATATTTATTTCCATGTTCAAAATTATTTGTCTTACGAGATTGAATTGCAGAAATTCAAATACAATTTCTGAATACTTATTTGAACGATACGAAGGACAATTTGGACGAACATAACGCAAAAAAATAAATAAATTTTAAAAAAATATCCAGGAAGGGTCCTTCAGTATAATTAAAAATAAAAAATAACGAAACTGGAGATTATAGAGGATGTAGAATGCAGTATTCGTCGAAACAATGTTCATTTTAATTGCGTATGAAAAATACCAGACGGCCCTCCTCCCACAGCGAAACCTCGAACGATAATGGTTCTGTAATTCTGACATGGGTACTAGGTCGTTTCCGCGTACGTTATCTCACGCCCAGCTCTAAAAGCATTAAGTGAAAAAGAGTCTTCCAACGCATGGTCTCTAATCTAGCTAGCATTTCCCTAGGAGCTTGCCATTGGTTTTGATGGGCCGTAGCAATTCAAGAAAGCTTCATGCCTTGCATTTTTTTAAAAATAAAAATCAGTCAATTTCCATATGCAGCACTGTCTCCCCTTATTTAACGTCATGGGAAGTACAACTCTCAGGAGAATTGTGTAAGATTTTCAGTTCTTAAAAAGACGTTCGTATCACGCAGATAAAGATGATTCATCCGATATTCTGCTTAAAGATTTCTAGGTGTTTGCGATATCAACGAAAGATAAAGTGCTGTATTAAGTTCATTTCGGAGGGGAAGTAACTATCGATGTCTACTACCTTCCAAGTATCACGGAGCGATTGTTGTAGGAAATTTACGCGAATAACAAAAGACGATCAACTCGGTTGCCCGTGGTGACACTACTAACTTTTCTGTCTCAAGACCATTGTCCCAGAACAAAGGTAACCAAAGTGTCGGTTAGCATCAAAGAATTGAAGGGGCTTTCAGCCTTGAAAGAAAGAGTGGAGGAGTAGCAACAAAAGCCATGGTCTCCCTACCCGAAACCGCGCAGATAATCTGGTTTGTTAACCACAGAATTTTAAAAAATTGAACATGATTCAGTATAAAATCAAAGTTAAATCCAAAAAGCTCGGTAAAGCTATTTTTACAAATACAAACTGACCCTTACCGTCATTTTCAACATTATTTCACCGATACATTATTGTAAGTAGTAAATTAAATAAATACTTTAAAAAATGTTAGTACTTTCATTGTTATCACAAAATATGCCCCGTTATCATTAAAAAGAAAAAAAACATCAAATACAAACTACCAACACACATTTTATCATTTTCCTCACGTTTTGCTATTAAAAACTTCGAAGCGATTTGAATGCCTGATGGTTTATGATCATAAACTGATTCATTTTGCATTCGAGTACAAGCGACAGTGATAGTGATAGTGATAGTGATAGTGATAGTGATAAAGGTATACACAAAAATAGAATTAGAGAGATATGATTATATTCACAGTTAATAAACCACAATAATATTTACGTCTATATGATTTTCCGAGGTCTATAACCGGATTGTTGGATACGATGGCCAGTCCTTGACACGTTAAGACATGCTTTTACCCCCAGAATATCGTCCGTTGCTTCCTCCGTCAACCGTCTATTTCGATGCGCATTTAAAAATAGACAGATCGATAGTGTGTACTCGATAAATTCACTTTTTTCTTTCAAAAGAAATCTGCCGCCTTTGATCATTCGGTGCATGCTTACTGGGGCAAAGTAATTGTTGATAGAATACCAAATGATCCTTTCCTAATTGCAATGTGGCGCATTCGACCCTGCCGTTTGATTCCCAGTTAGATAAAAGGATTCAGTCTTGTATACCAGAAGAAAACGCACGAGCTTAGTCCTGGGTAGAACATGTGACAAATCTCTGCTCTATAATGCAAATTTGTTGAAATGAAACAATTTAAAAGAACGCATCGTAAGCATTTACAGTGTTTACATTTTAAGTCGTCAACAACAAAATTTCTATAATATTAAGGTGACCAATCGTCGTCCTTTAGGGAGGACAGTCTTCCTTTCTCAGGTTCTGTCCTCCCTCGAAAGCGCGATTAGGTCGACAGATCAGGTGGATTCCTGCCGTATTCTTCATTATTTCATGTTTCTGGAGTAATCAGAAATCATACTAGAAAGTTCGTTCTATAACTACAGCACTTGCCGTAAAATTTAATATGAAGGATACTTCTTGCTCCAAAGTTTTCCAATATATTGTTAAAAATTGATACATTGGCAAAAATATTAATTCAAGATTCAATTAAATAAAGAAAAATACTAGTTAATAATTAAGAGATGAATGTATAATATTAATGTATTTTGTTTGAATTAATAAAATGTTTCATTTATTCACGTTTTCCTTTTTTCTTAAAATTTATCAACCTTTTCGTTGTAAATAAAGTTGGTCACCTTAACAATATTCTTTGAGACGATTAAACATGTTCAACTAACATAAAAAAAAACAGGAAATTGACAAGAAGTTAATTATTCACTGCTCTGTCAATCGTTTCCAAGTATTATAAACAATGACATACATAAACTAAATCTTATTTATCTAAAAGCATTTATAATTATTTCATTTTACCATGAAATTTGTGTTAGGGCATTTTAAATTGCTAAAGTTTAAATTTAGATTCCTTAGCATTAGGTTACTGATTTACACACTTATTGTGGTGATTTATAAACTATTTCATAAATGTTTATAACGTACGAAAGGAGGTCTGTCCTCCCTAAACGAGGACGATTGGTCACCTTAATATTTTAGAAATTGTTGTTGTTGTTGTTGACTTAAAATGTAACTCTGAAATGCCCGTTTCCCTGATATTTCGTTCACGCAATACGTAGAGTGGAAACAATGGCCAATTATGTATTAATTTCTCAATTTTTTTTCTAGTGTGACCATAATATTAACATTTATGAGGATTCAATTATATTGCGTTGACATTAAATTAACATTTTATGAAAAATAAAGCGACCACAAAAATAGGATTACAAGCTCTACTGTACCGTGCGAAAACTACGATGCCGCCCGAACTTTGAAAACATCACGCCAAACAAATTGGTATTTCAGTAAGTGACGTTTGATCTCCGGCGTCTCGTCTTACTAAGATCCTAAGATGCGTAATTTCCGAAGGTCATGTACGGCGCATGCTCCGCATCACCAGTGACGATTCGCCTCTGTTCCACGGCCCCCGCAATTCTTGCCAGCGAGCAGGAGGAGCGCAGTTTCCAAGGCCTACCTCCGCCCACTGCCGCGCTTTCACCCATTCATCCACGGTCCCGGCGGGACGCCACTTGCAACAAGGGGCGCACAGGAATTTCTGAAACCGCCATTATCCGTTTTTGTTCGGCGCTCGCGGTCACCTTTCTCCAGAGGCCTTTCTACGCGATCGCACGGGGACTGCGAACCCTTCCGGACACGGCTGAACGAGCGAACGCCCGCGCGCGCGCTCAGACACTGCGATTTAATTAACGGATAAGACCGGAGAAATTTTGGAATTATCGAAGGGTGGAGACGTCGTCGCGGAAGTTCCACTAACTGGCCACAGGGATAGGATACTCGGAAATAAAGATATTGATATCACATCTAACGATGCATCTTTGTTGGTACAACACAAGACAGTTGATCATAAAGGAAAGTGAAGTGTTAATGAATGTTGGGTTGGCATGCAACTACCAGAGAGAGAATTCCACTGGTTTAATGCAACTCGCATCTCTACACCGCAGTTACATGTCGGCAGCGAGTCGGAAGTACTGTAATTACAAGAGCGAGAGTTGCATTACCTATCCCAGTGTAAATCTTTCCTTCCTGTGATTTCTCTTGCACTCTTTGACATGAGCAAATGAAAAGACATTTTTGAGAGTAGTCGGAAAGGTTTAGATTTCTTAGACGAGCATTCACAATTTACCCACATTACATTTTGTTTCCAGCTATATACCTGAAATTAACAAGAATCAGTTCAAAGACAGATCTTAAAATCTCAAAATTGATGTTGATGGTACGACCGGCAAAAAATGTATACATTTCCATGAGTTTCATGAAATTCAGAGTTTTGGTAATTAATTGCTAAGAGGAAATAAACAGCAAAGAGAAACAATGAAACAAAAAAATATTTTAATAGTGAATTAATTATTTCCATTTAACTTGTTCAATTCCAGAAAAATTCAACAAACGCAAAATATTCCTCACAGTTACGTTCCCTTTTCTCGCTTGAACTTTTATTTCAGTTCGTAATGACTATTGAAAATATTCGATTTTCTCGAACATTTTTTTGGGGAAACGATTTTTTTTTCTTCTTTTTTTTGCAATGAACGTTCTGTAGGAAATGACGAAATCAAATGTAATGTTGGAAGTAAATTGGAATTTGTATATTTGAACATCACAGTTTAATATTTTTTCCCAAATCAGTCATCTGTATTTTTCAAATCACGATTGCATTGTTTGTCACAATTGATAAATCCACGTAAACAGTTAAGAGATAACGAAATGAGAATTATGCACAACGATTCATCTGACGTTTTCGCAAATCAGTACCCATTGTTAACTTACATGTCATTCAAATAACCAAAATACCTCAACCCATTGTGGACGCTTGTCCTCGGAACGGAAGTAATTCCCGTGAAGCATTTTCACCCGTGATCATTATTGCCTCCCCCGAGCGTCCGCTAGCTCAACTGGGCCATACACACCCAAGACGAGAATGACGCGCGAGATAGCCCTGTCGCTAACTTACACCACCAACCCGTACAAAACAGTAAAACGCAAATGCGTGCGCACTGCAATTACACAAACACGCCGCCATTCGAAAACCAAATCCGTTAGAAACTCCCACAATCTCAAGTTTATTTCGTTCGATTGGGGAATACCAATTTTGAAGAAAATCCGCAGAACTGTTTAGGCGCTAATGTTGACCACAAACGGCCGGACAGACACGGCGTTTTGCCGTCAATCTATTTTTCGGTATCAAGGACCCACAAAAAAATTCTGGCCAAACCACGTGAGTGAAGATTTTTTTTCGCCATAGAACAGGAGATATCCACTTTTTCGTTACAAGGACCCGGCAATACGAGTTTTTCAGGAATAAATTCGCAGTTTTCTGGTGCACAATTACATAACTTTCTCTTCATACGAAGGACTTCGTAAGGCGAGAAAGTTCCCGGGAAGCGCGCGAGGTCAACCCGGGAGCGACGCTGTCCCGGAGCGGAGCGTGCTGGGTTGGCGGAGAGGTTCGAGTAGAGCGCGGGCGGCGGGGCGGCGGGGGGGCGGGGGCGGCGGGGGGCGCAGGGCGGGCGCCGATCCGGCGACGGGCCGCCCGCCCCGCCCGCGACACGGTTCACCGCCTTGCTTCCGGGGCGTGCATTTCATATGAATCGGGGAGCCGCGCCGCCCTAGCCAGCGCCGTTGCTGCCGGGGCGGCCGCACGAGCGACCTCTGGCCCGCCACCCGCCGCTGAGGCCGTTTCCCAAAAAACGTTGTCCAATTGAAAAGGCGCTCGTGTCTCCCCGCCCGTGTGGGCGGGTGCTTCGCGCGCGTAGCGCTGCGGGGATTACAGCGCGTCTGCGATTTATGCCCCACAAATTCCCCTGCCCCACCGGGGGCCTCTCGGCCAGACGATGCTCTCTGCAAGATTCATCGCCCTCCCCCTCCCCACTCTCCTCCCACCACCTCTCGAAATAGGGGGATTTTTACGCTGTCGATCAGCGATGTGGATTCCTCGTCTGTCTGCACCGCAGAGGGTGAGGCTGAGTTTCCTACACGTTTCGAACGATCTGGCAGGGAAAAAAAAGCTCTGTGAAACGTCGAGGCAAATGTTTCGTTTAGCTGTAAGTTCTCTTTCATCACCATCACTATCGTATGCTAATGCTTACAATGTTTGTCGAGTTAGCCCAAAAAGTGATGAAAAACAATTGATAACAAAAAAAGTTACTTTCTCTCCAACCTTTTGCTTTTTATTTTGAATGTTTGGTTCGGTCAATCAACCCGAGTGAATATGAAAGAATCTGGAACAATGTAGTCTTCGTCATGCATGGCCACCCAGAATACACAAAGTTATCTTTTTTCCATGGTTTACATACAGTGCCGACTTTAATATGTCAATTTCTCAACTTTACACCAAAATTTTGAAGTGAATGATTCCCTTCTTCCGGTCAGTAAAGTACTCTCATAAATAACTCTCCTGATGCACGAGTTTGAGATATCATTTTATCCTAGTATGTTCAAAATTCATTTTGAGTGATTGGTCGGAAGCACTTAGAAAATATTCTGAACTACTCAGTGCAAATATCTTTAAATAGTAAATTGCGAGGTTTACTATCACGACATTGCATCTCAATTTGAAAAATTGACGTATTTTGAAATATACTCTAAAGGTGTTCAGTTGCGAAAAAACAAGTAGTTTAAAATAAAGTATGAATTTTATATTTGGCTAAATATTTAATTATTAAACATTCAATTTTTTGTACATATTGTAACGGTACCCAATTATCCCATCTCCAAAACTTTTGAAGACAAAATGCTCCCTAAGCTTCGATACTACAGTTACACAACGCAAAACACCAAATGTGAGTAAAGAGGAAGGTACTCGAAAACACATATTGACGTCTTCTGCTAACTAAAGAATGGCATTACTATAAACGTTTCATGATGGGGACTCAATCTAATTAAGTTTCAGAGTAACAATTGTTTGTTGTTCACATCTTTGACATCTGATCTGTCGGTCCACCCGAAAAAGTGACACAGCTAAAACACTGACATTTGAGTTAAGTGAAAAATATTTGAAAAAAAGTTGTATTTCTAGGAGCAAAATTTCATGAAGATTGTTCGTCAGACAGGCGGAATTTCAGGCAAAACACTTCTTTGGTCGCAAAATAATAGTTGTCACCGATGGTCTTCAAAATGGCATTTTGAGATGTGTCACTTTCGTTATGCACCGCCCGTATGGGTGTCGTATTCGTCAAAGGCTCCTTGTCCTCGGGGTGCTTACCCTGAGGCGCGGCATGGACGCAGCCCGCATCATCGAATCGCGTCTCCTGGCTGCGCGCTGTCTCTCGCGTTCGCGCCGGAGGCCGCGGCCGTCGCTGCTAGGCGTCGGCGGGGGTTGGGGTTGAGCTTGGGTTTGGGCCTGGGAATGGTTCTGGTGCGGGGAGGTGGAAGGCCGGCGCCGCCACCGCGCCGCGGCAGCTGCAGCAGTGCGGCCCGCTGCGGCTGCTGGCCGCGCCCGCCAGCTGCCGCACCGCCACCAAGCGGCACGTCCTGGCCGCGTCGTCGTCCGTCACCAACACCATCACGCGCTCACCACACGTCACCACTCGTCGCGACACGAGGCGAGGCGATGCGATTCTCGTTCGCTTGACACTACGAGCACTGTATCCAACGGGTCACTGGGGAGCCCCGACGGACGGGGAGGTGGGCGGAAGGCGCCTCCACTCACATGACGGGAGAGAGCTCGCGCGCACACACAAACGACCAGCGCCGCGGCCCGGCGTCGACTGCTGCGGGCCGCCGCCGCCGCTCCCGCGCGCGCCGCCACCGTCGCCGCTCTCCCGCGCGCATGCGCGCCGCCCCGCTCGATACGCGCGCAGGCCGCGGAGGTGGTGGAGGCGGTGGAGGCGGTGGCGGCGGCCTGCTTGCCCCGGCCCGCCATCGATCCTGGGGCCGGGCGCGGCCGCTCCGGGTCCGGCCTTCGAGGCCCGGTCGAGAGGGCACGGCAAGGCACCTCGCGGCACTTTCCTTTTCTTTCGCCGCGCCCGACGGCCGCTCGTGGAATGCGCGAATGATACTAGAGTTGCGCCAACCCCTCTGCGTTAACGGCGGCCTGCCCGTTTAGATGTTAGGAATGCCGCTGTTCTTTACTGATTACAGTCTGCTCTGCAGTCTCGGTCGTGACCCCATGTGAAAGAACGCATAGAAATAACCACTCAAGCCTCTCTTTTGAGCATTTTTCCATCAACGAATCAATATCTATTCAAAAGCTATTCTTCGTATTGTTGATACACTCTCCATTTCATCTCAAAAAACCGTATTTGAATTCTTCCCTGACACGTGTCTGTCTATGCCGCAATGTACGATTAAGAATATAAGAAATGCGAAATATTGAAGTATTTACCCTACCAATACGGGAAACAATAAGTATCCGAATACCTAACGGAAGATTTTACACTTCACGATCCTGCGGGCGCCACACCCTTGAGGGACCACAGCAAAATTAACAATTTCCAAAATTAACAATTAGTGAAAGGAAATGGGCCTACATGAACGAATTTCACGCTAACTTTCCATTTAATTTTCATCAGGGGGGGGGTGTCAGATTTGATTACGGCACGCGTCCCTCTAAGAGCACACACTGCCGCAGGCCGTTTATCGACGCTACTAAAAACGTAAACGAAGCAGCTGATCGAGTTATCGTCTCGCGATTATCACGCACGGTAGCCCGGGCTGCTGCATCCACGCGTCAGATACACGCACCCTAGTTGGCAGGATTGATGAAATCTCGACCTACCCAACGGCCAGAGGTGTTATGCAGCGATGCTAATCGACTGGATGGGCAACGTAAACGCGGAAGAGGAATACACTGCGTTCGCCAATGCACGTGGCAGGAATCATGCTCCGTGAACGGCACTTTATTATGTAGCAGATCGCAAGCGAGCAAAAATGCACTCTTTACTCACACAACATCCGCAGTTTTTCACAGAAAAGGGGAAGGAGAATAATCATACATGCTTGTAACGCCGCGTCATGTCTACAGTCAACTGTGTAACGGACTGAACATGGCCGCAACATGGCCGAACTCTGCCAATTACACATTTAATGATCAGACAACATATACTTTACTTAATTCCGTAATGACAATGATACTCACGCATCATCTCAGTACGTTTGTAACGATCAAACCTTCAGCAGTCTGCCTCTCATCCCAAGATCTCAACAGAGCCCGCATTCATCTTACCTGAAAGTAATCCAAAGGGAAGAGAATATTCCAATATTCCTGGCCGTTGATGCAATTCAGGTGAAACTGTAACTGTCACACTACCGCCCTGCCACGACGAACTCGAGATACCAAGCTGGAGGCGTGATTTTAAGAGGCCACTGATACACTGCACTAAGCGTTGCGAATTATTTCACAAACATTCCACTTTCAAAGAGAGAGGTGTACGTGTTCGCAGCCACGCACCTCCCGCGAAACTCCCTTGGGAACTGCCCTACCTCCACTTCTACCTCAGAGGGGGCGACAATACGCGGAGGCCGCCGCTTCAGCGCCCTCCGCCGGAGGTTGCGACGGGGCACAGTGCGCGCCCCCTCCATCCACAGAGGACAAAACAGCATCTTACCACTGTATACCACGGTGCATTGGAAACTCCCGATACATTTCAGTCGCGAAGAGACGATGAAATTTATCTCTAAGTTTCCAGGGCACGAGTGGTATTTAATAAGTATTTCACTAATGAGGTTATGGGAAACGCCGTTTCAAAATTACACAAACACTAAAATGCTTGAAACCCAGGCTTTCAGTGCGTCCTATGACTGATTTATCGTTGCTAATTATTGATCAGTAGAGAAATGATAAGACAAATCGAAAGTAGGTAGCGATTGTTGTAAATACATCACCATGATGATAATACCACATGCATTCTTAAACGCAATTGGTGTCAATGTTATAAATGGAAAATACTTAAAAACCTTGCATCTTACATTGTCAGCATCCGTTGAACCCTTAGATATCGTCAGAAGAGAGTGTCATAAATAAGTGAGATATTACAGAAAATATATTTTAAAAATAAATATACACAGAAGAGGCAGCAGCAGCAGCAGCAAGAGAAGAAAAAAGAAAATAAAAATTAGGAAACAATCGAAAATAAAAAGAAAAGCAAGAAAAATAAATAAAAGAAAGAGAAAGGATGAAAGTGGACCAATTTCCATCCTGGCAAGTGGAAGTGTGAGCCACTGCGCGTGGGCCCCGCGCCGGGGGTCCCTTGCCCCTGAGGTGCGCGCGAAACGGCCGCGGGGCGGCGCGAAGGGTGAGCTCCGACCGCCTCCTCCAACGCATGAATGGGGAAAACCTGTTTGGGCGCCTGGCTGCGCCTCGCTCCGCCTCGCGGCCGTGGCCCGTATTCGGGAACGCTCCGCGCGGCGGCGGCGGCGGCGGCGGCGGCGGCGGCGGCGGTGGTGACTCGGCAGGGCAGGTGGGCGAAAGTAGCCGCTTCTTTCTGCTACCGGAGCGCATTTACATACTCGCGGCGCCTTCCTCTCGGGAAACATCCCAAACGGCGGCACGGCCTTTAGCCTCCGATCCTCGAGGACTTTCAATTTTCAGAGGTTTTCGTCTTCGATTGCTTGGAGCCGTGCAATGTGATAACAAGTGGATATCAACAGCAAAATAATTATGCGTTTTTGAACCGCCTTTTATATGAATTAAGTAGCAAGTTGTTGTGCAACTGTAAAGTGACATTACACACTATCCAGTAAATATTCAATTGAATGATAATTCTAACAATGAATGGTATTACGATACTCAAAAACAATAGACCAGTTCTTCACATAAACCTGTGCGCAGTGACAGGCATCAACCACTGTGCGCATTGCCGGTAGCGTCGACAAGAATAGTCTACCCCTAGACAGTTGGCCTTGCTGGAAGAAAATATTAATTTGTCCCCACAAGGACAATTAATCTATGAAGGAGGTGCCTCATTTATGGTTCCCACACTTTACTATGTTCAAATCCAGTATAAAGAGGAAAGAAAACTTGCCCCCACGAACATTTTTTTTAAAAATTAGCATGCTTTGCATAAGCTCATGTGGGTTTCGTTTCATTCTTCAATTCGCCCCCTCTCCCCACGGAATTTTGAATGTATTTTACCGCACGGAAGGTACTTGCCATTTCGCACCCGGGATACAAGCGTATCTCTCACAAATCTGGTTCAGAAAACCTTCTTACAGATGTCGGGAAAATTTGGGGAGAAGTGCTACGATTCCGACTCGTGAGACTGTGATAAGCATCTCGACCGACAGAGCTCTTCCCAAGAAATTCGGCGCTTCATGAAAGCGGCCGCCCGCCTCCCCACAGGGGGAGTTTCGCACCCGGCCGGCCAGCAGGCCTAGGGTCGAGGCGTCGACGGCAGAACGCCCCGGAGCTCCAGAAGCGGAGAAAGCGCCCCGCGCTGGAATGCCTGCGTGGGAGGACGACGCCGGCTCCTCCGTTGCCGCCTCCCTGGGCAAAACCATTTCTCCTCAACGATACGTATGCTCGATACGTTTTGTAACATTTATTCATTAATTTCCGTTAATACACTTGTAGCAAGTTTGAAATCAATCTTTGTAAAATAGTCAAACTATTTGATAATGTATATAAATGTTACTCTTTCTGTATGCAATAATAATATATAACATTTTTGGCCTTTTTCCAACATCTGTTCTAATTCACAAATAATATTGACAAAGAATCTTATTGACTTGGGCTACTTTGAAGCATGTAATATGTCCATCAGACTTGCAGTATTGCGTTCCCTTTTACACATTGTAGACGTCAATAGTAACGCATTTGCTTCTATTTTGACAGAAGAAAACAGAAACAGGAGTTTAGAATAAAAAATGCCCAAACGGGAACCATCACGCGGGTTTCATGTAGAGCAAATGACTTGAAAACTAGAGTTAACCCTACGATAACGTTTGCATCTATTGATGATATTAAGCAGATTACGCCATTCTGTTTGTGCTGATACTCCAGCCAGGTTTATTTAGGTGTCGAGATACGTCGCATTCTGTGTACGTCGTGAAAATAAAGGAGATCGAAGTCAGGACTCCTTGACGTTGTACACCCTGAGGAAGCGCCATAACGCTGGAATATTTGCGAGGGAGAACAATGACGCCTCACCGATAGCCGTCACCACCATCACCACATACCATCACCCATTCTGGCGCACGGGTACAGCCCCGGTGGTTTAATAAGGAAAGCAGTTGATGAAGTCCTCGCGTGATGGTGATGTGCTTTCCTTGCGCAGCGGGGAGCAGGGGAGAACCGTTTTCGGCATAATTAATTTGGGTGCCATTTAAAACAAAACCCAAGAATGAAATAGAAGAGGCATGGCGCCTGACACGGCGCGCACTTTACTGCCATTTCAATAAGAGATTAGCCACGAACCCCAATCGTGGTGCAATAAATCATTGAGCTCTCATAAATAAGAGAACTAATAGCACAGTACCATAATTTTCCATTAAGTTATGTTTAGAAAGTTTGCATTTCAGTGGTAGTGAACTCAAAGTCGTTGAAACAGTTTGCTCAATTACATAGTGTACATATTACATATTAGATTCGAACGTCAGAGAAATTATAGCATTTGTGATAAAAGGAACGGAAACAAACAAGTTTTTATAGCCCATAAGCTAAATATTTCAACTTAACTTGAAATTATTCAGTATTGCACTGTACTTAAATGTATTTCGCAATTTGATGAAACAGCCTTTCCCGGAAAGGATTTTTTGGGAGCAATGTTATTAGAAGCACTGTATTACCGATTACCGATTAACATTACCCAGAAAATAAGTAATACAACTGTCATTCCAAAGTCGATTGTTCACTGTACTCGCGATTAAATTTTACAGACATTATCTAATACAGATGGCATTTGAATTCCATCCAGATTCTCCACACACTTGTTAGATGCAAGTCCAAAGTTAAGAGTCCGGTTTGTGGACCGGTGTTGTCTTTTTTTAGTTTATCATTGGGCGTCTTCGTGGTGAGCTCACTGAACTACTCGAGGAGCCGTACGAGCATCTTTCGCAACGTCTCACAGAGCGCGTGAGCTCCTTTTATGATTTCGAATAATTCAACAGTATCTACAGAATTCTGTAGTCGGCAATGAAGACGACGTTAGTAGATGAAGGCTCTTGGTGGGCTTTCGAATCAGAAGCAGAATGAAGAGAGGCAGGAGGAGGAAGAGAACGAGAGAGAAGAAGTTATTTCATGGACAAAAACCATCGTTTTCTCGATCACTACCGCTTCACCATCTCTACGTCACGCCCACTGAATCTCTCGGAAAGCGAACTTTATGTGATCGCGTCGCAGTCAGCGAACCCTGCTTCACTTTGCGAAATCAACCCTTCATTCGCGCGCAACGCCCCCGCGAAAGTGAAAACCGGCGTGACGCGAACGCGTGTCCGCGCGAACCGGCACGCGAGCACTGCGCCGACGCGTGCCGGCTAATTTGACGCGCGTCGCGTCGAACGGCAAGCGGGGGGACGGGTTCCGTGGCGGGGGTGGGGGCGGCAACGTCCTCCAGGTTTCCGCTCCGACGTCTACCGGCGAGATGGACCTAACCTTCCCTTCCCTTCCCTTCCCTTCCCTTCCCGACCCCTCCCCCAACTTTTCCACGCCCCGGCGCACGCCAACACATGCAAGTTTCGTGGAGTACGCGAATAAGAAAAGGCAGGGAGATCATGTGAACTGTGGACGACTTAATGGATTTGGACCCCACGAAACTAAGATCGGAAAATATGTATTCTAATATGCTCTGAGAATTTTGGTCAGGACCGTGCGGAACTACGTATGTCACGGGACTCTTTGATCTCGAAATTTATACTACTCTTAACTTACTTCTCTGTTTCAAACTTATCTTCTCTACTTAGACGTCTGCCGATTTCGTTATTCAAGAAAGACGTATTTAGAACGTTCTATAAATCAATGCACAAGACTGTTCGACCGGCCGCCTACGTTGGCGTACGCCATATTTGGAGTTTGTTTACTTTCAACTTCACACGCTTCGCATCCGTCTAAGAAAAGAGAAAGAACCAGAATAATTTTCCAACGTTCCAGAAAACGTAAAATTTTAAAGAATTGAAATTAGTTCCGAACAAAGATCTGCGAATAATTACTTTTTCCGTGATACGTAAGATAATATGTCATGGAAACCCGACACATATGACAAGTTAAGTGTACAAGAATGTAATAAACGGAAATGAAGCACTTTAATAAGAAAACCTTAACAAGGTGGCAGTAAAGTGGCGATAACCAGGCGACTGATGAGAAGTCGGCCAATGACCTTATTACGGAATCTTAGGGTCATTAAGAAGAGAAAAAGTTATAATAAAACGACGTTAGAGGCCTCTTTCTTCTGGCTTCGAGCCCGTCGTTTCCAAGTCTGCTTCTCATTAAAAAAATAAGGACCTCTTCCAAAGCCGTAACGTTCTCTCAAGAGAAAGTAGTTATAATGTAGCATATTAGTGAAACGCTTTGTTGATTTTAAAACGCATATTAACATACAGATTTTACATGCGGTCTTCAGATTGGTATATAAAAAGTAAGCATAATTTCGTAAGAGATTAGCAATGAACCGTTGAAACGCCCGAAAATGTTATAGCGACATTATACCCACTAGTCTGGTGTTTACGAGAACGAGTTTATGATGGGCTTTATGCTATCTCCCCCCTGGGGGACCATTTTACACGACGAGTCGTCCGTTGTCAGTTCAGAATGATAAAGCAATAACGTCGCGTCAGGTATGTACTAGGCAGTTGGCTATGAATTTATATTTACAAGAATAACCCTGAAATCTACACTTCCTCAATATTGGAAAGTAAAAAAAAATCTCCAAAAAACTATCACAAGATTATGAAAACAGAGCGGGCACAGATTATATCAATAATCTGTTACATTTTGTAAAGTGACTTATGTTGGACTACCACTTACTTTTCCACTGGTGGGAATGAATTAGTATATAGAATGTGTTGGTATAAATTTCTTTCTTTCTAGTAGAATAGAAAACCAGATAGAGTATTATGCGACTACTGCCAAGATGCATTTGAGCACACGATGAACGTGTGTGAGGAAATAAAACAAAAAATTGAACGGAAATGTATATTAATATGGATTAATTCGAATAATTCTACTCCGTGTTTGCCCAACCAACCAAAGTAATTAGTGTGCAATTCTCTTGGTTATTGGCTGCAGCAATTTCATACGCACTTCATATTACGCTTAGGATATTTCAAAAGTATTTATCTTTAACAATCGTTTCGAAACTTCGTTCATGATCTTGCGAATAAAATTATTGAAGAATTATTCGGAAACTTTCCCAAACCACCACAGGTGATTGGTTTCCATTAAAATACTCCATCTTTTAAAAGCCAATAACCGTGATTTCAATTGGGGAACATAAAGGCATCTGATCTGCCACGGATCTTTCGTACCCTGCACAACCGGCTATCCGCAGGGAAGGAAGACGATATTTACGCCCTCACGAGAGCGCCGAGGGACAATAACTAGAACGACAGCCAGCGGGGCGGCGGTGTTGAGTAGTGCCACTGTCAGCTTCCGGACGGCGACGGCAGCTGTCTTCGTCGCGTGACGCGACGCGACAGACAATATTTGAGTGGGCCGCACAACGACCCCTCGCACGTCCGGAAGCTCTCCTCCCGGGCAGGATGCCTACGGACCTTCGGAGCGCCCGAGCCACTCGAGCTGCTCTCCACGCCCCTCGCCTTGCCCCCGCCCGCCTCCTCATGGCCTGGAGCGGAGGAGGCAGCGCTCCGGGCGAGCGCGAGCGAAAGTTATGCTATGCCTCATACGTCATTCGCAGGCGGTTCTATTCACAGCGCACGATTTCTTGAACCCTGATTTTGCTAGATGAGAAAGGAGTGGGGAGGTTACGAGCTTACAATAATTCCAAGTATTGTTTCGACGATTGAATACTTTCAGAGTTTCGTTTCGCTTTAACTCTTGTATTAGTCAATGAACGTTGATCAGAACAATCTATTTTCAGTGTGGTTAAGACAGTTTTACGTTTCTTATAATTTGAAGTTTATAAAAGCATTTGAAGGTTAAGTTAAGAACACTAAGGTCCTAGCAGAAGACGAAATGAAATATCAAGTTGCATTACAAGCCAAGACTACCGGTGTTTGTATACATTACTATAGCCTGTGGGACCTTTACATACATACGAGACTTATCTTGTTTGGAAGTTACGAAGGCATGGACATTGAGATAACTGATCTCTTCAGAAGGAATGTGAATTGTAAACACTGGATGAATGTTCCCCGGAAGAAAATAGACATTTCGACAAGATATTAATACGAAATTTAGTTCTAATTTTACTACGATATTGGGCTTGTAGAGGTACTATTTATACAGGAATCAAAATTGCGATGAATGCTAGGGAATGAGGTACGTCATAACACATACAAGTGCAGCATGCATATTATAGTTTTATTCGTCAAAGAAACAAACAACGTGAAAAGAAATGTGACAAGATCTAAATACAAATCTAGTTCTAACCTAAATTTTAATTAGCCACCTCTCGAGAAGAAAAGCAGTAATTTCATTACTGTTTTCTTACTCTACTCAGACCTCATTCCGTCTTCTGAACTCTGTGAAAATGAAAGTCCTAAGAGCTCACACCGGTGAAGTTCATTTCTCGCATTTCACCTTTAAGACACAAAAGCAGCTCCTATCTCGAATCTCAGGCGCTTTCGAGCGCTTATCGTCCAAAGCAGCACCCATAAAATGCCTCGTGCGAACAGACGCGACCCGTGAATCTTCTGTTCCCTCGGTTCTCAATTTCTCTGTCGCTATATACACACCACCGCCCACACAGGTTCAGGGCAACACGATTGCGATAATCCTGGAGATGAATGTGCATTACCAAGTTGTCTGGTTGCTGATAAACCACGCAGAATGCAAAATGTTTACATAAAACATAGCACACTATTTAAAATTATACGCTCCACACAAACTGAAAAATAGCTTTTTTTATTTCCAGACAGAAATTCAAGTTTCTGGAGTGTAGAATTTCATCTCCCAACAGCAGTCGTAAAAGAAGGCATACACAGAGCTGCTTAGCGTCTGCATCTCCTTCAAGTGTTCAGGTAGCCTATTAGTAATAGGCAGGTAACAAATACTTACACGAATCGTATGAAATGATTAAACAGGCGAGTGCTTATACAAAGTAGCAATAAGAGTGAAATCTTTCAAATGAGGTGAAGCAAAATTGAAAACCTTATCAATTCTTAACACGTTAGTGATATTTTTAGTCGCTTGTAATAGTGCCAAAAATAAGTTTGGCATTTGACAGCAGAAATTCTTGTATTTCGTCACTGAAGCATAGACAATCTTATCTCTCTTCGTTCGTTCTAATAACGAAGAACATGCTGCATGCATTACCACGACACACCAGTCCCCTATGAAATGTTTAAAAGCGAGTCTGTTCGTTCCTTACACGGCTCTTCAGAGATCCTCCGCAGTTTCACACAGTAGAAGTAACAAGATCCGACGATCGCCAGTATTTCATCGCTGCAAGGCCGCCTCGCCGTCCCAGTAAGGCAAAAGGGCACCGGGATTCCTGGCGGCGGCGGCGGTGGTGGTTGCGGACCCCCCACAAAGCGCGAGCGGAGAAAGCCCTGCGTTGCGCCACGGCGCGGCCCCGGCCCCGGCCCCGGCCCCGGCCTGGCCTGGCCTGGCGCCGGGGCGCGTCGCGTCGGGGGGAAGATGGCGCAGCGGGCGTGGGAGAGCCCTTGTGGCGCACCGCGCGAAAACAATACCGCTCGCGGGGGGAATCGAACGGGCACGAAACGGCGGGGGCACGCGCCGTGGGGCGCAGCTGGAAGCGCAGCAAGGGCACAGGTGCGCACGTGGTTTGCGCAAGCGGCGCACGCCATTCGGACGCCGTTGTGTCATGCTGAGGCCGGCGGCGCGGCGGCGGCGGCGGCGGCGGCGGCGGCGGAGCTACAACTGGAATGCTCCGGGAGAGATTGTTCAGATGCTGGCGTTTTTGATGTAGTAATGACTCATGACTGGGCAAGTGAGGCGGAAGAGTCGTTGCCAGGAATGTCGATGACAATTTACGGAATTCTGTAGCTTGCGGCAGCGAATTCGAGTTGTAACTAGGACAGGTTATTTATTACCTTAATTTCAAAGAAAATGGTCTCAATTCTGTTTTGAACGTTCTGTGGTCACGTTTCAAAACCACAATTTAATATTATCTGACAAGAAATTTTGTAAGGAAGTTGTTCAATGTCTTTCGTCGTCCAGAAAAGGGTCGTATCGATTGTTATGTAGTCATACTTATCAATACTACACAGATGGCCGTAATATGAACACACATTTTCATAGTTAGCTAATATCATCCAATGAATCCTCTCTGCTTCCACTCCTGAATTTGTGACGTCACATTCTGGCTCTTACTGAGGCATTAAAGAGCATAATGTCTCTCTCGGAAGCAATTTCCGTGGCGCCGTTGGCAATGTGGTACTGGTAGTGTAAGTGACAAGTCTAGTGCGTAAAGGACACCGCTGCTTTCGACCGAGTTCTCTGGCGGCTGCGGTGCCAGTCTGCGGTTTCTAAAGGTTACCTAGGGAATCCGGTCGCTGCGGTTTTCCAATAACTGTAAGATTGGTCGTGGGGGAAGGTGCGGTATCGACGTTCCTATTCGGGCAGCCGGTGTAACGAGTTCGGAGAAATTGTGCGTTCGCAACGCCTTGCGTTAGAGAGAACACAATGTTACAACGCGTAGAAATAGAAACTTCAGTCTATCTGTTTGATTGAAGACAGATACACTTAAATTGCAAAGACAAGTCGCAAAGCCTCTTCATCAGCTTACCAACAACACATTAAAGTCAACATTAAAAAAATATATCAAAATATCAAAGTAAAATGAATTAACTGATTAACAACCTTATTTTCAATAATTTTCTTTTAGAGGAAAATCACAAGTTATTACTCAACTTAGATAATGGACTATTGCGTGGAGTTTTTTTTCCATTGCTCGAATACAAAGCACCCGAAAAGACAATGTAACATCAGATAAAAGTAAAACAAAACCAATTACACAAAACCGATACACAACGCACCGTCCTCACAGAATTGAAACTTAAACAAACAAACAGGATGTTTAGCGTGCCAGGGACACTTTGAATTGACTCCAGTTCGAACATTTCAGAGCCTAGAATACTCCTCGAAGTTAATACAATACATCGCAGAGGCTTCGAGGACTCGGGCGATTCGCAACGCAGAGCAATGTTCTGCGTCACTTTTGTGGGTGAGCGCGAAAGCTGTGGCGGGGGGAGGGTGGAGGCGTCGAGGCGGGTTTGTGTGGGACACACAAGGCGGGGTTGCCGGGGATGTGCCGGCAGGGAGTCAAGGCGCGGAACGCGGGGTGAGAGAGCGGCGATGGGGCGGGAGACAAGGCGGGCGGGGCCTGGTAGGAAGTCACAAGGCGGAGGAAGGGCAAGTACTGCAGCGCGGTTGGGCGGTTCGAGGCAAGGAATGAAGGCGGAGTGCCGTGGAGGAGCGGACCGGGAAGATGCTGGGGGGCGGAGGGGAGGACCTGGCGAGAGAGAAGGCGGGTTGGCTAGGAAAGGGCAGTGCCGGGGTGAGGAGTCAAGCGGTGTGATGGGGGACGCGGGGGCATGGGTGGATTGAGGCAAGGCAGGGTGGAGAGGGAGCGGCGGACCGGGGAGGTGATGGGCGGGAGTCAAGGCACGGCAGTGGGGTACGCCTGGGCGGGCGAGACGAGGTGGGGTGGCCGTGGGGTGGACGCGGAAGGGCGGGATCGGGTGGAGAGGCGGCCCCGAGCGGGAAGGGCGGACCTGGGCGGCAAAAGGCGGGAGGAACGCGGCGCGGCGCAGGGTCGCGGGTTCGTGCGCGGGGCCGGGTGAAAGGACGCACCGGCGCGGGGTCGATGCCCTGCGGATCCCCTCGCCCTCCGTCGACCGCCCCGCGCAGTTGGACCGCCGCCATTCACGAGCCACGAAACTCGCTCCCGCCCCCTCGGAGGCGCTCTGCACCCCGGCCTTTCGCCAAAGAGCAGCGGCGCCGGGGCGGGGCCACCGGCGCACGGGCGGAGGAGGAAGATGGCGAAGGCGCGGAGGAGAATAAAGACTGTTTCATCCTCTTCAGAAAATAACGTTCTAGAGGCAAGCGCGGAGAATGGAAACGTGTCACTGAAAGTTAGGAACTCAAAAAGGATGTAAAAACAATATGATTGATGATAATCGGGGAAAGAACTGTACGATATAATTGTACTCCGGGTGTGTAAAGTTACTAAAAACACCGTAGAAATTTTAAAAAAATGTATGAAATATGATATTTAAAACGTTCCAATTAAAAAATTCGGGCTTTTGATTTCTCACTTGTAATGTAAGAGGAGATAAAACAAAGGAAATGAAAACCAAAACTATATACTTCAAGTTGGGCAGAATTCCTTTTATGCGAATAATAAACAAAGTTTTATTTACAACTAACTGATTTACATACTAACTTAGTACTACTATATTGGAAGATTTATTTCATATAGCATTTTCGAATAGTAAACCCAATTGTATTAATTCAACGCTTTGAGAAGTGGAAATTTCTCCACATAAACGATTTCGAAGTAATAAGTTAATGAAGTAAAAATTTGTTTTTAGTGTAAATCTATACTTTGCAACGAAAATATATACTTCATTCTTTATTTAATTTGGTAGAAGATCATAGAAACAATACATTATAAAAATTTGGTGGTTTTGTGAATGGATTAAGATAATCAGAATACTTCATGCAAGTAAATTGTTAGTAACTTGTCATGTATAATGTCAATTAGAAAAGTAGTTTTGTTTCTGTCAGCCATAGTGTCAACAGATCCCTGTATACAGGGCAGGCCTGCCAAAATGAATTTGTCATTTAGTAAATAATTTGCAATTAGAAGAAAATACTTTATAGAGTACGCCATCCACAGCACAAGTGATGTTTGGTATGAACTTATTCCGCAATGAGATTTATTGTATCCTTGGCAAAGAATGTCTACGTAAATGATGAGATCTGAATGCGCATAGAAACCACTTATACAAGAAGCAAGTATACGCAATCTCAGCAGCATGGTCCTTACAAACGTCGCGCATCGAGTAATATTTAATCTCAAGGTATTTAAAAAATAATCTTTATCGAAAATCTGTTTATTTTTTGGTAGCTTAGAGGCCAACAACCTCCCGTGAAGCACTTCATATTCCAGTCCAAAACGCGTCCTCGATTAACCCTTGCAAAGTGAGCTTCGATACCGGAAGTGCGCGGAAAGCTTCCCTCGACGAGCTTTTCCGTTCGATCCATATGGCGCTGTTTCTCCCGCACCACCGACGCCCATTGTCTTCCGATCCACAAAGCCTCTCCCTTCCTCGCACCTCACTGGCTGCGCAAAGTCCACCTCTTTCCTTCCCTTTGTAGCTCGACGGCTCGCACCCTATTTCTGAACTGCATTATTGTCTGCCCCCGTCGAAAGGTTCCGCGACCTATTCGACATTAACTGGCCGAGGGGCGGATATCTCCGTTTTGAGGGCGGCTTAGGGGGAAAATGAATGAAACTGGTCAGCGTACTCTGGACGGCACCGTTACGCAATTTCGAAGAAGCAAAGGCTTCGTTCCCAGTTGAATGCGATAGTAAGTGTGAAGTACAGAAGAAGGCTTTAATACAAGTTCATTTTCCTCTTGCTGGAAGTTACGAAAAATAACTCTCATTCCAGGAAAAGATATAGGAGATTGCGAAGAAGAATGTGCAAGTCCGGAGGGAGTCTTCTACTTTTAGGGTTCTCGGGAAATATTTCATCGGATGTTTTTCGCTGAAATTAGAAGTTCGACGAACCACGTTCACAAATTCCCTTTCACCCGAAACGCTGCCTTGTTAAAGGGTTCTGATGCCGGTGAAACCTTTGCGAGTACGAACAGATATTTCGATATTACGAAACTGTTCTCAGAAACGAGTTCACTCCTGCTCTTACATAATATTAAAACGAAGAAAATATTAGTAGTCGGAGGAAACCTAAACAAAATGCTTTTCTTATTTTCACTTCTTCCACGACGACCTACCGAACAACTGTAAAACCTTTTTTCTCGTCAACAAACGCGTTTCCAATAAAAAAGGAATATTAACTGAATCCGAAATATTGCTACAGGGGCACGTTATCGAATCACGTAATTCTTACCACTATTTTTTTAACTCGTTTATTTAACATTCGCAACACACCCCGCTTGTCCTTTTTTAAGGCCACAAATTATAAGAGCTAGTGAAAAGAAAATAATGTCACAATATCCTTGAGTTTTTTTTCCAGATATTGCATAAGTAAGAAAAACACATGTTCCAAAGTTATCTTAAAATTAATATTATAAAAAGTGACGCATTAAAGTAATAAAACAATGTAAGTGGCTCAAACTAAAAATATAGTATACAATTTGTTTAAAAATTTTAGTCAGAATTCCTGATCTTGAAGGTAATTGATAGCAGCTGTGTATTATGAAAAAGTGGTAGAAGAGAGGAGCATCACTGTTTACTGACTTTATAAAACTTATGTTTCTTCGAAGTATCCAGTAGAATAGCAACTGACCACACCCTCCAAAAGACCTAAATTCCAGGCAAAGCCGGTGATCTTGGGGTCGTCTTAACTAGTCTTCCAACTAGCACTACGACCCAAGACAATCGACCACGGGCCACCTGGTTCCGCGGCCAGACCTCACCCTGCCACCCTCCCCAACACCCGTGGCGGGGCCACGCTTCCGGCTTTTACTCTAGAGCTATCTGCGGCGCGCGAAAGCGCCCGAGGCGGCGGCGGCGGCGCGTCCTCCTACAGCCCCATTTCGCGAGGAGGGAGGGGGCGGCTGGCGCAGCGCAAAGTGCGCGTTCGTGTCCCGGGCGCGCGCGTGACGGCCGATAAAGGCACGCCTCCGCCCCACCCCGTCCACGCGCCGCCCGGCCGTCCACTTGCTTGGCTTTCGCGAGGCCGGACGTCCGGTGGACTCTCCGCCAGCGTCTTCGGAGGAGAGAGGGAGATGGAGAGGGAGTGGGCGAAACGTTGCGCTCTCGTGGGGGAGACACTGTTCGCACGACTGATCGACTCTTTTGGAACCTTTCTGAAGTGGATTGGGTTGGGCTGGAGTATGCATGAGGTAATGAAATGTATTTAAGCACTAGATTCGTTCACCATGAATTTATAGTTCTAGATGTATATTTCTGGAGAATTATATCAAATGAATTTTACTGGAAACACGTATGAAGCTTTAACAATCTACTCTTTGACAGTTCTAATTCAAACGACTACCATTTATTCGTAACAAATTTTTAAAATACAGATTTAGGCAACACTATCAAATTATTAGTTTATTCTGGAAAACAATTTTCTTCCAAATATGTACATTTTCCTGGCCTCTTACATAAGAAGCGTAATGAATTATTTTATATTAACGGATACGTATTTTTCAGCACACAGGCATCTCTAGTACAGTTACATCAATATTGTCCACACACGTGACAAAAGACAAACGAATATTCACGCAAAAGGGAGGAACAAAGGGGACACTCACAGCAAACACTGACGTTTCTTTCGCCAATTAGCAGCGCCTCGGGCACAGTCGATGCTTTCCCTACTAAGAGTCCCGCACATCTTAGTACCAGTTGCAGATTCTAGACGCCCCAAGTACACCGTCTTGTACTTCGCCGCTTCCCCTCCCGCCGCGACCAGCGTCGGCGTCGTCGGGCGTCGGCCAGCCCCCGCCACAAAGCGGCCTCTGTGCGCAGCAGAATCCGCGCCTCTGTGCGCTCGGAATAAACGCCGTGCGGGCGGAAGCGCAAACATTTGCGCGGCGGAAGGTGCAGGGGGACGAGAGGCAGCCGCGCGGGCGAATAAAAAGAGGGAGCGAGACGGCGCGAGGACAGAGAACGGATCCGAGTGGGGAGAGGCGGGAGGAGGGTTGGCGTGAAGAAGCGCATAAGGGGATGGGCGGCACTCCACTGCGACGGGACGAAGTTTTATTGAAGAGGGCCGTTGGAGGTAGGAGAGTTCTTTGAAAAAGAAGTAGAGGCTGGACCCGAGGTACAGACCAAAGTTAATATGCATTTGTGGTAAGAAACCGCGAATGCGAACTTTTTAGTGGTCATGTATAGTAGCGAAATGGTGCTCGAATATTTGCGACAGATGCGCGTCTTAACGGCGAGCGGGAATGTGACAAATCTTGAAAGTGCTAGTCTTCAAACTTCACAAAAGAGAACGGCAGGCTTTGTGATAGCTAGGTCTCGGATTTTTGGACAAATGACTATTTAGTTCCTTTAGTAAGTTGTGGAAAATAATTTAAGAATTTTACGAATCGTGAAAAAATAGATATATTGAAAGCATCTAATAATGCCTAAGAAGTCCTAAAAGGGTGGTTGATACCTATTTTAATATTTTTTGCCCAAAACGAGTCTTTTTTAATAGAATTATCAGATTTTAATCACACATCTTTAAATCTGTTATTCCGAAAATTTTCATGTCCAATGCTTTTTTTAAACGCTTGCCCACTTATTTTGTAACCTATTTTAAATGCCTACAGCATGTTTAAAGAAGGCAGAAAGGCTGCGCAAGAGTTAGAAACGGCGTCGACCTGTTAACGCGAAATTGGAATCGCCAATTTTACTATTTCACATCGCGCACATTCTAGATTTTTTTTCAATTTGTCATTACGATGGAGTTTCCATGACAATGAGTTTCCACCGTAGAAACATTTCATCGTGCGGTTGAACCACGAAAGGTGGTTTCTGTGTTATGAGATATCTGAAGGATTGGGATAAGCAAAAAAACGTGCAGATGTGTCGAACAGTGATGCCCTTAGTGCGTTCAGTTTGCATATTCGTGTACGATTCTACCAACGACGTTTGCACAAACACACCTGGCAGTCGGGAATATGTGGCAATTTATTGCCCGTGAGAGTTTCTTATTTGATGTAAATTTTATTTTAAGTTTACTACTAGTTTTTCGAAACTCGCTACTCATTCAGTTATGTTTCCCTTTTGGGATTAAATTTGAATTTCGGAATTGTAATTAACTTATACAAACGCAATTGTCTATTCGCAATTAAGTAACCGAAAACTTCATTATTTTTTCTGATAGATTCTAGATATAATTTAAGTATATTTTACTTGCTTCGCATTCAGTTTTCAATAAAATTTGTTTAAAAAAGTGCAGATTGTTTTTATTGAGCAAAATGTCACATTTACAATACAAATACATTTTATGTGCACTGTTGAAAGCTCTGTTTGTCTTGCTGCCCAATAATTTCACATACATCTGTAGAAGAATTTGAATGACAAGCCCTGATTAAAATAAATACTTCAACCAACATTTCGATTCGCCGATTGAAGTCTTATCTGCTGGAATAACGATGTTTAGTATGTAAATGATTGCTTGAAAGCAAAACTGGCACCAATATCGTTAGATATTATCAGTCTGTTACATACATCGCTTATTAGTTTAAAACAAATTCAAACACTTTCATTATCTATTGGAAAGATCACCGTCCTATGAATGAAAGGAAATATTGATCAGAAAATTGAGGCCACACTAGTCATAACAGGTCATTAAAAGGGAGAACATGTTTCTAACGACAAGACCACACATGGCCATGTTTCACAACGCTTTATGGTCATCCTTCCAAACGATTTTACAGCCCATAATAAGTATGTTATTCCAACAAAATACCAAACTTAACAGAATTTTATGGTTTCACAAAATCCATTCTAATATACAAATCGAGCCATGGAAAACCACATTTCTACCGATCAAGAACAACAATTGTGAATTTGACTTTTTTTGCCATTAATATTTTCGTTGAAGTTATTTTGTTCTTCCTCACGATAATTCATTATGAGTGAACAATTCGGAATTTAAAGCGTTTTCTTTAATTCAAACGCATGGATATTAAAGCCGAATTAAAACTAGATAATTTTTAGACATATACATAGAAATACTTTATCGGTTATTAAATTATTTTGGTAACATTTATTTCTGTAAACGAAAATATTTTACTATTATTAGTTTTTAAGTTTTTTTTTCAGTGTATTTTCACGATACAAGAAGGAAAACATCAGCAACCTAGTGAGAAAGGTATCATCTTTTTATGAGATGTCATTAACTACAATTTACACTTTCTCTTTAATGTGATGATGGGGCGTTTTTTTTTTTTTCAGCATTTCTCGCATGAAGATAAATTAAAATAGGTGTGCACTTTTTTCATGAATTTAAAAAATCTGCGGGCCATTTAAAATTTTTTAACATATCACTTGGAAAAGTTCGAAAGTAGTATTCAATATCTTAGTACTCTAAAAGAAAAATACATTAAACATTTTTTTTGTAAAGTAACATAAATAATCTTCGTTGTGCAAAATTACTTCATTTGGTTCCCACAACAGCCGTTGTCTCCTTCCCAACCTTTAACCCTGCCGGTCTACCGTGTCATTGTCGCGGCCCAGTGGTAGACCACAAGGTTGAGCCAGACCGCAAAAAGCGAACAACACACAAAAAATTGAACAACACACACCACTCTTGTCGGCGAACTTTCGCGAGCGTTCCCCTAGCTATTCGGCGCACGCGGTGTCAGGAGCATCGCGGCCCAGGTAAGGCGCGAGGGAAAGCCGTGCCGCTGCACCGGAAGTGCGCGTATCGGCCGCGCCGGAAGTGCTCCGGGGGTGTCGCGGCCCGGATCCGCGCGCCGGAGCGGGCGAGGAGGGCACGCGCAGGGGAACTCCGAAGACAAACAGCGTTCGCGTTTCAGTCGACACGGCTCGCGATAAAGCCGGATCACGCGCGTGGGTACACAGCACTAAGCGCGGCGGGTCGAGCGCGCAGGATCAACGCCATGCTACGAGATTTTTTGAGACCTTGAAACTGATTTTGCGAGAGAGAAGTTACGTTTCGCTTATTACTTGACTGGGGAATGCAAGAGTTCCGGGCGAATGCGTATGTTTGTAACTACAATGATGTAAATTGAAACACATAGATTACAGTGAGTGATTTAGGTTATAATTATTCTGTATTATTACGAATACCCCTACATACCCGACATATTTCAGGGCATTCGTTAAGTATTCAGAATCATTAAATATTGAACGCTATGATTACTAGTATTCGTAATAAACATTTTAAACATTTTCCTACTGTGTAAGAAAAATTTAATAAAGAACCCAATGCAAACCCAACCCAATACAACGTTTGCAATAATAAATGCAATCGCAAATGCATTCGCATTTGCGTTTGGAATACCATAATACAAGGCAGTCGGATTGTTTTTTAACTTTGCAATATCTTGTCAATCTTCATGAAGCAGGTATGATAGTACATTTACGCAGATGAGCAACCTATCAAAGGAGACTAGTGCCGGTTATTAGATACAAAAAGGTAGTTCAGAATGTTTGGCCGAATTAAAAATGTTTGAAATCTAGTGAACGTTTGCAATGCCAGCAAATTGTTGTTTGTATTAAAAAAAAGAAAGAAAAGAGTCGGACAAAATGAGAATTCTTGACGTAATATTTTCTCAAAATATGAAACGTAAATTACAGCAGTTTCCAATGTCATGTGAGAGTACATTTCCTGATTAAATCAATAGCATACCTGATACCGAGAACAAAATTTACCTGCATTTCTCGTGTTCCTCATTACACCCCAGACAAACGTGTGCAACGAAGCGGTGTTGATATTCGACACCATTCACGGTTTACTGTATGTGTGGATGGTCATGTTATTTGCAAGCGAAGAGCGTCAATATTTTCCTCCCTTGGTCCCATTTGCTCAGTAAAATTTTAACTTTGTTGCACAGCTGAAAATAATTTACCTCTCTGGGGGGTCCACAAAATATTTAGATTTTGTCACCTAAAAACATATCCAGTTGACATTTGTGGGAAATTTGACTATCTGTAAACCTGAAAACCTTCGTCCTTAGGTCTTAATCAAAGCGACATAAGAATGGTATCGTTTTTACCTTGGGTCTTTGCAAATTTCCTTCTACTCTCTAGCTTTTAAACAATTCATAATGATCGAAAATCAAACATTTATTCAGTTTGCGCAAACTCTAAGCTATTTGAAGTAACTTACAAAGTAAAGTATTCACAATCAAACAACTTCCCATCTTAGTCTTTTAGAGCTTTCATATTAAAGCTAATCTTTTTCATGTACCGGCACTGACGTTTCGATGTGCAATTTTGCAAGGCTCGACGACTACACAAACTATACAAAATTAGGATAACGTAGAACAAATCATACAACAAATCTTGCAGCTTCCATTGTTTGGGCTCCAAATAAACAGCCTTAATAGTTTTTGCTGTACTCACCCACCGACGTCACCACATGCGCAGCACCACTTCGCTCGTGAGGTACTCACCTGCAAACAACGAAAGCATCGCATTGCAGTGAAAATGTTTAGCTGTCGGGAAGTACGCGCGGAGCGGGTGAAATTGTATACCCTCCATGTGGGCGCTTCTCCAAATGAATTGCATTCATTAGTCTGCCGACTCCCAGCAGGTTCGTTAATGTTTTAACGGGATCCAGAAAAACGGTGTAACAGCGGGTTTACATACGAAACAGGGGGAGCAGTGATGGGAACAGCATTTCGTTATTAAATTCGCCACAACTTTCCAATAACAAACCTCGTATGGGTTTCCAGATTTCCCCTAGGTGTTGAGATTGCGTTCATACAGCGAGAAAAACAAATGCGTAATTGTTTAGAAAAGTAAAGTGAAACATTGAATTGGTAATGGATACACAAGATTAAAGAAGTTTCAGTTAAAAAGTTCTTAGAATGTATACCACTCACACACACTAATTTTAGTACATTCATTTTGGCTACAAGGTATAAGAAAAGAAAATTTCACGCCAGTCACACACCTTCTAGAAAGAATGGAATTAATTCATCATTATTGTGTGATTATATAATTGAATTGTAAGTAAAGAATCGGTATTAGAATAGTGTAGAGATTGCATGTTATATATTTAAAAAAAAAAAGTGTCTTCTCTCGACAACGTGCATTACAATGTATGGTGTGTCTGAACGGTGGATCAATTTAAGTGATTGCATTTGCTGAAAATAACCGATTGTGCGAAGCGAATTTACGTCAATCATATCTTGATACCATACACTAGTAGCTCATTTTAGTACTTATTAATACCAATCTAGTACAAATTATACCCTAATATCACAGGATCTGAATTCTGAACATAGTTATCTTCAAAGCAAAAAATATAATAAAATATGAATGATTCATTGGATTTAATTAATTAGAAATTCAATTTGAATCTTCAATAGTAGGGCGTGATCTCGATATCAAAATGAAATACAGCACGAGACTTCGATATCAATTCATGAAATTCGATTTATTCAGTTTGCAAGTCTATCCGCAAACTGTATGATAATCGTTGTCTGTTGGACACAGAGCAGCAAGTTCTGTGCACAATATTTCGCTAGTTTGAACAAGGCGAAAGCGCCCGTCCACGAACCCCAATAGCTCCTGTAACAAGCAGGTCGCTGTGGGGAGAGGGCGTGGTAGGGCGCCGGGCGAAGGCGGCGTCGCCGTCACGTCGCGGGGCCGTCACGGACGCGAGTAACGACGCGGGCGGAGGGCGTCGTGGGCGTCGGGGCGCCGCGCATGGCGGGAGAGCGCGTCGCGACGCATTGTGTGCTAATGCAGGGCGCCCCGTAGGCGACGCGGTATTTGGGGCCGGAGCGCAGTTGGCGCCCGCGTGTCAGGTCGTGGTGATTAGCACACAGCACGCGACGAGACCCGCGCGTTCGACGGCGTTACGTCGCCTTTGGTGCACTCACCGCCGGTAGCGTTGCCATCTTGCGTCACGTCACCCAGTTCTTAGAAGATTGGATTGCCGGCGACGCGCCTCTCTCGATTAGGTCCGGGGCGGAGATTACGTTATCGATTCGTCAGTTGCAGACGTCTTTTGCAAACATTTACCATCACAATTCAGTTACTGCAGTAGTTGTACTTACGCGATGACTCAGATTCACACGCCATGAGTATCTGAGTGGCATATCACCTATTTAAAAATGACCGTACTACATTATTATATTCCATACCCCTAACATACACCCCATTAACCCTACTTTTTATCTATTGAACGAATTCATCACAGCCACTATTACTTGCAAGTTTTATTAGCGAATTTTGATTCGACGATAACTCTTCTGTAGGACTTGAGTTCTACGACTCTTACACACTAGCTGAACACTATACGACGTACGAGTATACCATATTACAGAAGTTTTAACTGGAAGTCTAAGAACAGAAAGGAGTTTGCACCTCTCTAATGAATATATTGAACACATTCAGTAAACACTTAGTACTACGAGTAATAACTTGTACAATTGAAGAGCTCAGATAGTCCTATGCCATTTTCAACAAGATTAAAATAATTCAACTGACTTATTCGCCTTATCGTTTAAAACATTTTCTATTGCTGCTAACAAATGGCACTATACTATGAAGACATTTTTTCCAGTGTTATGAGGAATATCTGACTGAAATCTTTATCTTATTTCTCACAATGAATTCGATATGACATAGTGCTAGAGCCAATCCCTTCAATTGCACTACTTTGTTAACAACCAACACTGTTGAAACAACTTCCAAGCAGCCACGGCTTCAACTGATTTCCCACTGGTGTCTGGCACGAATCGATTTTACCCTACCAGCAAAACAGCGTAATCGAGCCTAATCTTTTTTTTATGTTGCATTGCACGCTATGTACACATGCAAAATACAGAGAGTTATTCAGAAATATATAACAGCTTTACCGCGTCACTAACCTTGTCCTGAATATTCTATCGATGTCACTTTACGATGAACTATAAAGAAGTGTTTGTGTGATACATTAAGATTACGTGCGAATGCATGTCCTTTCGAACTCATTGAGAGGAAATAAGGATTTCGTGAGATGAAAAGTACGTAAAATAACCATTTCTTTTGCACTGTGCGCTTCGAAAGATTCCTGCAATTTGGCAAAATAAAAAAAAGTTCCTGGCAGCCAAAATTCTAATTTCAAGATTTTGTAACAAGCTTTCAGTACAGCTTTATTTCCTCGTGTTCTTAGGGCCTACTATTAGTATTCCATATAATTTAATGTAGTTTGGATATAGAATTATGCAACCAATGAAAATATTTGCAGTCACAGAAGCTACTGATAAAAGGGCTACATTCGTGAAAATGCCAGGTTTTGAAGTTGTTTTCCCCGGAAAACAATTCTCCAACGACACATTAAAATGCATTTTGGTAATTATACTCAGCTCAACAAGAGTCGAGTTCCGAAACAATTTACCTGGATGAACACAATTCCAATATACATGAAATATAAATGGAATCTGAAAAACCCGGGTGTAAACTGCATAATACCTTCTTTATTTCGAGTAAAAAAAAAAACAAACAAAAAAACCATACATTGCATATGGGCTGAGATAAAGGTTCCAGGAATTTCTCATTTTCGCGCACGCTGTCGCTACCCTCAACCAACTCATCCGTTGGGACGTTTCTTTGGACTCCGAGGATGAATGGTGCTTTTAGTTAGTCCTGTCTCTCCAGGGCTCCCCCTCGCCCAGTGACCGACAGATGTCCCTCGCCGCCACGCCCCCACGCTCGGGGGTGACCGACGCGGTAATGCTGCAGCAGCAGCAACAGCTTCTATAGTGAAAAGCCTGTCCACTGCGCGGTACACGTCATTCTGATGAACCCTGGTCGGAGCACATATGGTCCAGAGTTGCGCGCAGTTATTCGGCAGATGGCGCCTTTGCATACGTACTTGTCAATATTATTTATCGAGAATCTGGGTTGTTCGAAGCGGTCTTGAGTTTAAAAAGTATATGAATATTTGATGAAACTAATTTATTACGCACCACAAGAAAGTAATAAGTTTTCTAATGCAAGTAACATACATGTTGGACAAAAATGCACTCGTTTTCCATCACAACATTCGCCAGTTCTTCCTGAAAGAATGCTTTTCATGTAATTTACTATTCATAAACATCAGAGCAAAGAAAGCTAAGCTTGTTCTTTCTAAATGAACCAGAATTAATAAAACACACAAACATCAGAAACCTTAACACAAGGAACACACATAAAATTGTATAATTTACTATGGCACATACAAAACCTAAATAAGAACAATTCCGAAATAATATGCAATAAATTAGTTTAAAATTAAACGAGACTGCAGAATAGTAAATATTTTTGTGTAATAAAATTTTTAAATATACACACTCTACAAAATAAACATTTCATCACTGTATCACTTTACTCTTTGATATTAACACCAGTAATTCTGTTTCAGTATATAAATAATATTTCTTTTCATCTTTGAAAAAACCTTTTATTACGTTAACTGCAATTTAACACACAACTTTCCGCGAGATTTGCCAGGTCATTCCCAGCTACACACAGTGATCGTCTATCATGCACCCTTGCACGCCCGCACTCGCTTCCAAATTGGCTGATTTCCCTAAGTTAATTCGCAGGGCAACCCGGCTGCAATTTGGGGGGGCGTAGCCCTCGTCGAAGAGGCAATGTACGCGCCGCTCCCCTCTGTGTCTTCCGGCGCTAATACGCACGTTACACACCGCGGCGCACGCGGAGAAAGGCAGGGCGAGAATTCAATCAGGCGCCGCTGCGCTGGGCTCTCGCTGCCACCAGGGGCGTCTGCGAGAAGCGGTGCTGCGCCGCACATATTAAAAAGGCTGTGCGACGTCGCGAATCAGAGAAATTTAATATCTTGTCGGAGAAGGAGAATCGGCGTTCCCTGGGGCGTTTGCGACAAAGCAACGCTCCTTCCACGCTCTCGCCTTCACTTGATCCTCATCCTTCTCTCTCACGTCCCACCTTGAATCCCCGCTCTCATCGTCCCCTTTTGTACGCCACTTTCAATTCGTTGTCGATTCGGGCTACGTTCAAAATTAATTTCAACAATTTTTTATCAGTGAAATATTTGTTCAGAATACGCCAGCGAAGGAGAAAATATAACAGCTTATTACAAGTATATTGCGTAGGTGCTATATATAGACCATATAATATAATCTATGACCATATTCGTGAACCCCACCGAACAAAATAAATAAACACGTCTTACTATTAAATATCACTTGTTTTAGTTTATATTACATCGCTTCAGCTCAGAACTAATTTTAAAAACTCTGCCACTCCATGTTTTTATCTATTTGCCTTAACTATCTATTCTTGCTTCAACTTGAGAAAATAGTCCAATCTTTCTCCTGGCAACTCCTTTCCTTCCTCCATTATCTCCACTGTCATTCAACGAAACGTTCATTCCTAAACCCATTTCTATCGATATCCTCCCGACGATTCCTCGACGCTCTCTCTTCCTCACCCACACACCGCATACGCCCCTCTCCCACCCGCATCGCCACGCAGCCGCCGCGACGCCCTCACCCGCGTCTCTTCTGAACCACTTTTTTTCAGCCCCGCCCCCTCCTTTTCCACCCTCCCACGCCGCTCACGCCGAGCGGCCCGTGCCGTCGCCATGGCAACCACCGACCCGCTGACCCAGTGGGGGCGGGGGTGCGTTGCGTCTGGCCGCCCGCCCCGCCTCGCCCCGCCACTAGCGTCTCTCATTCTCTCCCTCTTTTTATCCTTTCAGGTCGGAATCCGAGCTCCGCGCCGCGCCGCGTTGCGGGCAGGGCGTAGCCAGGCTGGGCCGGTCCCGGTCCCGGGCCCGGGCGCCGACGAAAACAGCGCGTTGGAAATTGTATTCGGCGCCCGTTCCAGGAAGCGTCGAGGCGCCGGGCGTCGGTCCAAGTCCCCAGTCGCTGGAGATGAGCCTCCCCCCCCTCCGTCCGCGTGGGACGCCGTTCCTCGAACGGGCCCCTTGCGCACGCGCTGATTCACGACGCGACGCGCGGTTTGCGGATCACGTTTCCTTAAGCGGCCGCAAAGGCGTGTACGCCGCCCTCGTTCTCAGCATGAGATTTTGTCTGTTTAATGCGAACTCCGATCTAGTGGGTGATAAATCCCCCATTTGAACTCTTAGGTCTTTCTTCGTAATCGTGGAAAGAACTTATTTTGCTTTCAGGCTCTGAAATTTTGTGCAGTTTTACCTAAGCAAAACACGTAAGTAAACGATTGTCATATTTTGATGCATTAGTCACGTGCTCTACGAATGCCAAAATAAATAATCTATTGTTAGTCGTACGATTTTGAAAACTCAGGATATCGGTGAGTGATAGGCAAGGAGGAGTTGAAGAGAAGCTACATTATTTTATTTTATTTTGAAAAAGAAAGATACAATTATGAGAAATGACAAAAATTGGTGATTAGTCAGAAAAAATCAGTACTGAAAAACTCAAGTTTGTTCTCACATTTACTACATAGCTTGCATGCAAAACTGTTCTCTTCTGAACATACCAGAACATACCAACCTGTACCTCGAGCATAGAAATAACGAACTTTCTCCTCCAAAACCCTCTCCCGCACTCCACGCCTCAAGCACACGTCATCGCACAACAACTCGCGGCTAACAGCGCGACCGATTTCGAGGAGAGATTCGGGGCGTCCACTTCGCAACCGGCCCATCGCTCACTACCCGTTCGGGCGACGCTCTGGCGGCGGCGGCGGCGGCGGCGTCCTGGGTGGGGGCGGCGCGGGCGATGGGGTCGGTGCACCGAGGCGCGAAGGAGATGACGCACCCGCAGGTGAGTGGCTGACTCACACGACCGCCCCGCCCCGCCCCCTTCCGCTCCACGCCACGCGTCCGCACGGCGTCAGGGGGCATTTCCAGGACCTTGACCGACTGGAGGTAAATATAGCGCGCGGGGCGGCTACACTGAGTACGCGGGCCTTGCCAGCGGACCGTATTTCGGGGTTGTGTACACTCGGAAATAGAACGTCCTCGATGTGGGGCGAGGAAATGTCCTTCCGTACATCTGGTGGGAGCAGTTTAACGCGCTGCAGTAGAGTACTTCAAACGAGCCGGCACACTTACGCCGCTTACGCTGTCACCACGATAAATGCGCGCTTCGGATTTTCTAGTGGGTGAATAAAACTAACGCTCTAGATAGATAACTGTGTTGACATTGTAGAATATTCTGAGCGCGACATCCTTCAACAATTTAACTCTCGAATGGAAAGCCAACAATACAAAAGCGATGCATTGAACTACGAACGATTCAACATACTTATAGACTTGTTTGAAACTTTTAATAAGTTTTACGAAGGAAAAAAATGTCTTTGTGTAGACGCCGAATTAAATGTTTCACGAGATTTAAAATAGTAACGAAAAATCGTAGCCAAATTTCTAGTTCAGACATACAATAATCATGGTACTAAAATTATTTGTATAGTATTTGAAGTTTCCCTCTGGAGTAGTGTTACTTTTATTTCCGAGTAAATTTGCATGACAGATTTTGATGGCGACATACTATTTCAAAATATACCCGACAAGCTAGAGAAGTCCGGCGTAATGAGCGAAATACAACCTTGCGCCCTCGTTCCCGCTGTCGTATCAACTTCCAGCGAACCTCTAGCTCCTCCGCCCCCATCACCCTCGTCGCTCCATCGCCCAGAGCGCCTGGGCAGCGCGCCAGCGACCGACACAAAAGGCGGGGCCGCCGCGAATAGCGGCCCCACGGCACACACTGGCCTGAACCGGGCCTGAATGCACGCGAGGGCAAAAAAGATTTTTCAAAATACATTTATTAATTGAAATGATCTCTGGAAACTTCAAGTGCCTATCTATTTAAATGTCACGTTTTGATGAATGTTTTGGGGGTAATTATGGGCAAGTAAAAACATGTGTAACATTCTAATTTCGAACTGAATGCCTTTGTTATTTCACTCACTTTATCATTTCCGAAGTAATAAGAGTTCTGCCAAAAAGCGATTTTATCTATTCCAGCATCTTGTTGTATTGTGTTATTCCATTTCAAACATGAATTCCCTTTCAGCCAAGAGGATCGCATAATATTTTCTAGTAAATATATAGTAGCAAGTATTTCATATAAAATTATGATAAAAGTGTCTAATAAAGTTTTATTCGAAAATAGAAAGTGTGGCCCCCGAGGCGACAATAGAACTTCAGAGAGCTAATTCTCTCGTGTGAAAGCAATATTTTTACTTTAACGCATTATTTTATTCATTATTACGTTATTGAAAGAAACCTCAGCCGCAATCGCCATATATTTTTTTGTAGTTTCGTCAGGAATGCATACACACTGATGTACTGTTTTTTAGAGATAGCGAATTAAACCCCCAAAACCAAAATGTCTTTTTATCAGTGACAAAAAACATTGTCAGGGTCAACGACGTGAACGACGGTTTGAACAGATGAAATGGATAAAAAAAAAGAACTTTTACAAGTTGTGCTTATTCTACGCGCTTGTTCGGACCGTTCGCGAAACCACTGTTCGGGGCGGCGCCACGCGGCGCCGCGGCGTCCATCACGCCGTATTTTAGGCGTCGCGGCGCCTTTATTCGCCCACACGCCCGCGACGTACCACGTGCGACGCGGACGCGCCCTCCGCAGGACGCAGCGAGGCCAAGAAAGGCGACGGAGGGGAGGAGTCCATTAAGACAGCGAGTTATGGACGCGTGACAAATTTACTGTATCAATAATTCGAAGAGAATGGAGAGAGTATTTTGAAAGTGGATTCAGAGGTGGGGGAAGTTATTAGGGAAATTAATTCTGAAGTTCTTTTTGGAAGAATAAATCGTTTAATTTTAATATAAAACTTTCATTTGAAAGAAGAGAATGTTCAACAAACGTTTTGATGCACGCATAAAAACGAATCCATTAAATTAATGCAACTGAAGCTAATGTCGATCGACCCCACTATTATAAATTCTTTTGACACTCTTGTACTATTCCATCCTGTTGAATATGCTCTAATGAATTCAACACAAAACATTTTTAACAGCAATTATTTTTAATTTTTTTTTTCCTGGAATAAACACGAACAATGAATTCAAAGAATGACCAACTTCCATTTCATGAATATTTTATTGCTATAAAAATATTGAGAATTATTTTTCTGGAAAGTCTTAAAAATTTTCAAAGATACATTTTAAATTAACTACCATTTCTTTTTACGTTAGGTTCAGGTTAGGTTCCAACTCAGGTGAACTGTGTGAACTAAGAGGTAGTCATTACTGTGTGAATTGAAAGGTTGTGAAGGGCGTGTAAAATGTGTTACTTGAGGGGAAGCAAGAGAAAGGTAGCAAGTAGCGAGAAACATAATTACAAGTATATTAATTTTTTTTTCATTAGTCCATCCTACTAATTTTGAATCACATTCTTGACATCGTAGGGCGACAATATTATTACTGCCTACATATCTTGCAATGATACTCAAAGCACTAATAAAGCTCATTGAAGTGTTGATGCTACCTTAAACTAAATTAAAGCATATTTGGTACTCATTTAAAGCCGTTCATAAGGTGCTCCTCCCACACAAACGATAATAAAAGTCACACCTTCCCGAGAAGAGCGCAACGCAACACGAGAGAATGTCATAACGAGGCGCTTAAACGACGGCGAAGTGGATCCTATGAAGTGGCTGCGGCGCAGGCGTTACACAGCGGCGGCCGGGGGACGATAAAGCGGAAAGAACCCCATCAGCGGCGGCGTTGGCGGCTTCGGAGCGAGGCGGCGGGCGAGCGGTTCCGTGGGCGAACGGGCGAGTGGGCGGGGAGGCCGGCCCGCCCGCGCCGCCCACGACCACGCGCGCGATGCAGCCCCGTGACGTCACGAGCGGCGAGGTAGGAAACGGGTCGTTCTTCGGATTGTCATCGTTAATATGAAGACGAATAGGGATGAGGATGATATTGGAACAGGAAATCTCACAAGCGCGATGACGAAAACTAATGACCACTGAAGAAATTCCTTTCCTATTCACGAAGTCCAGTAAAGTACATGAAACCTAATTAATATTTAGAATCAAAGTAACTAAATTGGACTGATATTTCTATATTATATAGAACAATTGTTTCATTTCTTCGGACAATGTCGTCAATCCAGAACAGAGAGTAAATTGTATTTACGTGATTATACAATTAATGTACGAAAATATATTTAATTGACAATAAATAGGTGAAGAATGTAAATAGGATGAAGAAATAACTACCTGCATTCTACAAGAGCATCGGTGAAATCACATCTACATTTTGTCATCCAAAATATATTGGAAAAAAGTTTTTGAGTACAGTTTTAGACACGTGACATTGAAATAAAAAAAAAATGTTCGAATTCTTGTAAGTTAAATAACTGCCCGTTTCTCAGAGATAAATCTAAACATTACAAGCACCACGAGAGATCTGACAAACTGCAAAGCCGCCGGAATCGAAACTGTAATTGCCCGCCCACCTAGTCAATCACCTGCCCCCGTCGCCGAGTCACGAGTCCTGAGGTCGACACCCGACGGAGCGTGCCAGCGCGGTCGAGGGCGGCCGTGGGTGAGCGGCTCGGGCCATTGGGCGGCTGCCTGGGCCTACGCGGTCCAGCGTCCCATGCGCCCCACCCCATGAGGCCTCTCCGGGCGTCGAACGCGGACTGCCATCAAGAGCCACCGGACCCGCGAAAGATGATCATACAGCGACAACTACACAGTGATATCGCTGGTTGAGACGAAAGTCATGTTCTTAATTTTTAAATTCATGAATACGATTCAAAAATGAATAGAAGAAAGATTAAAAAACCGATTGGTAGGTTTGTCATAAACATTGCAAAACCAGGGAAATATCGGGGGAAATAATGAGACCAATTCTAAAGTCAATGATCAGGACTTCAAAACATATTCTCAGACGAAGTTTTAACTACCGCTTTGCTAAGCATTCAAGGGAGGTTATTCACTCACCTTTGTCAAGGTTAATTCCATGACAGATGGTTGAAATTTTAATCAATGTGTAATAACTTCAGAGCCACCCCCCTATTGTCATAAATCCATTTTCATCAGTTGCAATTCACAAGACGAATCTATTATTTATAAAAATTTACAGAACAACTATTAACTGTTGGATAAATTCAATGTCGTTATAAAGGATACAAAAACACACAAAGCGTAACGCATTTGCAAGCGCAAATTTAAAATATTGTTCATTGAAGGATATCTTTTTTTATTTTATCAGTTCAAGAAGCAACCTCAGTCTTTTTAAAGGAACTTTACATTTCAGCGTAAAATTTTAAATAAGTCTAATTATCAGTAAGAATTGTATTCCAAAAAGCTTAGCAATTTTTTTTATTTGTTTCAAATTGGAAAACTAAATCAGTTTCTTGCAAACATTTCTGTCTTCAAGCAATGTACTTAATGATATCTGTATTTGCGTGAAGTGAGATAGGAATCTCGAGTCATTGCCGAGCAGGAAGACCGCGGTAGGGAGTATCTTCATTTAATCTCTTCTTAAGTGCTGCCACGGTCAGCGGTTCCGCGAGCGAGTAGCCTATCGACCCATCGATCGCGAGCTCCCGCCATTGTGTGGCAGCGGCGGGCGGCGTCCCGCGGGCGGGAAGGCGCGGGTCAGAGGGCAGGCATGCCCCCGTGCTAGCCTTGGACCAGGTGGGGCGGGGCGGGGAATGCCGAAGTTCTGGCGCCAACCTTGGCTCTCCTGGACTGCTCCTTGGAATGTGCAAGTAACGTAATTCGTGGGGCGAAGAGGCAAGATGGGAACGTAACGCGTGTACATTCATTGACTTAATTTGATTTTACGTTGAACAATTTATAGGTTGCCAGATTGTTTGCTCATCGCCTTTCCTGAAAATTTTGTACCCATTTCCCAAATTATCAACTTAAAAATGGTGAAATAAGGAATTTATAATATTTACCGATATAAAATATTTGAGGAAGGGTTGAAGGGCATTTTGAAATTATTTTGCACATTAAGATGAAATTGAAGGAAAAATGCAAGTATATAAACACTAATATCCACAAGTAAGAACCTCCCTCTTTGTTAAGCAAGCATGCCATTTCTGTTTTCATATTCTACGTTCGAAATTAACTCATTCTTAAACTTCAGAAATTATCTGCACCACTGTTCCTCGGCAGTGAACATCCTTCGTACAAGAAAATTCTCATTATTATTCCATATTCCATTGTTCGTCACTTTTATGTCCCGCTCAGTGGGTTCTCAACATTTCCTTCTACCTCCTCTGCGTCTTCACTTTCGCCCTTGACCTCACGCCGGCTACCCACTCGACCGCCCCAGCCTCCGTCCTCTCATCGCAGAGGCGTCTGGTTCGATCTCGGTCTCCGGCAGAGGCGCATCGCACCAGGCAGCTGCGGACGCGTTGGAGCGGACCGGTATCCGGTGACGGCTCCCCGCCCCCGCCGCCGCCGGGGGCGGACCCGTTTCTCCCGCGGAGAGCGCGCCAAAATGGCGGCGAGTGTCACAAAGGAGGCCGTGGACGAGTGAGATAAGCGCCCGCCCGCATGGGTCGAGAAGGGCGAGGGTGGGTCGGTGAGAGGAGACTGTTCAGTGGAGAGAGGAAATGAGTACAAAGAAATGCGATCAAACTAGAATTACTATAAAATGAAAAAAAGTAATAGAGGAAGAGGAAGGGGAAAAAAAGGTCGACTCAGGGAGGTTCCGTTGAGGCAGAACACCCTACCATTCATGGAGGAGGCATCCCGCCCTGGCCATACGTATATTTGTATGTATGTGGGTGTATCACTAGGGATAACATTAGTGAGAAAACTGCAATTATTTGGGTGGGAAGTTATGTCATTTTTCAGATTATCCATTTGGTACAAAAAGGCCGAATGAAAAATACCCATCAGATCGTAGAAATAACACCTGAAGTATGAATAAAAGAAATAAGACATCGGAATGGGGGTGTAGTCATTAATGTAATTAGAGAAATGGGGACAACTTGGGAGAAATAATGGGATATATGAAAACCATTTTCATATGATTCCGACATCCAGTAAAATGTGAGACTCCTTACTTCATTGGAAACTAAATTTGGCTGCACATTCTTATCTGAACATCTCCATGTTTCATTTGGAATAAGAAGGTAACATGATCGTTCATGGAGATTCTATTATTAAATCATTTAGATTAATTTTACCTAGAATATTGTCAAAATTAAAAACCGAAATAAAATAGTAGATAGGTAGAAATTAATTTTTGCACCGAAAATGCAAGTTTTTGTAAATTAATTTGACTAATTTCTGAAATTTTTTCGTATTCAATCTCTTAATTTAGAAACGCAAGAAATATACCGTTATTCAACTTTAACTCAACATAACATATCTGAACCTCCGCATTTAAAGTATGTTTACATGCGGAGAAAAGAGCATACAGACATGGCTACAGTACAAGTCCTTAGCGTGGCTGCACGCTCCGCGGCCATTTCAACAGAGTGGCAGACGGGAAACGGGTGTTGAACACGCCCCCCCGTATCGCCCGGGCAAAGGGCGATGAGCTGGTGGGCGCGAGCGGCGATAAGCGGCGACGATTAAGGCGAGATGTGTGGGCCCCCAGTGACTGTCAGGCGATGCATACGAATGGAGGAGATGACTTCTGTTGATTCGCTTTTTTTCCTGTTTGACGTGTGGGAGGAAGATGGCGCGAAGAGTCCGAGAGGTTAAAGTATTAATGAAGATCTCTTTCCTGGAAGGCTGTACGAGCATCAGAATCGCATTCGGTGAACTGCCGGCTGCTCACAAAATTACGTTTTACTGCGAAGTAGAGAAGCGACCAGTACATCTCAATCAACAAAGAACTTCACTATACAGAAACCAAGTTAATTCAATTGGTGTTTGTGGGTACACGCGTAAGTGACGCGTTTCTACTTTTTCTTCTTGCGCAAGATGCCTCATAAGTCACAAACTACGAGACGTTGAAGACTGTACAAGAAAAAAAAAATCCTTTGAGGATTAATGCATACATTCTCTACCTGCGCAGATTGATTCGATACCTTCAAATTCGCAGTCATATCATAGGCATTTCGTGTTAAGCATTGCCTGTAAACTGTCACCGTATGCTGTCACAAAAAAAATGATAGGAATTTAATATCGTGATGTCTGTTAGATCTAATATCTGGATATTAGATGTCATTGATTGCAAAATGTACGAATTTCAGAAACATTTTATTGTACGTGTACCTTGCGGTATTCCAGATCGCATGTTTTTCGAATGATGACTATTCTTGTCTAAAAATAAGTTTGCGAATGCGTTTTTTTTGTCTCCGGGAATTCATATTTTTCGAAATCGATTTCACTGAGTTGTAAGTATTAAGGATTATATGTGCGATTGCGTAGTAAATACGTACCCTTTTCCGGCATGGTACTCCACGCTGCAATCCCGAAAGGCCGAGCAAGCGCCGGCCACATGCAGCGCATGGTACCTCTTTGTCCCACCCTCCTCGCGCGCCTGGCCATTCCCGGAGGCCGCCCAAGGTCTGCGAGCGGCGGCAGAGGAGCCCCGCCCCAGAGGTGATTCGCAGACCTTGGGCCCACGCCACCCACGCACTCGCTAACTGCACCTCCGTACACGGCCGGGCCCGCTCTCGCGCCGGCAGCGGCGAGGAAAAGGAGGGCGAACGCACGATAAAAATGAGGAAGAGAAACACAAACACCGAAGGAAAATTGATTTGACCTTTCGTTTCAAATAAAATACACATCGTATTAGTATATTGTACAACATATGTTCACTTATCACTTATACTTTTCACTTATACTACTGTAGTATACCATGTTTAACCATTAGTTCATATGTAGGTTCATCAAATTTCAAGCTCAAATCCCTGGCATTCTTGCCAGCATAAATTAACAGGTGTAAAGAAATGGCAGGGAACGTCTTTTTCAACAGAAATATCCACCTCAAAAAGTGGCAGTATATTTGATGTTACCTAAATTTTTTCAGACATGAATTGTGTCGTACTTATTTTCATTTTGTCTAGTCTTCCTTGAAATCATTTGTTTGCTTCATATCAACGGACGAGTGTCCCAGGGTCATTTTTGCCTAACGTAGTTTATCGTGAACAAGAAAAACATTCAAGAACTAAGTGTGTAGAGCGGTCGGGGGAAAAAGCTGTTAACTAGCAGTCGAATGAAACGAGGAAGTAGTCAATGGGCGTAGGACAAAAACGAAATTGGAGAGCCGAGGTCGAGGAGGCGACGAGTGCAGACGCGGGCACCCAGCGCGAGCCTCCGCAGTTGGGGGCCCAAGAGGTGAGACTCGAAGCCACGCTCCGAAGCTCCAGCGCTGGAGCGTTACGATCGAGAAGGAAACCAAGCGATTTTTGAAGGCGCATCAAACGAAATACTTTCCTGTCCGCGAACTCTCACAGATTGCGTGGATGCTAGTACATTGCCTAACGAAACGTTTCCGTCTTTTTTTCGTATCCGTTACATTTACTTTGTAATGATATGTTATTGCTTGTTATTGCTTTCGATATGGAGTTTGATATACACTGTATAACTTATCTGGATAGAGAGGTTCGTGGTTAAGAGGGAAATATGCAATGCAATATGAATCATAATTCCCCCTCATAATTTCTTCCATAACATGTAGCAATATGAAATGTTGCTACATGTTATGGAAGGAATTATGAGGGGGAATTGTGAGAGGGAAATACGAAAAGACAAACCGAGTCAAGTTAACAACTAGTTAAATAGTAAATAAGTAAATCTGAATCATTAAAATTACGTAAAAAATAAAATCCTGAATATATGCACCACAGGCGTTAACTGTCTCTAATGATCGAGCGGCGACAAGACGCCCGATGGGGTTTGCTTCGAGATTCTATAGAAATTATTCTGAAGAAATAGATCGCTTCTTTAATATTAACTAGCGTTTTTCCGTAGAACAAGCTTTTGTAGTAATTACTTTTGGCTAGCACATTTAATATTCACCACAGAGTAAAATTTTACAAGATTCCATACTGTACCATGTTTACGGAAGATTTATAGCGAATACGTCATTGCATTGTTATGTCAGCGCGGAAGACATTCACTTTATCTAGAAACCAACTGACGGAATCTCGGAACGAATACAAATTCCGAAGCTATCGCATTGAGTACAGAGAAGCATCCTTCTCCAGCATTCCTCCCGCCCCGCAACCTGCATTTCACGAGGCATGTGCAACTAAGTAGACAAATATAAATCATGATATCGATGGTTCGTCTGAAATATTTTTGGTAATCCAATTTAATGAAAAAGTGCTTATTTAATATAAAAAATGGAATTATGTCAGAATTAAATATTTTTCGTCGGGCCATCAACTACAATGTTTTTAAACATTCTAACAAATGTTTTAATCTCCACTATTTTTAACTGAATACGAGTGTTCTGGACTTTCGAAAACGAAAAAGCGTCTCCCAAGCAGTTATATCTGTTCTGAAACGCCGCTCGTTAGCGCGGAGATGTAAAATGACAGAGGCAGCGCTGCGGCCGGCCAGCGTAAACGGTCGACGACGCAGCGTAAACGGTCCTTTCGCAGGCCTGCCTGCCCCGCGGGGCGCACGGACCGACAGGCAGGCAGACAGACACCGGAAGCGAGATGGCTTCGGCTAATTCGGGCCGATCCCGCCCGCCCACCCGCCAGGCCGCTGCGCGCGCGGGGCAGACTCCGCATGAAAACACGTGCCTGTCAATGCTGGCGCGCGTCATAACAGACGAAGTCGTTCCGCCTCCTCCTCTGGTGCAGCAGCGACGCGTGGTGGGAGGGGCAGAGGCAGCAAGGTTTGACTTGCGACGTGGTGGAAAAACATATTTCGCACCAACAAAAGTGTATCAGTTGTGTGTGTACTTAAGATTTCACTCCAGTGGCTGGTGCAAAATTATTTCTGTAAAAGGTACGACTCATTATTTCCTTATTGCATCATTGTTACTACCCTATGAATTACCCATTCGTGGAATGTAATGGAAATTAAATCCTTCAATAGGTTTGATCTTTCTCGTCTGTTCTGAACAATCTGAATGCTACTTTTGTACACGACATAGGGCGATCAATTTGATAGCGGCATAAAAATTCCATGGCAAACATATGGCGAAGACTTCAATAATTAACTAATATAAAAATGATTTAGCAATAGGCGAGTGAAATAAAATTTCATTAAGTTCACATTCAATAATAGTCTAGAGAGAGTCGGTGATATGTCCCAAAATCTCCATTCCCTCCGGAGCACTCAACAGGCGCCTACACCTCGCGTCGGCGCGCCAGCCACTGCTAGCTTAATAAATAACCATAAGCCAATAAAGAAAGCCTCTCGAATTTCTCCGGCGGTAAGTGCAGGGTCGGGTCCTGCCATAAGGGGGGGGGGAGCGATACGCGATGATAACGCCGGCCGGGCAATCCTGCCGTCGCGCGTCGCCCGGCCGAAGAGTTTGCTCTGCGGCGCTTTGTGCGCCGCGCAATCTCCCAGCGCCATTTGCTGCGCCGCCGCCTACGCCCCCGCGATAATTACAGAGCGCAGCCCTGCGCCCCCGGCCGGGCGAAAATGGACGCGCCAATTGAGCGCCGCTCATACGAGCGGGGCGCCACTCGTATGACGTCAGAGCCCGAAACCGGCGGAAGAAGAAATGCTACTGTTATTCTCTTCCTTTTAACAAGAGGGGACTTGACACGTGAAACGATTAGTTAATATTCCAGATAATTTAGCTCCATCAACAACAATGCAAATTAAGGCTTCGTTTTACTGCAAATGAATGACGCCGAGTTCAAAGAAATAATTGTGGAATAATGGAATAGAATGCAATATTTTCTGTAAGGAGTTTCATTACATAAATATATAACAGAAACATATAATATGTAACAGAAAATATTGCATTCTATAAATATTCATTATATGAATGCGATTTATTTCATAAATTAATAAATATTACAGTAACTTGTGAATCAAAGGATAAAAAAAAGTTTAATGAAAATATTACTAATTAATTTTACTACATTTCTTTTAAAATAAACATTTTGTAAATTTATAGTATAAATTTACTCTTGATTATATTTACAGAACGAAATTTATCTTCCAAACGGAAGAATAATTTTTGTTTGAAATAGTATTGTTGTGTGTGTTCATAATTCGAACGGAAGGAATTTTTATAATATTTTTTCAACTAGCGAGAACACACTACATTTACAATCAAGAACAGCACTGAGGATAATACGTCAGAAGCTGCATGTAACTAGTTATCCACAGCTCTAGAAATTAATTTAAGTGCAATGCAGTTCACTCATTTGTTAAAAATAGAACATAGAATGCGAAGTTAATTAAATCGTTTTAAAACTAACTGAAAACTTCAGAGCAGCTGAAGAAACCCACTAAGACTTTCGAACAGTTATCACGAGAGAGCAAACTTCAAACACCGCAGAGAACAAAACAGCCGCAGTCACTTGTGCCTCTCTCCGCCAGGTGCTTTCGCCACATTTTATCGAGAATGGTAACAGAAGGCGTTACGCAAACGCAGCTACGGCCCAATATGTTTTTACGGCCGAAAGGAGCTGCGCCGCAGGGGCGAGCAGGGCAGCGCGAGGGAGCGGAGGTTCGGCGTCACGTGGCAGCTGCATGCGACGTGCGCACCCACACCTGCCTCCCCTCGCCCTCCCTCCCTCCAGCCCTTCCCCTATGTCCAAGGCACGCGCCGTGGCCACGTGAACCGCACGAAGAGACGCGGTTGCGCCGGAGAGGGCTAGGAGGCGATGGACAGCGAGTGGGAGTTGGCCGGGAGAGACTGACAGAATAAATCTTAGATGAGTCGGGGATGTGGATTCGGGAATTTTGGGAAGGCGTCGGAGGCACAGGAGGGGGTAGAGGTGAGGTGGGGGAAGAGTTGTGGGCAGAGGCGGGCGTGAGGGCAGGGGCGAGGGCAGGGGGTGAGGGCAGGGTAGGGCAGGGGTGAGGGCCGGGGGCGAGGGCCGGGCCGAGGGCGCGTGGCGAGCCGGCGGCGAGGGCCGGGCGCAGGGCCGGGGCGAGGGCCGGGGCGAGGGCCGGGGCGAGGGCCGGGGCGAGGCAGGGGCGAGGGCAGGGGCGAGGGCAGGGGCCGAGGGCCAGGGGCGAGGGCAGGGGCTCGAGGCAGGGGCGAGGGCAGGGGCGAGGGCAGGGGCCGAGGGCAGGGCGAGGGCAGGGCGAGGCCCAGGGGCTGGGCAGGCGGCGAGGGCAGGGGCGAGGGCGAGAGCGCAGGGCAGGGCGAGGCAGGGGCTGAGGCAGGGGCGAGGCAGGGCGAGGGCAGGGGCGAGGGCAGGGGCGAGGGCAGGGCGAGGGCAGCGCCGAGGGGCAGGGCAGCGGCGAGGGGCAGGGCAAGGGGCAGAGGCATGGGCAGGGCAGGGCAGGGGCGAGGGCAGGCGGTGAGGCGCCGGTGAGGGCCGGGCTGAGGGCCGGGGTTGAGGGCCGGGCGTGGGGCCGGGTGAGGGCCGGGCGAGGGGCGGGGCGTGAGGCCCGGGCTGAGGGCAAGGGGTGAGGCAGGGGTGAGGGCAGGGGTGAGGGCAGGGTGAGGCAGGGTGAGGGCAGGGTGAGGGCAGGGGTGAGGGCAGGGGAGAGGGCAGGGAGAGGGCAGGGAGAGGGCAGGGAGAGGCAGGGGAGAGGCAGGGGAGAGGCAGGGTGTGCAGGCCGGTTGTGAGGGCCGGGGTGAGGCCGGGGTGAGGGCAGGGGTGAGGGCAGGGGTGAGGGCAGGGGTGAGGGCAGGGGTGAGGGCAGGGGTTTAACGGAGTTGATGAGGGGCTCATCGTCCACCAACAGTTAATTGCCAACCGCAAGGACATGGAGTCTTGTTAGATGCATGAATTGTCGGTTGTCGACTGCTGCAAAAACCCTTCCCTCTGCTCTGACAATGTCACTTCCTCGTTCCAAATTGTGAATTTGTATTCGAGACGGGTGAGTTTGCAAACTTCCCGTCCCTTTAAACAGCCTCTTTGCGTTAGAAATTTCACAAGGAAGTTTACATTATTTTGAAAGTATTAGCAATTTATTATGCATTAAAATGAAGAAATCAAAACTCACATCACAATCTTCTGCTGACTCATTTGTAGTGAAAGTCAAGTGCTGTTCACATATGATGGTGTCTTCTCTGGAGCTTACATTATCCACATGTTCACCTTTTATAGGGATCGTAAGTATAAGGAAGCGGAAAGAACGGTTCTACGTATCGTGCAAGTCGTAAACGCACGGTGTGCACAAGTTGAATTACCATGTATCATACAAAGTAAATATTTCATATTAGAAACAACTAACATTTTGAGTCAATATTTAGGATTAAAAGCATCAAGAACGCTACTTTCATCACTCCGGAATCTTCTAAAACTATCCAGTAATTTAGAATATAACTCCTTGAGTTAATGAAATGGATTTTAGAACTAAAAGCATCTCTATAATCCTGACTCACTTTCAGAGTTTGAACGAAAATCTCGCTCTCGCTTTGTGTGTAGGTGACCGACTTTAATTTTTCAAATATTTCTTACGTTTGTTCTGCGTTTGTTTGTAACGCTTTATTTGCGATACACCTCTTGACGTATGAAATGTTAATTTCGTAGAAGCCTAGGGACACAGAACACTTCAGCATTATTCCTTGTGATTTGTGAATCCCAGCACCACGTTCTAAAAAAGAAAAACGTTCACACCACAGTTGTACTCTCTCATGATCTTCTATTAAGTATACCAACATCAATGTGTCTAATTTAGCAGGATGTATACCCAAAGTTACACAAAAATTGAATTTCCTTACGATACTTCGGCAAATAATGACGAAGCGCGAAGATCCAAGGCACAATCTCGAGACCTTGCAGCAAACTCCAGAGCGACTACGGCACGCAACAGCCTGTTCTCGCCCGGCCGCTCGAAATACCAGTGGCTCACCTCCGACCGCAGTGCTTTTTTGCGACCGAGCGCCCGCCGGTCGGTCGGTAGGAAAACAGCTGCCGCTACGAGGGCGCGCGGGCGCCAGTCGGGACGCGAACGGCAGCCGCTCGAATCGCGGACGCCCAGTGGCCTCCTGGCGGCGTCCGTTCCCGCGCTTCTGGCGCTCGACTGACCGGAACAGTTCGCCAGAAGACGCCGGACCAGAAAATAAATGCAGCCGCTCGCGAGATGTACCGTTTACACACAACAGGAAAACCCGGGTATCGATCCTGCTGCGGAAGAGGCTGGACACAATCTGGCCCGTAGTTTTCATATGAAATAAGAACAGTTCTACTATTCGCGAGATATGATACCCAACTGGACTAGGTAGCGCTATTGAATAAATGTTTTTATTTGGGACCGAATTTCAATCTGATAACCTTTATGAAGACTTATAAATTATGAAATTTATAGTTGTATTACAATATAATACACTAGTGGAAGTTATTGATATGTTTTATGGCGGGGAATTAATGAATCAATTTAATAGCCTAGTTGACGCTGAAACTGCAATAAATCATGGAATACGAGAAGTGAAACCTTTCACGACGCAACCCGATGTACATCCCTGCTCGGCGGAACACCGTGGCGCTTCACGTGGCCAATATGCTAATCGACACAACACACTAAGTGGCTTCACCTCAACACAATGAGGCATTACTTTGTCACTGACAATACGTCATTATCTAAAACCGCACCTACACCAAATTTACACGAACATAAATTACCGGGACATTAAAGCGGGAGTACTTCACAGCTTGTTGAGCGCAGACACGTAAAATTCTACATCATTAGCGGCCACGGCCATCATGAGAGGCCACACGCTGCGACGATTCCGCAAACGCCGCCGTCATAACGGCCAGGGCAACACGGAATCGAGTGCTCGCTAACGGAGGGTTTCATTATGCATGCCGCGGACGCGTGCCGTCGCATGTCGAACAAGGGGCGTGGGGTTTTTGCGTCCGCACTGCGTAATTCGCAGCCTTGGGCTTGCGAGGGCGACCCGGGGCGAGCGTATACCGCATTCCTCTCCTCTGGCCGACTGACTTTCACTCCGCCGCCACCGCCACCGTCCCCGCCGCACACATTCCGCGTGCGCTCGCGTCAACGATGAACGCTTCGATAAGGGCTTCGAGGTACGGGCTACGACATGCTTTGGTTACACGGAGGAAGTGGACGCAGGGACTTTACCGAGTCGATGCGACAGATAGTGTGAAAGACTGTCAAATAGTTGTAAAGAAAACGCTCGTTGAAGATCACAAGAGAAATCATATTTTTAGATTTCGTGTTGATAGGTTGCGGTGTAATAGAAAAGAAGGGAAAGGAGATATAAAACTTGTTGGTCATGACTTGCTCGGCGATGGTGTGTTATGTATTGTTATCTTACAACAGTCCATAAATATTTTTGTTTGGTATCAAACAAATCCATTTCCTACGTCGTTGGACTTTCGAATTTTGATGAATAATGATTGAAGAGCGAATAAGGAAATCGTTAAACTTATTGTACCAATTTACATATAAATTCACTTTAAAGGAGAGGTATTGGTCGATTGGAAGGTTCCTAGGAAGATAAACTAACATTCAATACAGAGAACCGCTAAGAAAATGCGAACTTTAGGAATTTTACGATTAAGAAAAAAAAATTTCCATTTGCGAATTCGTAATAGTTCTACAAAAACAACAATGATAAAAAATTCAAAGAAAAATAGGTTTGAAAACTTTGCAACACAAAAATGTCGAATTTATGAAACATACATATTTTACATTCTCAAGAAGCCGCAAAATTTCACCATTCGTTTAACTACAAAAGAAAAGGAATATAAATTCGGCTGACATGAGTTAATCAGAACACATTTTCACTATCGGAATAATAGTGGCCACTTTTCAGATTTGCCTAGGGTGTATCATTCCTCTTCGTTTCGCGAAAATCAATACAACCATGAGACAATTTACTGGGAGAGAACCGAGAAGTCCTTAACAGGCTACGAGGAAGGAGACAGAAGGTCAAGCTCAGCATGTTTAAAGGAACTGCAGAAGCAGAAGTGATGAAGTGCGATGAAGTTGTCTAATGCAAATCTAAATGTACGAAGCATGAAGCATGAGTCTGTATACAATCAAAGATATGTCCCAGTAGCATTCCACCCAGTCGACAATGGACCTCCCCCTGGTATCATTGTTTAGGTAAGTGGTTACTCTTTCATAGTTCAGGACTTTTATTATTAAGACTTTTACTAATAATATGATAATTTCCTTCAATCCTTCTAGGATTTGTAAAACAGACTCCGAACGGTCGACATGCGTAGTCGCTTCGAGGAAGCTCTGGCGTTCTCTTACAGCTATAATTCCCGTTGCAACCTTATATTAGTATATGTCGATGTAAAGATCAGTTGTGTTTCTTGAGCAACAAAGTGAATGTTAAATTGCTCTTGGAAAAAAAAAGTCTCCTGTGTACTCGCGGTAAGAACAATAAGTACAAAATATGTTCAAAATACAAAATATACACGTTTTTGCCACAAACGGAAAACTATAATATTTTAACACAAACTATTAGAAAATGACTGACATACTGATAAATACATGTAACATTAATACTTTATATATAATGTTCCTTCAATTATTCTCAACTTAATTTCGGTATCACCGTTGACCTACCCAGTTATTCTCAGGGACAGGAATGGTGTAGGTACGCCAGTGATGGACACTTAGGCGTGAGGTCACGGGGTGAGAGGTGGGGGAAAAGGGTCAGTGGACTGCCTAAAAATTTCGAAAGGAGCCTCGTGAGCCTAAGTAAGAAAACCATTTCTATAAATATGATCAATTCCTGATTTTCCGCCTTTTGAATCAGACAATTTGGAGAACTGATGCATGGCATTTGGAGAAGAGGCTCTACAAATAATCTGACAAATCCGTAAATTGTTCAATATAGAACCAATTAATTAAATACTTACAATTATTTCATCTGCAGTTACATTTTATGTATTTACAAGTAAAGAAGTTATTTGTAAATAAAAAGTTTAAGAGAAAAGTGGGTTTAGTACGAAACAACAGCTCAGAAATGAAGTTTCCCCCGCCCCCACAAGTTTTAAGCTTCGCACGCCTAAACTAAACTAAAAACTAGACGCATGAAAACACCACATCAAGCACAGAGAACGTGAGTTAGGAAATCACTCAGAAATAAAACTTCCTGACAACGACAGATCGCTGCGTCAGATGAGATCACCGCCAGTACCCTTTCCCAGCTGCGCCGAACGGCGGCCTACCGCGAAGCGCAAAACTCGCTGCGTCCGGGACGACCGCGTTCCATTTATTAAAAGTTAAAAACGACGCTCGGGTCCGCTCCCCGTAACAGTGCTCGCGGTGTCCTACGTGGAGGATGGCCGCGGCGCTCGTCTAAGAGAATCACTCGACCGCAGGGAATAAAAAAAGACCGAAAAATGGATCCTGCCTACTTTATCTGAGGAGGCTGCTTCTGGTCAAACGTGTCGCATCATTTCCTTTTCTTACGCCACCCAGCTTGCAAACCATCGTTACGCACGTAATACTCCGTTGTCCGGTAAGTGCATTGTGTTTTCTACCGGCGGCAGTATTATCTACTACTTTGTTGAGTAGTACGAACTTAGTATATTGTATTAACAATAATCCGCCTGTTTTTTATCAATTTGATCCGAAGTATTTTAATGTATAAACCACCCTTAATGTTCGTTACCTTAAAAAGTAAACCAGAGTATTTGAATAATAAAGTTTGTTGATAATTATGAATTTGCATGTAGCTTAAAGGAGATTCCATTTCGAATTTTGTTCTTTTTCGATTTCAACCTCTCTTTATTTAATCATTTTCGAACCCTGCATTGACTGAAGTAATACTTCTTGGAGGAAAAAATCAGAATTGTCCAGTGTTGCTTTGAACTAACAAACTTACCAGCAAGAAATTATTTCAAATTATTCTGTCGGTTTGCATGCATCTGCGATTCAAGTACCCACATTAAAGAACTTTCATAAGAACAAGTGGATCGCAAGATAACCCACGCCGCGTATTGCGCAACGGCGACTGACGTGCAAATCGCGTGCAAAGTGCATGCGTCGACGCCTGCTGCAGCTCCATTTGCGGCACGGCACGGCACGGCACGCCACGCCACGCGCCCGGGCGCTGGCCCCCCACGTGGGCTGCCGCGAGGGGGCGGGGCAGGCGGTGGGGCGGTGTAGGGCGGCAGGCGAGATGGCGTGCATCGCGCTGCCAAGGTCGGATCTGGAAATCTGCCGAGCTAGGATAGCCCACCCCGCGGAGGCATGGCGATGGTGCAAGATGCCGGTGGGCGTCGTGGTAATGGCGGCGAGGAAATCTAAGGTAGGGGTGGCAGAAGTATAAAAGAAGAGGTAATGAAGACAGTAGGGTGCTGTAATGATAATAGTGAAGTAAGGTGTGGTAGGAATACTACTCGCTACAGAGACAAGCAAGTAAAAAATATTGAGAGATGATATGACTGCAGCAGATTAGGGATGTAAGGAAAATAGCGAGAAATAGAAGGCGATATTGTAAAGACTGCCGCAATATTGACTCAACATAGCGAAACAAGAAGGATGGCAGGGCAAAAGCGGGTTACTATTTTAGGTACGATATGGCTGATTGCGAATGCTAACGATGGTAGCGCCAGGATATTATGATAGCAATGATGAAAAATTAAGTGGAAAACTTAGAATATGATGAAAGATTTTGAAGAAGTTATTAAAAACTCTTTCGTTTTAAAAGAAGCGGAAGAATTTACCTTTGGTGGGAGGAAGTTGCTTTGACATTTTATGTGGCAGTTAAGGTGACATATTCTGCAGACATTGCAGTGGAGGTGGTTTTCGAAGAAGTAAGAACAGGCTGGCCACCAGAAAGTGTGTGTGTCGATGTGATTGTGAGAACAAAGTCAGTAAGGATTTTATTACGTCATACTTATCGTGCCAATTAATAATCTTGTTCTAAACTGGAAGTGCTGATGGATATTTTTGGCAATGCGGCGTTCAAAACTGACGGTAGTTATGGCGACACAAAGCAGTGATAACCGGAGGGTTTGGATGTGAAGAATCCGCCTTGTGCCGGTCTGGGAACCCAGCAGCAGTTTAGCGGCTGCCAAGTTAACACTGGTGCTCGTTTAAACGAAAATTCGGGAGTTATTTTTAACTTTATTATAAGGTGCTGAAAACGCCAGACGGTGGCGGCGCGTGGAACTACGGCTTTTGGGCGTTCTCCTGCCACAGAGGTCGCTGACCGCGATTCGTAGACCTGAGAAAGTTCCACCAATGATGTGAACTAAACACCGCCCGAAGCGAAAATAATTGTGTTCTGGAACATTGAGCGGCACGTTTCTCTGCGTTTGATAGCACTTAAACATCGGGATTAATTTTATTATGTAAAAGGAGTTGTTCCAAGAATGCCTTGGCTTCGTTAGGTTAGGTTACGTCCATTCTTAACATCACGTACTGCACCACTGAGCAGAATGTAATACCTGCTGCTTTCACTTCGAGCTACGCAACAAATTGTTTAGTCCGAACTTTCTTGGCGTTGCAAACAGAGAGCAGGGACCGTGATCGGTAACAGGAAATGCTAGGAAATATTGCAGGAATTTATTTTATTAAATACGCAATTCAATGTTAGCCCAATAAACCGACAATGCAAGAAAAGGAAATTCTACGAAATCGTCATTAAAAATTAATTTTATATTTGCCAACAAGAAATTTGCTCATAAAGAAGTGTAACAATACACTTGATTAGAAGAAATACACTCAAAGAACAGTGTCCAAGACTTATGAAAGTGTACCATTTTATTGGAACGTTTACTACAGCGTTACTGATTTGCTACTAACATTGTTGACAACACCAGCTGTTTACATTCTACTCGCACAAACAAATATCAATTTCACATTTCAGGTGCAACGACTTCAGAAATATCGTTCTCTGGAAAAAAAAAGAAGAAAGAAAAACAAATCACCGCACGTTCCACGAATTGTAAGGAATTCACCATAAGTTTAGCAATTTTTCTTCATACGGCCTCCAAAGCAATATATTCATCCAGGAGACATTAGACCTTAAGACGCTCTACTTCCACAAGAAACGCCCCAAATACCGCACTCAGAGGTTTTGCCCAGAGCGAAGAAGAGATTGCGGGACGGCGGTTCATAACAGCAAAGGCACCGCCACCTTGACCCCGACATCCAACGCCGCCGCCGCCAGCACTGGAGGTCTCGTGACCTAATGTAAATCATTTTATGAAGACAGCAGAACACGATGCGGCTCTTTAGAATCTTCTTTACATAGAGCAAATTGTATGTGTGGGTCTCCACGTATTTCCCCGATATTTTGTTACTTTGCAAGTATGAAAAATTATTTTAAATAAGGGTCGCACATGGTAAACAAATTGCACAACATGATGTTCCTGACAGAGTCTGATGCATTTTTCTGTGGCGAAACCGTAATAATTCTGCCACTCGTTAAATCCATCTTCCATCAACCTAAACCACCTCTGGACTTCCCATCAGACAATTAAATTCAATTATAGTTCTACGTAAACATTTGTGTATTAAACTGCTGAATATATTCGTTTTCTCTATCTAAAACGCGATTAATTCGTGAAGGCCGACGTGTCACCTTTGAATGTCAACGGACATTGAATGTATGTCACGGTATTGCATGTGTGGTTAACAATGGTGTGTTGTTTACACTAAAAATAATGAAACAACCGAAGCTCAACACTAGTACCAACTAAAGCAAATATCAATATTACATATAACGTTTTGAATTTATTCAATTTCTTCCCTCAGAAAACAGGAGTATTTTAGTATCTTTTGAAAGTCTGCATTTTCTCCTGAACGCACACTTCGCCAAAACGTCCAATTCCACCGCCAGCAACCGTCGAACGTGACTTCCGCAGCCGCAACCGGTCGCTAGGTCAAAGGAGCGTAGCTGAGCGGAGCGGATGGATCTCCGCAGCCTCTGGCGTTCGGCCCGCCCCGCCCCCTCCCCCGACCCAATTGGCGGCGTCCGCGGTTCCTTATTTAGGTGCGAAATGCGCCCATCACGCACGTGCCGCCCCCGCTCACGCCGCGAAAGGAGGCACACGAATTTCCCGCGGGAGGACAGCGGACAAGAAATGGGACGGCTCAACAGGGGGGGGGACGTTATTAAAAACACCTGACCTTCGTAAGCCACCGCTCGAGCTTAATCTGTTGGTACCGGAGTTCGAATTACGGTCCATGCACGAGGGATGTGCGGAGAACCAGGAGTTTACGGTACGTTTACTTGGAATCTTATACTTTCAGGTTTCTCGTTCACCATTGCTCCATCATTCTCATCGTATTTTCTTAATGAATAATGTTGTAAGCAACTGTACCACAATGTGAGTGCGGTTAATAGTTCATATGTAATTTAATGTGTCAACGAGACTGTTTAAAATTTCTTTGTGTGTATTTACTTAATAACAAGAACTAGAATTTTATTTTTTCGTAGTTTTGAAACGGTTTCTCTGGGCTTCAAGCACAACGAATTAATGAAATCAAAAGCAATGTAATGAAATTGATAGTGATATTACAAGTTTTCAGAATAATCGGTTTACATTTACGAAGAAAAAACAGTAAGATAATGTCAAGCTGTAGTCAAACACATGAATTAAATCCATGAATTATGAATAGTTAGTTATTTCAATCATGGTAATTATACGTCAGATATTACAAAGATTACCACTCCTAACGAAATAGTAAACACATTTTAAAGTAAAATGTTTTCTAGTAGATGTAATACGGACTCTTATAGGAAATAATACAAAAAACATTACACAGAAATAGCTTCGTTGCAATTTCGTAGTACAGAGAGCTAGGCTAAATTTACATAAATTTATAGCAACGTTGCTACAGCTTCACTGATAAAGATTTGTTATAATAATTTCCCGTCATCCATTCTTCAGCTCGTTCTAAGACGATAGAACGCGTAGAAAGAAGAAAAGAAATGCATGCCAGCCACGCAGAGCCCATACAAACGCGCTAACCCTTGTCCCGATTTGCGAGATGCATCCAAACGTTCCCCAGATGAAAGTCTGCGCTTGCGCCGCCTCCGTTCCACTTGAAGAGCCATTAAGCACACACGCTGAGCGCAAATGTTGACACGCGCCGGCGTCCTCGTGCGTTCTCATTGCGAGACAGTGCCACACACTCGTACGGTTCGAAACGGGTTGCGCGATGGAAAACGAGCTGACATGCCAAGCGAGACCACGGGAAGCGAAAATGCATTTGGAGCGTAATGCTGCACAAGGAGGCTGTATGAAGACAGCGAGAGTGGAGGCGGATTCACGGCAAATGACGGTAAGTGGAGGAAACCGGAGCAGCAAATGTGGCTTGAAAAAGCTGAGATTCGAGTGCCGGACAAGTGTCAGACACAATCGTTGGCACAACGGCGGGTGGGGAGGGCACGGGAGGGGTGGCCAGGAAGGGAAGTGCGGGATCGGGAGAAGGGAGGTGGGTCCGTCGGAGTCGGAGTCTAGTGTCAGGGTGGCGGCGTCGGTAGCGCTGGGGGCAGTGGGGGCTATGACGGCGGCTGTGTCAGGGTTGGAGAGGGAACAACGCAGTGCACCCGCATATGGATGGAAACTCGAGCACTACTTCAACGACCTTCGAGGCCGAAGCTGTCAGAAATGTGGCACCAACAAGCAAGACTCTGTGGGAGGAGAAAACCGTTCAATGCCACAAGATGTGCATCCTTGAGTAAAAATAAATATTAGATTATTTCTTATTCTTAGAATTTCATAGGAAGTAAAGTAGAATGCACACAACGTTAACGAGATTAGCAGATGCAATGCCGTACAACCAAGGCTGTGTTGAAAAGAATGCAACTTTCATATTGCATACTGTATTAATTGTTGATAATTACGGGCATATTATCTAAAGAAAGCAATAATTAAACAGTTTTTACATCTCCATATGAAAAATTATTTGAAATTAGAGCATATATTTTTCTATTAATATGTGTACCATTATTATTTCAAAACATAAAATCTTTGTCATAAAATACAAGAATTGAATGAATTATTTATTATTTCCTGATAAAAGTGCTTCAAACTAATACAAGAGGTACGTTCAAATCTATTTAAGTCGTAATTACAAGTATCTTTTTACGAAAAATGTAAATGTACCTCCCAAATACGAGTACTATTTAATAGCTGCAACGACTGTGAACCCGTAACAAACAAACAACACCGATCCTAACTGCTGGGCAGTCTGCGCCTCGCCCTTCAAAACGAGAAGCAATTGCCGCCGCGTGTCCCTCCTGCAGCGGGCGATTGGGCGGTGGTTGCCCAAGCGGGCGAGACGCGGTCCGCGCCCGCACACACGCCCACGCCCTCGCCCTCGCCTTCGCCCTCTCCCTCGCGGCGGCGTCGCGCGCCGGTCGCTCCCTAATTAATTGCTTCTCATTTCCGGTCGCGGGAGACGCTCCCCCGCCGCCACCGCGGTCTCGCACCGGCAACAGCCTCCATCACGCGCACGCGGCTCGGCGGCGGCTGCGTGTGTGGCGAACGCAAAACGCAGGGAAATAGACGCAAAAATAGGCTTATGTTAGAAAAGTTTCTTGGAAGATTTTTTTTCTAAATACTTCAACCAGCAGCTTCCCTATCTCATCGTCTTCCCCTGCGGATTAGATGTGTTGCGTGTTCCGGCCTCTGCCTTTATTGACATTCCCAATGCTTTTCTTTCCTCCCGGTTTATACATTAGAGCTAGCTCTGAAGGTTGTTCGGCAATCAATTGAAAAATAAAACAACAGAAATGAATTTTGAAAGAACTCTTGAATGATTTAGGCTAAAGTAGGTATTTACGTTGCTAATAATATCTACTCTATTTTATTAAAATGTGATTGAATTATTGTTATGTTGTATAGTTATTGAGGCTTGAAATTGTATTATATCCCACTATAGGCACAGATATGTACACGAACAGCTATATATTTTCACTGTCTAATTTTGATCAGAATAATATAAGTAAATGTATATCTCGAACAAACTATGAATCTTGCGAAACACTATTGTAATCACAATACCTACGAGAAGAGAATACACAACGAAAACCTAGTTTGAAATAAGAATTGTTTACGATGCATCGCAGTGAAAAAACAACAACTATATATTAAAGCCATGCGTGTTTGAGAGCGAATTCGAAGAAACTGTAGGTAAATATGGGGGGGGGGCTTATATAAACACAAAAAGTAATTTAAACTAAGTATTTGTATTCTGTTTAACAGTTCTCCAGTTATGAAGACGTGCATCAAAAAGCACCACTTACAGAAAATACACAAGGAGGCAAAAAACTACGTTAATACACGCCGCACGACGATGTAGTGTCGCAATATCGATGCAACGTTCACAAAGAAACGCCACTAGCCCAAGTGGCTCCGGGAATTCTTTCGCAGTTACGGGCCTGCATCGCTCCGCCCTCATTCACAGGCTGTACAAACAAAGGGCGCCTCAGGCGAGAGAGGTTTAGCCGGCTCTTCTCTTCTCTTCTCTTCTCTCTCCCTCCCCTCCCCATCCAGGGCACCCCGCCCAGCATCCTTTGGAACTAGTTCTCACACCGAGAAGGGGGGAGACAGATGCCGGCGACATCTTCTGTTCAGTTTTCTTACACACCCCTCCGACACATCCGGGTCTTTTTTTAACATTTGTAATGAACATCCAATGATTCTTCATAATGGTTTTCCGCTCAGTAATTGTACGTTCTAATAAAATACGTTCGTACAAGCGCTTGTTGATGTATAATAAGCTTTTTAGATTGTATATCTTAGGAAAGTAACGGACCTTTCTACTCTAGCGCACATTTCTGTTCACATTGGTTTTGCAAATTAATTTTGTTATGTCATTTATTTTTTCGCTCAATATCACATAATCCAGCATAATCATTTTGGTACTTTATTGATAACTTCAACCAACAATAATTTGTTCACTTACCTCCTACTACCATTCATTATTCCTACACTCACGATGTTAAATTAACACTGATAAGACAAAATTATCGTTAAGACGACTTTTTCTTTTCCCATAAATGTTCGAGTTATTTAAACATCACACTGTAGAATGCATACAACTGTATAGCAGAGTTGAAGACGGAAAGCTCTTGAATCGAGCAGTGATCGCCCCCAACCTTACAGCCCTTTCCGTCCGCACCCCCTCGCCTCGCAGTCTCCGCCGTCGGGTAACAGGACGCGCAAGACTAACACGCGGAGCACAGGAAACGCCGCCACCCGACACCGCCAGCGCCAGCGCCCTCCTGCAGCTGGGCGGCGCGGGGGCGGCGGCGCGGGGGGGCGCGGGGGGCGCGCGGGGGCGGCGCGGGGGGGGCGGCGCGAGGGCGGCGCGGGGGGGCGGCGCGGGGGGGGGCGGGCGGTGGTGGGGGGGGGGGGCGGCGTAGGGGCGGCGTGGGCGGGCGCTTCTGCGCCCCTCATGCCAGGGACGCTGATTCACAGGCGGGCGCCGCCGGAGATACTGGCGTTGTTTGCTGCGTCCAACAAAGAGCTTTTTTTTCCTCGGCGTGTATGCGATCCATATACTCGTAGTAGGATCATGATATCAAGTTGCTGCAGAGGTTTTACAACGTTCCAAATGTTTCTTTTTTCAGCGAGAATTTCATGTTCACTGATGCGGTGTGGTCACATGTGGAACTTCCGACAACACAAAAGTTTTACAGGGGAAATAAAATCTAGTTATTTGATATAATAATGAACCTTCATAATAAATAGAAATAAATGCCAATACAGCTACTCAATATCAGCCTATTAAGCAAAACCGTTCACTATCCTTAAATAGAGAGCTCAATAAACCGAACTCAATCGCATCACTTCAATATTTTAATTTTAATTATTAGCACTTGTCATTTTTAACCAATGTCTAGCATCATCTGTAGGTTTTGTTTACAATGGATATACTGTAAATAATACTCTTGTCTTCAATATAAATCGGTTTTAACATTAACAACTGTTCTCGAGCTACAATATTCCGGTAGTAAGCTTAACAACATGTCATAGTGTTCGGCACTATGATATTTTTTCATTTAATGTGCCACTCGCAGTGAAAACGTATGTTTGTGTGTATAGTTGCGCGTTAGTTTGAAAATCCAGCGAGCGCTTTCCGGATTCGCAGAACACTCGTTGGCGCCGCTGCGCACGATGCTGCGCCTTTCCTCGAGAGCCCTGAGCCGCTTGCTTATGCATGCGGCGCTTACAAGCCGGCACGACCTCCTGGAGCTGGCGCGGGCGAACAGAACCGCTGTCGGTAGACACCCGCCTCTATCACGTATCAGCACAGGCATTTTGTAGGTTTTTCATACAAGTTATTCAAAAGATGCATCATGAAGCTCTTTATGCGGATTATCCGCGAGGATAATGAGGCTGAGATAACACTGCCTTCGGTCTCTGAAAACAGGCTCATTTGTGCATCGTGAATAATTGAATACCAGTTCCCAAGTGGTGGTGAGTTCTCTGTATTAGCGTAACTCTCGGGCCCGTTTCGTTGGAAGATTACAGTATCCCAGAATTATTAAATACGTGTAGAGTTGAAATTGTTTCTAAAATGAGCTATCTCCGTTTCTTAACATCAAATTTTGTGTAGTAGGTAATTTCAAAATGTTTTATGTTATAATTAGGTTTATATTTTTAAAAACTTTTAAAAGTAACTCTGATGTCTATTCTGAAACATATACAGTCGTTGAATGCAACGACTCGACAAAAGCGCAAAATAACGACGAATGTTTAGCCCGCTCACGTGTCTTCCTCTGCCCTCACGTGTCCAATTCATCCCTTCCAGGTCTTCACAAGCTTGCGCAGTATCCGTTCCCCCCAACGTGATATTTCCCCCTCGCATTTTCTGATCACGTGGCTCCCCACAAATATCGCAGCTTCAAACGGCACCAAAATAGCGTCGCAAATCCTGCACAACGACCTGCCTCGTGCACAGAAGGCCACGTGCCGCAGGGCGCCGGGACTCTGAACCCAACCCAGACAAGTCGTACTGCGCCCGAACTAGCTGCTTGCTCGCCTGGGAAGCCCGACGCTCCTACGGGCACCGGCAACTTCCCTTGTCCACCTGGGAAGCCCGGCGCACCTATGAACATGGGCAACTTTCACCTATGAGCACGAGCAACTTGCCTGGACTTCACTCTCATTTTCCTTTAGGAACCAGAAAGGGGTGTATACGATGAAGTGGGGAATGTAAGAACAAAGCGCACTCTAATTATCACGAAGAGAGGTAGCTTGATACGATAGTGAGTTCGATGCCATCAAATATCCGAGGTTTAAGTTCTATTTATATTCTTTTATGTTTATAACTTTATTTCATTTTTATTTTATTTGCAAATTCTTTTTTGGCATAGGAAAATTATTTAATTGCGAAAAATGTAATTGTTTTCCATGTGTACTACCTTCTATTTCATTAGGTTATTCGTTGCTTACAGCAATAATGTCAAATTATGAAGACTCCATCGGACAGCTCTTTTAAATTAGAAAAACGTTATATCACCTAACCTGAACGTAAAAATCGAATACAATTATTGGTATCTTATGTAAACGTGATTACGAAATCAAAAACCTTAATATAAAAATATTTATTTTAACTCTGTTCACCAGTTCATATACGACTCTTGTATGATATTCTAATGGATAATATCTGTGCTTTACAAGAAATTGTAAATAATATCGCTTAATTTGGGTCCGTAACTCAATTGACTTGTCTAAGAGACTTGTGCGGCATGTGTCCTGTTTTTTACCGCCACCGCACAGCTATTTGTTCAACCCTTGCTTAAAAATGACGCACCACATTTTTTGGACGCGAGCATCCAAAATCTAGTAAGCTACTTTCTTTTTCCGCGAAATTGGCATGTCCTCAGTTCACCAATTCACGTGCACCACCCGCACGGGTCTCACGCATGTCGCCGGCCCGCAGAGCCACGTTGCGTCGCGCTGCGTCGGCGGCTCCTAAAAGCCGGGGGCCGCTACACTGTGCCGCAGTGCAGCGCTGGTGGAAGGGTTGCCTACCCAATTTACGTCACGGCGCAACGTGCCAAGTGCGACGGCGCAAAGCAGAGGCGGCCTTTTTCGCGTCAGCGAAAATTTCAGTGATTTAAGAGGCAGCGAATAAAGGACGCGCAGAACACGCCAAAGTTGCCATCTAAAAAGAGTTTTTCATCTCTTGAAGTTCTCGAGTTCGAGCAATGTCTTTATAAATAATTATGTTTATTACGACATCGTACTTATGTACTTAAACATTTAAATATAAATATATCACAATACTAAGATTTTGTAACATGATTTGTATATTTGTTTTTACGTATATCATTAAATGCACATTGTTAATAATTAGCTTCGTCCTTACAGCTGAATACTGGAGCATTTCCGCGCCTTTTTGGGTGATATCAAATATCAAGTAAGTTTATTAAATCATTGTCGTCTTCTGATTGAAGGAAGTCAAATCAATTGTGAAAATAAATATATACCGAAACTAGTTTTCTTTTTGTTATTTAAGGTCGCATCAACAGCTAGGTCATTAGCGACCACTATTGCGCGTAATGGTAACTGTGAGGATGACACTATATGATGATGATTGGGGGTGAAAGAACGAACACAAGCCAACCATGGCCGAGGCATGGCCGCGAACCTTCGGTCCGAAACCGCTGCGGCACTACTGCCTTAGTGATCTCTGCTCTCTGGACCGGCATTTCCTAGTTTATGTCGCATGCCTATCGTGAACCCCCCGGAGGTGGCCGTCTGCGCTTCACGCCCCCCTACCCTCAGCGCCTACGGCCGCGTGCAGTGCGACGCCGCGCATCTGTCAAAGCTCTATCGCCTGCCCGTCCCGTCCCAACCCACTACGCCCTGTGCCGCCCCGCCCCCTCTTTCACCCTCCAGCTCTGTCGGCCACGCGCCGGGCAGCTGCGGCTAGCGGCACGTGAGGAACGCCCGGCGTCGCCCGCTGCCAGCCGCCCGGTGGGCGATTATGCTAATTACGAAGGGGCTCGGCGACGGGACCGACGGACGGACGGACGGACGGACGGACGGACGGACGGACGGACGGACGGACGGACGGACAAGCCGGCGATAGCCTCACTCCCGCGCCGCGCGGGACACTACCAGACACACGCCGCGCTCAAGTTCGTGCATGTTAAATGTTCTGCGAAATTACGAAACATCGGGTCGCACGTCCCGTAGAAGCGCAGCGCCATTAGAGCTACGCACGGGAAAGTTGTGAAGCATATTGTTTTGTTGCGAGGAAGAAGAGATACATAAATTAATAATCCCTTTTATTGCAATTCTTATTCCCCCATCCCCACCTTTTAAGTTATCCTGTAGGAGCGCGATCATTTTGGAGTACGTTAAATATTCTGCGAAAAATCGTAACGTGCTGTACTTCACTACTTATAGAAAGGAGTAGAAATAGGAGGCCATGCTTCGTGATGTAAAAATACGATTCATATTATTCAACTTTTCATTTTCTTCTCACCTTTATTTCATTCGTATTATTTAACGGAAGTCATCGATGAACATTCACGACTCATCAACATGACGAAATATGAATACTCTTATTATTCTTCTCAGCAGCGAGGAATGTTTTGACCAAGAAGCTGCATGCGTTTGTTGAAAAGGGGATACATATTAATAAGATTTAGTCCTCAACAAAACCGCTGTCTTTAATTTGTGATAGTGGGTTATTTTATTTTTCAATCCCATTTTCATTCTTTGGATTTGAACAATCCAAGAAATAGCCAACTACCACGGATAAGCTGCTTCAAATACTTGAAAAAACATACCGAAATACAACTTATTACTTCATGAAGAAAGGGAGCTAACTGTTTTAGCATCAGGTGGATCGTCGTAAAATTCCACAGTCACTGTAAGTCGCCCGTTTCCTCCGGACTACCAAGATTTCCGCATGAAGCCCCCACAGACGCAGAATAATCCCTTTGCATGATCGACTGTCAACAAGGGAAACCGGCACGTGTCAGCACCCTGCCGGTCTCATGGCCGGCATAAGCAGGGGAGTAGCGACGCCCTCACCTCGCCTCTGAGCTTAGTAGGACGTTCGGAGTAGCTCCATGCGGTAGCACGACGTTTGGAGTTTCATGCACTGAAAGACTGAAGAAATGTTCATCTATACGCGAATTTTTTCACACGATGTGAAAAAAAATCTTAAACCTAGGAAGAATGTATCCAACTTTGATGTACCAAAAAGTAGGCACAGAATATTGAGTTAACATGTTTTCTCCTAGCATCTATATCCTAATTATTGAAATAAGAAAATTGATAAACAAAAGGAGAGTCCACGCAAATCAAGAATTGATACTTTCGGAGTAGGAGACCCCCCGAAGGGAAGATTAACACTAACACTTAATTTTTTCAATTAGGTCACACATAGCAAAATTGCATCTGGAAAAGTTATTATTTTACAATTGAAAAAAATGTTCGATTTGTATTTTATAATTACGTGTCTAATATTCAATATATCTTATAAACTGTTTCACTGAAAGATTATGGGTTCAACACTGAGTAAAAGTGTTTAATTTTAAATAACATTAACTTATCAGAAGAAGCTCATTTGAGGTGAAACAATTTAGACTATTTCGTGTACAGCGTACATTGGCTTGGTTTGTTTCTTTTTTGATTTGAAGCCAACAACATAAAATCGCCAACGGTTGCCATTCAAGTACCACTAGTTGAAAAATATCGACAAAATCTAGATTAGAAATATATTTCGGTTATTGGGTAATGTAATAAACTTAAGTGCCCAATCAACCATGTAATATACTACAATGCGATCTGACGGTCACAAGAGCATTGGCGGGCAGCGCGATCTCTCGTGCAAGAGAAACATTGGTGCACGATGCCGCCGCTGGGTTGCGAGTTCGCGCTCTCGCGCCTAGAGCGCGCCCGACGCGGCGCCGCACCTCCGAGTTTCTCCAGGCAGCCGCGAGGGGGCGCCAGGTATCGGCGATCCGCGCGGAGAGCACAAGAGGCACTGAGAATGTGTGCTCCACTTTCCAATGAAATTACTTTTGCTTTAACGCAAATACAAAGAAGCTACGCTGGAAAGGAGAATCAACGAAAGAACAACCACTCTCCCAGGGCATTAAAACGGAGAAAATGCAATTATTAGCATTACAGATTGACACTTTATGCATTATACAGTTGGGGAAAGGAACAAATTTTGTCAATAGAAACCATAAAAAGTATAGAAATGTGCCAGAGATGGTTGGTACAATAAATAAAAGAATCACTTTAGTACTCTTTAATATTAACGTTGTTCGTAAGTTTTTAGAATTGTCCAACTTTTCGAAAGACATGCTAATGTAAGAACATTAAAAGAGTAAAATTCGAGCAAGAGAGAGACCGAAATATTTATTCAGAATATCTCTTACTGCTACATTAAAGTAGTGGAACTCCGAAAGCTTAGTAAACATGAGCAGAAGAGCAAACAAGCCACTCGTTTAAAGATAAACAGACACATTTATGCAGACACGAGTCATTACACATCTAACATTTTTACGAAATGTAATAATCAGTTTATTTTTAAAAATAAATAAAAAACACGTTTACATACAGGCCGCGTCAATCTCAGTCGGAGCGACCTGGCTGGAGCGTCTGGTCTGCGCGGGCGAGCGCTCCCATCCCATCCCTCGCTGGCATTCCCGCGAAGGCCGATTGGCCGCCGATGCGATCGCAGTGCGGCAAGAAAGCACCGAGAAAGCGTCCTCGACGATCGTCATTGTCGCGCATTCCGACGCCCCGCGATGGCCTAGTCAAGATTTACGCCTGCTGGACGGACTACTTTCGCGATCTCAGGCAAGTGATCGTGTGAAGGAGTACACTCCACACCCCCCCCCTCCCCCGGAAGCATTCAGTCTCTCACGTATTTAATAGAAAGTCTTATCTCTAGAAGAGGGACGTAATGTGAGAAGTTTAGCATTTTATTGTGGCAGAAAAGTTCTGGTGTGAGCCTCTGCACGCACGCACGCGCAGTCGCAGATTAGCCAACTAGCAACTTTTATATTTCTGAAGTTTCTTTTATTCGGGATATTTCATGACAATGCACAGAAATTGATACAAATATTTTTATTATATATTTTTCCAAAACTTTCATTTCCGCAACGAAATTAATATACAAACAGATTTTAAATGAAGTACCGAGTACTTTCCGAACGCAAGCTATTTTCGACGTACCCGGAAGCGTTCTCTTAATACACCGGAATAAGGGGCGCCGAACTAGGCTAGAAATCCGCTCCCGCGGCTCTTCTAGGAATAGCGCGCAATCTTGCGCGCATTATTAGCATTTCGTTTCCGGGCGTCTCCGGAGAGCGCGAAACCCGGCGGCGCCCCGTCGTTTCCCACCATTTTCCGCGCCGGAACAAGGCCAGCGACGCGCGATCCGGGTCAGCGCCGGGGAAGCGGAGGGGACGCGGCGGCTGCGGGGGAGGCTGTGGAGAAGGAAAAGGAAGAAGAGATGGGCGGTGGCGGGGTGGAGGTGATGGGAATGGACGGGGTTCAGAGGGTTTCATAGCTTTTAAAGGAATCGAAGTTGGCAGATCGTTCGGGATGACAGAGGAATTCAATTGTTAGGTAAGTGACAAAAACCAACCAAGAGTATCAAAAGACTTACTAAGCGCGGCAGGTTGGATCAATTTCGGCATGTAAGGAAAGTAAGAAATTGTCCGCAGAGATTGAAGGAAAACGTAAAGGAAAAAAGGCAATAACAAGAAAAGGGAGCAGTTGAAGTTATTAAAACAAGAGGTGATGCGACTACAGATCAGATTTTAGACACTTATGAACGGAGTGAAGACAGACGAGTGGAGAAAAGGACTGCAGCCGCTGGGCTGCTATGTACCGTGTTCGGAGTGGCAGCAGGAATGGGCGAGCGACAGGCGCGGGCGAGCGACAGGCGCAGGCGAGCGACAGGCGCAGGCGAGCGACAGGCGCAGGCGAGCGGACAGCCGCAGGGGCGACAGGCGCGAGCGACAGGCGCAGGGAGCGAAGGCGCACAGCGACAGCCGCAGGCGAGCGACAGGCGCAGGCGAGCGACAGGCGCAGGCGAGCGACAGGCGCAGGACGAGCGAACAGCGCAGCCCAAGGCAGGCAGGCGAGCGACAGAGGCGCAGCGAGCGAGCGACAGGCGCAGGGCGACAGCGGGAGCGAGCAGGCGCAGCGGCGAATGGCGAGACAAGGCAGCAGAGCGACGCGAGCGACGGCGCAGGCGAGCGAACAGGCGCAGGCGAGCGACAGGCGCAGCGGCGAGCGCAGAGCGCAGGCGTAGCGACCAGGGCGCAGCGCGAGCGACAGGCGCAGGCCGAGCGACAGGCGCAGGCGCTTGGAGCGACACGCTAGTCTCTGTGCATTACCCGATTGCGGCCTGTTTCCCTGGCTGCGATGAAGCCGTTTCTGAGCGCACGACTATGTCACGTCGCGCCATTCATACGTATCGAAGCGTCAGGATGGCTGCTGTGGCGGCGGCGGCGGCGGCGGCGGCGGCGCGGGACACGTAAACCGTGCCGGGGCCTTCCTCGCCGCCGCCGCCGCGCCATAAATCAGCGTGAACTTTAACGGCACGCGCGCGCGCGAGCGGTCGGTCGGTCGGTCGGTCGGTCGGCGTCTGTGATGCCCGCGTTTTATGAGCGAGGCAAACGAAGGCGCCATCCCCACGCACGAGCGCCGCGCGGGTGGCGGCATCGCTTCTCCCAAGCATGGTACACGGCCCGCGGCCAAACGGCGCTTCCGCGTTTTATTTTTGACGGTCACTCTGTTTCATCGAATATGATCAGAATAGACCATCATTTAGATGAAAGTTCGATTGGAAAGGGCATGTATCTTAACACTTTGCCGTATAATACAGATATGTATTGTTGATGTTAATAAAAAATGGCATTTGAAGCTTCTAAACCATCACTATTTTATTTTCCGGAAGCATTTGTAAATGGTTGTTTCGATACGAGGAAGGCTATCTGTTTTAACAGTTGTTCATCTTTTGAGGAAACCCGCACGCCCAAGAACTCAACCGATAAGAAAACTCTTTGCGAATGTCGGCCTAGCGTGATACCTACGAATCTCTTTTCAAACCCTTCCAGCTCGTTCTGCTGCATGCCTCCTAACCACGCAATTCGTTTACGACTCCTGTGGGAAATATTAGGACTTTGCCCATTTTTTTGGTAAGGTTTACCCTTCTAGAGAAAAGGATGTAGTTGGATATTTTTAGTACAATGCTCCAGGCGGCGAGTCTTGCGGCTCCTGGTTGACAGTCGAGTCACGTATCTTCCGCCACGTTGGTGCAAATTGTGCTTTACGGCTTGCAAGGGTGGCAACCAGTCACATGAGTGCCGCTATAGAAGCGTGCCCTCAAATAATACTGGTATCGAACATAGGAGTTTGGCCGCGGCTGGCGGTGTGGAGAATGTACTAGAAATTTAAGTAGATTTTTGCAAATAAAGAATAAATAAACTTTGTACAGAGTTCGCATCTACGTCTCTTAACCACCTCGTCACAGAAGTCCTTTTGTGCAACGTTCGTATATTATAAGGTACACTTAAATGTCAACTTTTTCAACAAATTGCAGAATTAATATACTTTAGCTTCCGATCGTTTTCTTAAATTCCCATGTAAATGCCCCCGAAGTCTTCAGAACAAAATATGTGAATTCAGAAAAAAAAAGTTAAATTATTAGTACAAAACACTATAGGCATGGAAATCCACAGAAATGAATCAACTGTAACGACTGACAAATGTTATGGCGAAATTAAACATTTATAACCTATTGATCTTTTCATCCTATACACTCCTTTATTTAACCATACCGTCAGCTAGCTAAAAAAGAAGTTTGCGCCATCACAAAATCCAGGTCGAGCTATTAGTGTAGCATGTCATCAGGTTCCGATGACGCTGCCAACCCAGAGATTGGAAAGGTTCATGTTGAGCCGCTTTGGAAATTGGGAAATCCGGCAGCGCCGCGGAAGGAACTGGAGCTGTACCTGGAGCTGATCGCAGGACATCCGCCCGATAGCACCCGCCCTGCCCTCTGTCGAGCTTCAACGACTTCGCCCACGCGCTTCGGAGATTTTTTGCTCGAACGATCGCGCTACTTTAAGCTTTCACTACAAAAAGTGGTTTTACGAAACACTTTTCCTTTTCACGCAACTTCGTACTTTCTTATGGAATTGCCACGTATTCCCTTTATTTGCAGCTTCTTTAATTTTTTTGTATATAAATAAATCTCTTAAAATACCAGCTCTTTAATCGCTCATTATTTTGTAACACGGAATAAATTTTACAGTTTCTAATAAAAACTTTTTATATACAAACCATGTTCCTCTGGTATTAAATAATCTGGATACGACTCATATTCAAGGCACTCCTGCATACGTACTGAGTTCATTATGCTGCAGCAAGTAGCATCCGAAGTAAAAATATCGTGCTCCGGTAGGAATTCTGTCTTTATATTAAATTCAATAATACGTATCCAAAATAATAGATGAGCTAATTTTATATGGAGAGTACATAAATTCGCGGGTCCAAAAAAACTTCCCAGCGCACATGCGGCGAGAACAAAGCTCGCTCTATTCTGTCAAGAGGGAGGCTGCAGTCCCATCTCCACACGCTGCCCAACATCGGAAAAAGCGCTCGCGCGCGAGTTTACACGTCGAGAAAAAAGCGCGGCGCTGAAGGCATCGTCATCGTCGGCGGCGGCGGCTGACAGTAATGCGCGAGTAACGCGATCGAAAATAATTCTATTAATACAAGAGGTGGAAAATTCGTTACGAGGATTCTCGTTAAACACTAATTAAAATGACATTTCCCATGCGATTCCTGGAAAGCAAAATGCAAAATACAAACCATTAAACTGGAAATATACAGAGCATTACATTGCGCTTCAGGTCACTTCACAAACTTCATTTTGTAGCTATGAATGTTTTTTTTCCTTAAACGAAAATGTTGGCAAAACATCATTTTAATTAGTAATTGCAAGTATTTAGTAAAAAATTAAAAATGGATTCAGTGACTCAAAACACTTAGGAGATTCTGCTACATTAAGATCCACTACGGTGATGAAACAAAACCTATATTAATGGTTGCATATGAACAATAAATTAGGAATATTCATTTACTGTAAATTAGATGCCTCAACACTCCCTGCGAGCGCAATGCACTGGAGAAAACCTGCTGAAAACAAACGCTGAACAAAAGGAAACCACAGAAATCCATTAAGAAGAAGAAGAGGGGGAGGCACTGATATCGATTATAATTTTTTTTTTAACGCTTTTACGGTCACTATTGCTGTCTACGTCCGTATGCTTTCCAGCACTGCTCCGTGATAGCGGGGGAAGCTGGGACAGACGAGGGACCTTGTGGAACCCCACACCGCGCAGCTGTCATCCCCCCTTTCCGTTCGCTGCGTTTTTTTTCTTCCACGACGGCAGCGGCGGTGGCGGTGGCATTTCACTCTGCGGCTGCTGCGCGAATAGCGTCCTTCTCCGCCACCGCCGTCCCCGATGCCAACGCCGCGCAGAGCCCGTCGCTCTGGATTAATAAATAAAAGATAATACCTCCCCCCCTCCTCCGCCCTGCCGCGGCGCCTCTCGCCACTTTCCCGACCACGTGCCGCGGCGGAGGCGGCGACGCGGTGAAGGTGGAGGTTCAGATAGCGACGGCGGACCGTGGGCGTCCGGGAAATGACGGTTTTGAAGGCGAGATTGCTGGTAATGGCGTCGGTAAAGCAGCTGCTGTAAGTGTAAGGAAGCGGCAGACGATGACTGAGAATGATCGAGACAGTCAAGACGGCAGTACGTAGAAGATGAAAGGTTAGCAAAAGCGTTGCTCTTGTTGGGGATTGTAGGATGGGAGAATAATGTCTTCGTATTCGTGATGAGCTCTATGTTGACAGTTTGGAGCAAGGAAGACTGTTTGAAACAGAACCACTGAAATGCCTGAATACGCCCTCTGGCATACATGAGTAAGTGAATTGGCAGAGAATTGCAATAATTGTGAAAGATGCATACAGCAGAAGAACATCTGTAGGATACGAGTAGCTGATGGCAAGTGTATGAAGTGAAAAGTTGCGAGCTGTAGCGCGGAAGTGTGTTGGAGAGGCGGAGTGACTAAGGTTATTGTAGTCGTCATTTTTTGCTCTAATGTTCGTTTCGTTATCTCTTTGCCTTCCTACTTCACAGCGTGACCCCCTCCAAATTCCTCGATTTGGCTTTCATTGTAGTGTACACTCTTCTGATTTAATTTACTGCACTGACCGAAAATAATTCATTTGTTTCTCAAGTACCCAATATATCGTTTGAAACTACACTATAATATACAAATGTGAAAATAAGAATACCAAGTCTTTAAAAAATAACATCTTTAATAGACGAAGATAAAAAAATCGCAATATTGATTACATGCAGTCTAAACATTTTAAGGTAACTAGGTAAATATTAGATAACTAACCATGTCCATCGCAAAACAATCTGTGTTTTTAGTCGAGCAATATGAATCATTACATTAATTCTCGAGCGAAAGCTGCAGAGGTACGTTGAACTCAAAACTAGAAACTGCAGCCACCAGAATAATTCAGTGGCGTTCGCGAGATTAAGAACACGATGCCTTGAATGGCCAGTCTCTCTCTCTCTCTCTCTCTCTCTCTCGTCGTCTTCCGTTGGTTTCTCTGTTTTTCCTCCATAATGTCCGACCGGTCGCTTAATTAAGGTCCCGAAACTGCGTCTTTTTCTCGCAGTCCACTTTGCCATCTTCATAGTATATAAACACGCACAACTTTCGCGCAGCGGGAGGTCGTAAACGCAGCAAATCGAAGGATCGCTTGCACGCGCGGAAGAAGAGTGCGAAAAGGCAACCGTGTGCCAACGCCATTCGGACGACGTTCATATACGAACATCGAAACGGGTAACGTAACATGCCCCTGCTTGTTCATCACTTTCTCAAAAAAATAATTTGAATGTACATGTGTTAATTAACGGGCAGTTTGGAGCTGGAAAGACCGTTCAAGATACGACCAAAGACAGTGTTTACATACGAAGCTGAGTTCGGGTAGTATCACGTAATTAATTTATTAATTACGTGTTATAAACACGTTTCTTTTATCACAGCATTCACCTGAATTTTTTCTAGTCCAAAGCCATAATATAAGAGGGGAATATTTTGTTTCAGTGCGCAAAACCATCTAAGTCTCTTTCACTACAAAATAATTAACACGACTTTATGTGCCAAAAATGCTTCTATTTTTGTAATAATATCCTGAACAGTCAATATAATGTAAAAATAAATTATCAAATTGGTTATCTCGAACACTGAATATTCTACAAATATTCAAGAACTTTAACCACACATTTGGCTCTGTTTTTACACATTTTGATTGCTTCTGGGCTTAGAAAATTGCAAACCACAAATATGTGACTGTTTTTCCATAGGAGACGCAAAATAACGAGCCGGTCTCTCCTGACGAGATGCGAACAGATTCCGCAGTTGATTTTAACGAGTCTTCCCTTATCCCAGTTCGCGATCTGTCAGAGATCCAAACAACCGAACTGTATATCTTCAACAAGGATAGAAATTTCGAAGAATGCCTATTCTGAAACCAGACCATTAGCGCAGACTGCATTTTTTGTGTCGACTTGTTAATGTAGGAACCACCCAATCGTTGTCAGCAAGTTGTGATGCTTGAACGCTAATAAGAATGAGGAAGACTTGACACGTCTCTCAGCACGAAGAACAGTTTATTTCATAATTAGCCATTATCAATGATATATTTTGCAAATGCTCGCTCACGCGGTGTTGTTACGGCCAACAGAGGAAGTAGGTGATTTCATCTTGCACATTATCATTATTTGATAGCTACTTAAAGGTATAGAATTAGGTTCAAGCAAATTACTTCTTATCGCTGCCTTGTCTCAACAATTTTCGAAGGAATAATGCTGCTTGATGATGGTAGAACGTGACGACAGTTATTGAATACAAGTACGATGTACTGTCAGTAAATGACTCCCAGTCGGATATTTTGGTCGTGTTACAGCTAAGCAAAATGTAATTATACAAATATTCATCGGCCATTCCATTAGACAACGTATACTAGATTACACACCGCTCTGCCAGAAATTGCGGACTACACGTCACACAATTACTAAACTTACTTCAATGTAGGGAAAAATACAGAAATCTAGTCAAACCACAGTGAACTTTTGTGAGTTTTACTAAACGCAACGAAAAAAAGAAAACAAACAAGAAAAACTAAATAGGTAATTCTTATAGCATTTGTTACACTGTTCTCCTGCAAATCATAGGAAACTTCAAATGTATGCACTCTTTACTGAACGATTGTTCACTCGGAGCTCACAGTAAATGTCGTCAATCACTTGCGATGTAGCAAGCGTCGAAAATCTGCCACCGTCGGGACTCAAAGCCTAGGACCTCCGGGTCAGAGGGCCTGCAGTGACACATTAACACCCTGAGCCTCCTAAGCCGACGTTTCTATTCAACTGAACCGGCTACCACACCCCGAAATCCCGCATCTCCTCCTCCCACGAGTGATCAGTGGGAGGAGATAGGTCGCGAGTGGGCGGGGCGGTCACGGGGGCCGCGACCCACGCTGAGCGACCGCGCGGGGTCAAACGGGCCGTCACGCGCCGTGCCGCGCCGCGCGGGCAGATGCCCCGATGCGTGTCTGCGCTCGCCGCGTGCGCACGAGCGATAGGGGGAGGGGGGGAGGCGGCCGAGGAGTGTGTGCCGCGGCGACCACCCCGCCTTGCCTCCCCTCGAGGAGTTTCTCCGGGCCATTACGAGGCCCGTCCAGGCGGAAGTGCGTCTGTCGTATCGCTCTGCGTTTGGCGGAAGATTCCTCCAAATCGAGAGCTATATAATCTGTGTTACTGTCACTTCCTTGTTAAGAACCGACTGTTCGACACTAGTGGAATTTGTGGTGTCTGTATCTATTAACTATTGAAAGGATTACGCACTCGTATTGACCCAGGAACTGTGGCATTGAGGGATATAAATAAATAAATAAATAAATAAATAAATAAATAATACCCTCCAAAGATAATAACCATGGAGTGTAAAAATGGATTCAGCATAAAAGTGCTGATATCCCCCCCCTCCCGCAAAAAAATGGTCTCGTGGACTTGCTCCTGGGAGAATATGACTGCACCTCGGTGGGTACAAGCGGGTCCACATGGACCTAAGAGGGCCAAATGGCAAAAAACTCGAAATGCAACGAACACATTCACATTTTTTTAATAGAAAACTGGTACCAAGTAAAAATGCATTGTGTGGATAGCTATTTTTTTAGCTTCTCAACTATTTTCGCCATTTAAAAAAAATTAACAATTGTATTTCACAATTTTTTATATTTAAAATTGCCTATTCACTCTTAGATTAGGTTATAACTTGTAAACTATGAACATCACAAGGAGCTCACTGATGAAGTAGGCGAACTAATCTTACCCTAAAATTAGAAGACTTTGTCCAGAAAGGAACTGTAAATTGTTTATTCATTATTATTATTATTATTTTACCATTATTACATTTTCATTCATATTTGACAGATTGTATAATCCAGCCTTTCTACTCAGTTATAACTTATTTGATAACAAATGAAAGTGTAGGGCCTGGTGGAGTCCTTAGAGGGGACGAACCAATATATTTAATTCTCACGAATCGAGTGTCCTGTTTCTATTAGTATTTTAACAAGTTTATTTTAAGAGAACTTTGACCCGCTTTGTAAAAAGACAGGTAATTTCGAGAAAACAGTTCTCTCTGACGTCCCGGAAGAGCCGCGGGAGACGTAGGCAGCGCCCATCGTTCGGTTCGTGGCCACCAGGCGCGCGGAGAGAGAGAGAGAGGACAATTGGGTAATTGAGCGGTTGTTCGACGCTGTGTGTTTATCGGAGGCAACGCAATCAGTTTGCGCCGGACGGTAATTTATATGCGTCACGCTCGCCTAGCGGAAAATCCATTGTTTTCTCCGCATTTTCTTTAGCGGTTCTTTGAGTATTCGCCGCCACTTAAGGACACGTGTGCGAACTGATGGTGAGTTTACAAATTTCCCACGGAAATGTGACCCATAGATTATTTAACGGAACATTAATACATTGAACTAAAATTCAAGTCAATCTATAATAAAGTAATTTTTAATACATTAAATTCTTATTGTGTAGACTTTTTAAAAACAGATCGATACATTATTAATATTAAGAAACCACTTTATGACATTCATTACCAAAGACCCGTGAGATTGAGTGACAATAGAAATCGCTTCACAATAATGAAAATAGAAATATACAACAATTCGCGTTTTTTTGATAATGAAATGGATCTTTGGGATAAAGCATGATATACTTCAATCAGTTCTTGTATCACGGAATAATGTAGACAAATCATTAAGTCAATAGCGCCCTATCGGAGACGTCTGACTTTGTCACACTTCTGTTCACATGTTGAGCAACGTGTTCATATGTCCTTAAGTTCAGTTCTTAAATTTCAGTTCAATTTATACGTTTCCTTACTCATCCTAACGAGGTTTTCAACAGACAAACAATAATTAGAAGTTTGTAAGATGAGAAAAATGTAACCAAACACTCACCATTGAGATGAAGTAGAACTTTTCGAAGTCCTGCTCCTGCTCCTTAATCGCCGAAAGGTTGGTTGCCAGGTTGGTATGCCTACGCAATGTCTCCTCTCCCTTCTTGCACAGCCACGACAGCACCTGCAGCAGAAGAGGAATTTTTAGCACGCCAACACATTTCGCTGTGAAACGAAGTTCCAAAACTTTCAAGAAAACAGCCAATGATTACATTAGAAATAAAAATTTCGTTGTGTACCATATCTACGACCTGACGCGTAACGACTTTAAAAATATTGAAAAATGATCACTCAGGAATTTTCAAAGTTTCTGAGCAATAAAACTACTCACATTCTCCTCGTTGAAGAATATGAATATGTCTACCTACGAAATGCTTACTATCAGTTCCACGGTGAAGCACATTTCCAAACTGAAGTCTTAGGCTTCCGCGGCGAGAGTCCTGTGCGTGATCTGGGCTGTCCGGGTGACGCCCCGTCGAAGGCTGTGTTGCGAGCATACCAGCCCTGAGGAAGACCACGACAAGATGGTCGAAACGTCGGCAACACAACAGCCTTCGACGCGGCGTCACCCGGACAGCCCAGATCTCTCACACATTTCCAAATCGTTGCAAACCCGAATTTACTGTCATTAGAACATTATTAATAAGGCATTTCTAATAGTTCTTGGGGATCTAACTACTCTGTTCGCCTATGAAGAGCCTACCGTCATGGTTATTGCCCCGTCCACCGCTTCGTGCGCTCCCTGCACCGATCCCTCCGCAAGTGCTCCCTTGGGAGCGATCTTCCTGGGCCCGGTAATACCCTAAAGACCCGCGCGTCGCATCTATTGACTGCGGGGCAAGTGGGTAAATCGCGGAGGAGGGGGGGTCGGCTTATGGGAGAGGACCATCGCGTGTGGGAGGTCTTCAGCTGCGAAGAGAGACCATCCGTGGTGCTTGGGACACGCACGCAGCATGTGTCCGGTCCGTCGACCGCGCAGCCTCGGCCAGGAAAAGCTCGGGAAAATGATTCGCGAGATTACGTTTCAAGTGCCTGCTCATTTGCGTTTGCATCGGAAGAGAGAAAGAGGGGAGCAACAACTCATTCTGTGAAAGAACCAGGTTTGAGATAAGGATGGAAAAAAGAAAGCGAGTTGTTCTTCTCGGCCGCTTATTATAGTAATTGTGATCTACGATTACTATACTTTCGAAGCTTGTGTAAATTATAATTAGAAACTGGCAGTGCAAACTACTTATTATATACCGTACACCGAAGAAGATGAATGGGATTTTCTTTCGAGGTTTCTCAGCTGTTAGATAAGAACCACATTAAATGTGAAACATTTTACTAAATTAATTTTCCTATTTACAGGCACTGAAACTAATAAGCAAAAACATGACGATTCATCATAGGTTTCTTGGCTATTTATAAATCCTCGAAGTATTTTATAAGGAAGGTAAGTCTTTGATTTTACAAGAGGGGCAAACATTATACTGTAAATCGTTCTAGATGTAACAAAGAAACTGTCTTACCACAATTCATTTACAATAGACGAGTTTGGCCAAAGGTAATTTGACATACTAGTTTATACATTAAAAAAATATAAACATTCAATCACATTATCATAAACTTTAAAGTTTTATTGTTCGTTAACCAAAGTTAACCACAGAAACCGAAACGCCGCGCAACAAACTTTGGTTTAAGAAAAATAATACTTAAGTATAATACCTTCAACCTAAGAACCACCCTACACCTGTATAAATCCTTAGCCCTCCCTGCAATCACGTATTCAGCCCCGATATGGAGAGGTGCCCCTCAACAATAAAACACAGCCAAACCCTACAAAATAAAGTCCTCTGCACAGCCTTTAAATGCCCATGGTAGATTTCAAATGTTCAAATTCTCATTGAGCTAAAATTCCCTACAGTAGCCCAGCACATCGCCCGCCTCTATGAAAGTTTCCAACAAGCTTCATAACCTTCCTTTCCAACTGACATTCTCATTAGGAAAAACCACTCATCCTCATCTAAACCCTATCCCCTCCACATTCTCCGAAGATGAATTCCGCCCTCCGTAACTTCAGTTCTATCCTCACATCATAAGCCCCGTTGTCGCACTTATTTCACAAACCACCAGCAATCGCTCCTAAACACCTCCCCTTGATTCTCCATTTCCCAAGGAGGGTCACTCATGTTTTACTGTGTATTATGTACATATATAAATCACAACCAAACAATTCTGTAAAGTGGCTATCTACGCTGTATCAGAAAAGTATGAAATGAAAAAAAAGTTTATTATAATGTGATTCAGCACTTTTTTTTTTTATAAACTAGTCTGAAATAAAATATGTGGCTAAACTAGTTTCATATAAATATTAGTTCTAGTGTTGTCAATCACCATTTCATTTCTTGTAAATGACGGCACAATGTGATCTGATACATCGCATTTAACGCGTACCGAGTACCGAGCACGAATTCAAATACATCTAATATCATTCTATCTCATCTGTTTGATATCTTCAGTAACTTCAAAGCTGCCTATTAACTACAACCCGTCCCCAACACACTCGCCTTTTGTATCACGGCGATGAGTTACTGCAAACGCACGAGGCGCCGGTCGGTCGGGCGTCATCGAAAATAACTGCCAACGGGCGCGCGCACCGGCCAACACGCGCGGACCACGCCCCCGGCTATCGGGTGCGATCTGCCGGCCATCGCTCGCACTTCGCATCTGCCGGCCGCCGCCCGAAATTAAACACGTTATCGCTTATCGGAGCGGTCGTTGGGGACGGGGCGGTCGG
>BOPP01000001.1:21231587-21263182 GCA_017312745.1 Gryllus bimaculatus
GGGGACGGGGGGGGGACGGGGCGGAACGCTGGCGTGGCTTCGTATGGTATGGGGCATTAGTGTAACGAGACCTGGCGATCCGCAGGTAGTGGCTCCATCCCAGACAAGAATGACCGTTCCGAGTCTGGTGGATGCGTGGAAGGGAAAAGTATTCCTAGCGGTAAGGACGCCAGTCCCACAACCCATTTTGTAATTACGATTTTGTTTAGTAACTTCATTCTTCAAGGTATTTACTGTGCAAAAAATCGTTAAAAATCATGAAATATACTAGTTTTTCATTATTATAAAAATTAATGAAAAATACTTTCCAGTAATATTTGTAATATTTCTTAATCAAGTAAACGGATTACAACTTTTCTAATTTACTCAACTTTATTACATTTAAAAGTGGCGCATATTTTTAACTGTTAATAATATACCCGGAATTTCAGAGAATCCTAATAAATGAAAAACACAAAGAACAAATACAACAGTTTCCTTGAGAGACTAACAAGCTTCTTACTTCGTGAGATTGTACTGCGATGCGATAATATTTCCAAAGCTATTAGAAACATTTTACACTATTTGACAAACTGTTGAGTTTAAATACGTTTTGGTAACCTACAAAACGGTAAAATGTCTAAAAATTAGAAGAATTTAAAATATTTCCCCAAGTTTTTTAAGTTTTCATTTTCATTCTAGGAGCAACAGAATTTTCTGTAGTAATCAAAGCCCAATTTCTAAGCGCGCACATTGCTAGGACAAATAGCTGGCGTGTGAACTCGGGCAGTAGCGTGTTACACGTAAATCACATGCGCGACTACATCTTTCGTGCCGATTTCAGACCTGCGCTAACAATTCCCTGACCGCAAACTAGTCCTTGAGAAGAAAGCAATGACTTATGATGTGTAGTTTTGAGCAAGCAAATTGCCGGAAACCGCGAACATAAAAAGGAGCCTGTTCTCTCTGGGATTAAATGTAACATGCACAGTGGAAAGTCAATATCTCTCTCTTTCTCGTACACACCACACACACGCATCGGAGTTTTAAAGCAAGGGGCTTACACAAAGTACTATAACCACACGAAACATTCAAGAACGCCCATCTGTTAGATCGACGACTCAACGGACTCCTCTGGCAACAACGCAACGTTATGGTGGGCATCTATTTTGACAGACAATATTCCACAACTCCCAGAGCAATTAAGTGGTGGAGTGTCTTTAGAATTCCTAGTATTTGAAAATTAGTGTGTAGAGCATATCTAAGGAACAGTTTGAGAATCGCATACTACATTTCCAAGTGTTTTTGACGCACTCAACTGCGTTTTGTTTCACACACACCTCTCTCTCGCTCGCTCCAGGAAAGAGAAACACACGAGCACGTGCCATAAATGTTGGAGCGTCTGAGAATGTACCTGTAGAATGTTCCTGGAATAACCAACGCGGACGAGAAGGAACGTAGACTCAAAATACATTATGTCGTCGAATTAACATTCTCAGAAAAGTTAATCCTTCTGGTGAAACTTGCATTATTATTCAACCAGAAAACTACATTCCCAGGAACGAAAAGCTTATGTGGGTGTTCACAATGTAATTCACGAGTTAATTATTCCTCGAAATTATAGGATTGAAATTCATCTTCGTTGTTTTATTCATTCCTTTGAAGTATAAAGAAACGCTTAGGTGAACACTCATTAACCTCGAAGCAACTCCGGCCTCTAATAGTCTCGTCCGCTTGCCCAAGAGACTTTAGCGAAGAGAAAGAAGATATACTAGAGCCGCCATGTCACCCGCAAGACTTGTTTACTCCTGCAAATAGGTCCGAATTACCATCCGACCTCGCGGACAAGAGGAGACCACCCGAGGGGAGCGAGCTCTGCAATCGGCGGCGGAGGCAGAAGCGGAACTCACGGAAGCAGAACGGCGGCGCCGACGACAGCGCCTCTGGCGGGCAATTTGCATATTTCCGCGAACCGATGGCCGCGTGATCCAGAGCACTGGGCGGTGAAGAGAATAGGGCTCCACCGACACCATTGAAAACAATATGATAACAATACGACGGGGATTTTTGCGGGAATTAAATGGACTTACGTTTATGTTTTGTAATCTTTAATGACAACACGGTTCTGTCGAACCAAAGATATGCGAATACGCACTGGTGAAACGTGACATGAATATTTTTTATTCCTCGTGAAATATCAGATGAATTTGAACTTAGTGCGCGTCAATTTCCGTTCGGTTTAATTTAATGACTGAACATTTTCCACATTCGCGGGATGAAATATTTTTTGTCGTTTCCTCCAGCAATCTGCCATTATTACTTGTAACTCTAAAGCAGTGTTGGCTTGGGATCGTTGTTATTACCATCACCGTTATCAGAATTCATTACCCAAGTTATCACAAAGAGCGGTTTCTTCTAGAACTAGTTCTGACCCTATCGAGCAGAATCAACTGTAAAGGTGTTTCCCAATTCATCAATGTACCACCATTATATCTGGCAAGTTGCTAAATGCCAAATAATTGTAAAATGAAAAGGTTTATATATTCGAAATAATTTATTTGTTCAATTTTACAGATTTTAATTCACTTCGAATATTTAACACGAGTTGGTATTCCAAACACAATCTATATGCACAAAGAATGAGAACAATTATTTCAAGTTATTTGTTTCCTTTGTAACTTCGAGGTCGCAAGAGGTTACCCAGAGATTCTTAAGCTTAATCTAATTCCTTAACCCAATGAAGAGTATATAGTACGTTTTGATTTGCAGAGTAAGATAATTCTGAGTTTTGTGAAATAAGCCCTAGCGTGCACATGATCAACGAAAGCCCAGAGAAAAATCACTTGTTTTACGTCTGCAGTAATTTTCTGCTGGAAACAGAACTCCTTCAACAGCGTTCATCCCGAGAGTAAAAAAAATTCAGCTCCAAAAGAGTCAATTCAAGTGATACACATTAAAACAAAATAAGAAAACACTCCCACTTAATGTTTGAGGAACACAAGCACCTGAATAGTTGCCTGAAAGCGGTAATTGTGAAATTGCGAGAAAGGGTGTGCGAGGTTTATCTCGGCCCCGCCGCACCACGCACAGGTGTCCGAGGCGGAGTCCGGCTGCCCCTGACCTCTCGCCGCCGCCCTCGGCTCGCCCGCCCGAATTAGGCAGAGGCGGCCGCGGCGATCACAAACGGAGCCCGCGGGCGGGTGCCATTACGGCCGACACGTGGACTGCCACCTGGGCGGGCCTCGTCGTTACGGCCGACGCCGCCACCACCGCCGTAACCACTACCTTAGCCGCCGTCGCCACCCCCATCAGCCGCCCAGAACGCGATATCGGACTCGTCCAGACAGCCTGCAGCACCGAATGATAGCTATTCTGGTTCGAGAAAGCCTCACATTCAGGAGTGGTCCGCGGGCTAAGTAAGCATTCGATTTATTTCTGTGATTGTAAGATTGTTCAAACGGTTTAAGTTTTGGCCTGTTTTATAAGCCTAAATTATTTATTGGATTTTTGAGCCCTTTTACAGGTTACTTATAACAAGACTTAACACTAAACTTTCTATTGTGACACATTTTACAATGAAATAAAAACATTCATTTGGCTGCAGAACAAAAAATCACTTGTTTTTGGCGCGAGGAATCTCATCACTTTATCCATTTTCATCCTAAGACATTTCATTCTGTTTGCGAGTACTATTTCACATATAATTTCAGAACGATTCATTACAATCCATCTATGCTACGTGTATCTGGTTCGTGCTGAACTAGTCCGAACAGAATCTTGTATTAAATTATCTTCAAACATGAAAAGCACCACATTGCATCGCACCCGGCTGACTTCTAGAACACGAACTACTTTTCGTGATGTTACTATAGGTTTGTCCAGGTTAAAAAAAACAACAAAAACATACCTGATGAGATCGTTTAGATAGAAATACGTCGAGAAAGTAAACTTCGCTGCCTTTTACAGTCCTCAGCGAAAATAATGCTTCATTTCATTAACATGTGTTAATAATAATGTTCGAGTTCTTTCCTAATTTTGTGATAAATGAAGAAAGTAATTTGAATGATCCTGACTGACTTAGACACGTTCAGAATACCACAAGACGGCAGCAATCATTTAGTAAAACCCTACACTAACACGAAGATACTGTTACACCCAACATTTGTCTATTACTAAATGAAAGCCTTGAAGCCCGGTAAACAAAAGCCGCGACGCATCCGCCCATGGACACATGCTCTCCCCGAGAGGCGCATGTTGTTGCCGGAAAGGCGCGTGGTATCCGAGAATGTTTGCTCGCCGGAGATCTCAATTCCCGAGAAAGTTCTATGGAACCTGACTTGTATTCGAATGCGAACAGAAGTCCACGTGTTTTAAGCTGAAAGTTCAAACCTTTACTCAGCGCCTTGTTTACAGGCCGCTCCGCCGCGTGCCTGGAATGCCCGCCAGAAAGCGCGCGAGGGGGGCAGCTTTGTCGCTTTCGTTAGAAGCCGCAACGGGGCGGTGATGGCGACGGTGGAGGCGGAGAGGGCGGCGGCGGGGCGTGGGCGCGAGCTTGTCCAAAGCTTTATTATATGTTTGTTGTACTTTGTCCAAAAGATGAATGACCATTCACTTCGCTGGTTTCTCTTTCGTCGGCCACGCGTTTTTTTCCTCTTTTTCTGAAGATCAACCATTGCATATCTCCGTTATTAAGTGATACTATTAGTTGTGCATAACTGAAGGAATTCCAATATGTTACCACAATTCGAAAGAAATACAAATAATTAAAAGTTAAATTTTAATACAGTTGATGTTAACAATTTGATACTAACTTTATGGTCTTATTTCAGAGTTTTTAATTAGTATTTACCGTAGTCATTATGATAGGGAGAATACTCTTACTCCTCGACGCTTGTTATGTCTAATTGAATATTGAATAAACCATTGTTTCTAATAGTGGTTAGATTTCCAAATTGCTTCATTTCTGGCCGAACAAGATCTCGGGCAAAAAACAAAGGTAGTTTCTTAACATGTTTTAAAATATTGTGGTATTTTCAATTATTCGAAAACTTGTGGATTTATCAACTAATATTTAAAATAAAACACTAAATGGGTATCCTCAAATGGGTGTTCTCAAATTCTCGAGAAATCTTGACTCGCAAAATGACGCTGAGCTTGTATATAAAAAAGCATTACACTTTTGTATTATTTTCTAAAAATAGAATATGCATCATGAAAGAATCTCCATTCATACATCTTACCCTCAAAATCATCGAGCGACGCAAGTCGATAAAAACTCCACTCTCGCCCACTCGGTCCACAAATCCACCAGACGTCGGCCCACCGAGTATGCAAACGAGGCTGTGCGTGGAGCGCTGTTTATTTGCCACGGAGTCCCGCGCCTGCGCGGGGACAGATCCGCCGCTTCCCACATAAATTCGTCCGCCGGCCGGAAACGGGATTACAGACGACGCCGAGCGCGTCGTAAAAGGCACGGGCGGCGCTTGAGTAAGCAGTAACACGGCCGTAAAACACGGGGCGCGGGAGATATCGAAAACGGCGGAGCAAGAGGAGGAGGACGACGAGGAGCGGGGAAAGGAGGGAGCGGGGAAAGGAGGGAGCGGGGAAAGGAGGGAGCGGGGAAAGGAGGGAGCGGGTATTAAGGAGGGGCAGAGTTTGTGGCATCTCCTTCCACATGCGACGCGCAGAGACCATCACAGCAGGTGCGTTGAGACTTGACGATCTGGGATCCACGGAAGCGATGCATCTTCTATGATTTGACTTTGTATTCGCCCTGTCCTCGCGATAAATACCATTTTGAATACGTAAAGAAATACGGGGTGGCGATACAAAACAATCTTGAATTCGTGCTCATAAAACCAAAAAAGTTAGTACACCGACCACACTTTAGAAGTTACTAAGAAGAGCAGAGGCTGATACTGAAATGTTCTTTATAACGGAATTTAACCATCGAAAAATACTCTTAAATACAATTATTTAAATGTTTAATTTGCATGGAAGACAATTTCAAATTAAAACCCATCACTGATCTTTAACGGGGCTTGCAGCATTTGAATTTATCAGTCACGTCTAAATCCTTTTCTTTAAAACTAGCCCTGAAATTACACTATTTGTGAATTAATCAGAGAGTGCAATGCAAGGGAAAAGACGTTTCACATGACAGTTCAGGACGTTTGACATGAGCTGTGCAATGGCGTCCTACGTCTCTGCAGCAACCAATGCATTACCCCCCACGCGAAAGTGGCTTTTAAGATCCGCACGCACAGGCGCACGCACTCAATGCTGGCGGGAACTATCCCGCGCGTCCGACACGCATCGACGAACCTTACGCGGGCCATTGACCGGGGGCCGCGGAAGGGGCGTGCGGGGAGCGCGCTACACCCGGAGCACAACCACAACGTAAAGAAGTGATTCCACGGCAACGAGCATCTCTGCCATAGCCTCCACCACACCACCGTTTTCACCGTGCCATTACCTGTCCCGCCTCCCACCCTGCCACGTCCGCCCTCCCGCACTGTAGTACCAGCGTCCACCCTACACTACCTTCACACCCGCCCCACATCGCCAGCACCTCCTCACTGACCCTCTCCGCCCCAACCTTCCAACCGCCTCCACCACGCCACTAACCTTCACACCTTGCCGAATTGATATTTGCCACCACTCCGCCCCCCGCCCATCCGCTATTGTCTCTAACCCCCCCCGTCAATGCTACCACTCGCCCGCCCACACCAGCATCTCACCCCGCCGTTACCTCGCGCTCTATCAACCACCCTTCCATTTCCTCCGCCACATCATCACCTCTAGGCTCAGAGCAGCGAAACCAGTGGCGCGCCACTATTCCCGGCCTGCATGGCGAAGCTTGTTTGCACAGACCCCGAGCGGCAGCTGCGCAAAAAACCCCTCCGGGCCGAGGCGGAGGCGGGCCGAAGGTCGAGCGAAGAGGCGAACGCATGGGGGCCCCCGTTGCAGCAGCAGCAGGAGCAGCCGCAACCCATTGAGAGCGAAGTCGGGCCTAAGATCGCCCATTGTGCGCCACAATGGGCCCTTGTGAACGCGAGCTTCGAGGCGAGGCTGCGGAGGAGGGGCGCCGGGGTCGGAACGAGGGCGGAGGAGGCGGAGGCGGCGACCGCCAGCGCCAAGGCCGGGGCGTCCGCTTATCGCGCGCGCGCGTCGCCGAACTTTCTTCAGGGCGCCGCGCCGCGTCGGAGAAACCGCACACCCGGCCCTACTTCCGTAGCCCAGATCCGATCGCCGCCCACCCGCCCTCGCGCCTCCGCCGCCGGCGCCAGCGATGCCAGGGAGCATTGTTCGCCAGCCTCCCGGTCCCGGTTCGTCGTCGAGTAGGGCGTCGAAGTCTCCGAGAATGTTGAGAGGGGGAGACCGAGGCGTGACACAAATCTCACTGAAAAGCGGCGTGGTATAATCGGGTTTAAAATCCATTTTTTCAATATGAACAATATGAATAGATATTATGTTATGAAACTTCTTGTCAATGTGTGTTAGGCTTTTGGGTGACATTTTATTCTTCGATCACGTCTTCAGTAAGTGTGATTGCCAAAAAACCAACAACATTGGAACACGCATTACGGACTGAAACTTTTTGCTGTTTATGAACTTTAGCAATAAAAATAAATATAAATTTGTTAAAAGTAGTTCTGTATAACTGACAAAAACGGAAGCATTCTAAATCATTCTTCCAATAATGTAACGATTCCTCAGAATATCTTCTGTACACGGCGAAAACAAATTACCAATGTTTTACATTGAACATTTTCGGAATGCTCAGAATTTCTATTTCATGTATATATTGACATATCCATTGCATCATTTTATGAAATATTCTTCAGCACGACGTACGGAAAGTATTTAAGTGAGAAGATTTCCACATTTGTCCTTACATTACATTATGTGCAATGGAGATAAGAGAGTCTGCTGACATTTTAAAAATAATAGTTAACTTGAAACTGAAATCAATAGAAATTTAATAACAATGCGAAATTAATGACAAATTAACTAACGAGAACACAGATCTGACAAGCTCTTCCAACCATCCTAACGCGAGCTATGTTAGGAATATTTCCACCAGAACTGATCTTCCCGGAACAAGCAGTCATTCGGCATCCTTCCACGAACAATTCCCTTCAGCACCCATCCACTGGCAGAAGTGTTCGTTCATTCGCTCGTCCAGAACTCTAAACACCGCAGCGCGGCGCGGCGGACCTTCCGAGAAGCGGCAACCTGCGGCCGCCCCGCGAATACGTCCCGATCGGCGCAGCGGCGCGGCGCGGCGCGGAGCGGAGCGCAGCCGGGGAGAAATCGGACGCGGACGTGAGGCCGGCTCGGCGGCGGCGGCGGTGCGGTCCCTCCCGCGAGTAATGGACTCCGCGAGACGCGGCGCCCGCGACGCGCCGACGTGTCGGGTCGCGCCGCCGGGGCCTCTGGGCCAGCGGGCCACGGACGGGGCGGAAGATGAGCCTCCAACCCTTCACGACCGCCCTACTTCGCTATTTAGGACGCGGAATTCTTGGCACGATCGCTTTTGCTCGGGTTGATCCAATCTCACAGAACAAGGTCTTTCATTCATTTATCTGATCTTTTAGAATAAAGCCATTTCCCGAAAGGGATATTATTTAACAACATACGAATGAATCCTTGGGCCAGAAAAGTTATTTTACCTGGTAGTCGCTCGAGAGCAACGTTAAAGAAATAACGTTTGAACTAATAGGCTTAGAAAATATTTTATTCAATTATTTAAACCTTGTTAAGTGTAGAAACACTGCTATACATCAAAGTTCGATATGAATAACACGGGCGGATGCAAGGAGAGGGTACTGCGGGAGGGGGGCATGGCTCATCCCTCATCACGCCACTTCTGTAATTCTTCATTAATTTGTTCAAAATAATTACCATACATAGATCTCAACTCATACAAAAAATTATTCCCTAAATGAATATACATACATTAATAACGGTTAAGACAATATTAACAGGGAGTTTGAATTGAAATTGTTCCCTATCTGAAATATATTCTGGATTCGCTATTAATCATTATTCCGGTACAATGAAAGGGAATTGCAAGTACTTTCTAAAAAACTCCTATTATATTGTCATGCCTAGTGCCGCATTGCCTCTGGGTTAGAAGCGCGACGAAGAAATAATACTTATCTTCAATCTTCAAGAACGACCCTACGTAATTATTACGAAATACCTGTGTACAATAATTCATACTTAATATTTTTGTGTGGAGACAAATAGAAGCACAAGTTTCCAGCTATGATCGAACTATACATTACTTGAATGAACACTTACCAAAAAAGTTTGCAGTAGGAACATATCAGTGCAATTACATTTCCTGATTTACCTGTGATATAGTAGAAGAACTACCTATATTTATTTGGAATTAAAATACGCAATACGATTATTAAATCAACTAAATATTTTGCTCTAAATAGTCCATATCACTGCAGACGACAAATTGCAGAGAAAAGCTAGAAACGATTAACCAGTTTATCATAAAAAAGAACTAAGGAATATCGAAAACCATGAGGAAAACTAAGAGTGGAAAAGAAGCCTAATATGTCAGAAACGGAGAGAGCCACGCAGGACACAATTAAGTCCACCTCTCCGGAGGGAAATGCTTTCCACTCCCCATTCGGTCGGGGCGACTTCAGGCTCACCGCGGCGTAAAACGGCCAATGCATCACCATTAAGGCGCGATGCCGCCCATAACAATCCCTGGGGCTCCACCCAGGCGCGACGGCAGCGGCAGCGGCGGCGGCGGCGGCGGCGGCGGCGGAAAGGTCGACACACACACACGTGCGCGTACGTGTATGTGCGAGCGCGGGGGGCAGGACCCGTGGCAGCGTGGCCCTCCTTAGCCCACGCCCCCACCCTGTGATTAAACAGACCCGCCGGCCGCAGAGGATAGTGGTTGGTCGCACACCTCCCCAATTACCAGCGCTAGGCGCCTATTGTTTATGTGCGGAGGCTGCCGGCGCGGCAATGACTGCTGCCGCCTCTGCCGCCGCCTCCGCCCACCTCTTCGCCTCCGCCTCCGCGCGGTGGTTACGAACGATTTACGGGTCTCGCGCGGTTTCACCTCCCCGAATTTATTTATCGAGTCCCGTCCACAAGAGACGCCTTAACATGGCGAAAAAATGTAAAGGAGCGATGAGGAGTTAATGACTGCGACGCTCCATTGCCTTTGGTAGGCGATGGCGCTTGGAGAAAGCGATCGTCCTCTACACATGCTGTGTCTTTGAGGCTTTACGGCGGGCACAGTGCTAAAGCTGCCGCTGAAACTGAAACTGAATGAATGTGGCAGAAACGTTGATGCAATTCGCAGTACGAAAGGAACTGTTGGCGAAGTTAAGTGTACTAAATATGAAAATTAGAGTTCTAAAATGTATGTGAACGAGTGGGCACCGATGATATTTTGTCGCTAACGCTGACCGTGGTGGGGTGAAGGAAGATATTTTATACGGCAGCTGTTTTCATGTTAATGTGTTGGCGAATGTGGAAGCGAGGCTGATGGCGGGGTAGTCGCAGAGGGAACGATGAATAACGGGAATGAAGTAGACAATGACAGTATTTGTAAAGTGGTGATGAAAGAGGCGACAAAGACGGTGAAAATTACAAAGAAGGTAGTGACTGATCTTCGTAGTAGTGTGATGGAGAAGGTGATTGAGATATCGGTGGTTTTAGAGAAAACAAAACGGTAGGAGAAGACTGTGGCAATAGATTTTAATATTGCAGCTATCCGGGGGGTTTTCAACGCCTGAGGCATCCATAACAATTTTGAACATGAGCCTGGAGCAGTACGATCTGAAGAAGGCCACAATACGCTGGCCAAAACGTTAGCCACCATGACAGTGACGCGGCTCGTCCCGGATAGCCTAGACAACATAAATTCCGGCCGAGAAAGCCTCCGCAACAATATCCTGAGCCTGGAGCCAAACATTTTTTTTCGAATGTACGTTTCCAGAGGAGTGCCCTCTTACTAGCAATTCTGCTTCAAATAAAGCCAAAGAGTAGACTTGTACTTCCAGGCTCAACAAATTCGTCACTACGACATTTGTCTCAAGCAAGTTCTATGAATTTAGCTCTTTTATGGCCCAATCTTACATTTTTGTTCATCTACAAGATGTACTGGCCGGAAACAACAAAGCTATGAAACTAAGCTCGCAAGTCAATTTCAAGCATATTTCGTTAAACCCCATCGAGATTTTGAAAGGCTGAACCGCAATGAGCACTCAAAAGTTTGTTTGAAAAAATACTTTCCATACAAAGAATTAAATTTCGAAAACACAATCACTCCAGGATCATTATTTTTTATTACGTACAAAAGGTATGAATAATGTTTATAAAGAAATATTAACACAAATTTAAAAAAGCAACTTAGTTTTGTAAATTAGGGTAATACTTTCTTTCTGGGAAAATTCCTTCCCCTCCTTTGAAGTTTCGTGGTTTCCCCCGCTAACACCTGTATATTCATTTATTCGTTCAAAAACTTTATTTACAATATAATATATTATATATATAATTATATATATAATTATATATTATATAATATTGTATATATTCATTATAATATTGTATATTTTAATTATTTCGTTCAAAAATTTTATTTATATATTCATTTATTTGTTCAAGTAATATTTCTTTTTATTTTTGTTCAAAGGTTTTATTGAATTATTTTTATTTCACTTTGAGGGAAGACAGACTGTAGCGGTGACTGCAGCGCGTCAGTAGCTGGAAGGCGACATCGCCGCCGGGGAAGGCGCGGGGGGCAGCAAGTGGGCCGCCGCCGCCGAGAGAAGGCGCGCGCCACGGACGCGAGGCGCAGGACGCGTGACGCCACCGCCGACCGGTTCCTCGCGTCCTGGGACGCGCGTGTCTTGCGAGCCCTGCGGGCGACGAGTCGCCGGAAAAAAAAGCCGGACAGCGATTCTCGTAACAGCCTGGAAATCGCGTTCGGCCGCTTCGCTGGTGACTCTCCTCCATCGAGACGGGAAGTAGGCGCGCGCGTGCTTCCGGAGACTGATGGCGATTGGCCGTCGCCCGAACACGCTTCCTTAGGCACAATGCACTGAAACCACCTTTTTTTTACTGGTAGCACGGAATCAAAAGTGTTTTATGAAATCTTCCTCACACAAAAGTAAAAATCTTTAGCGATTGAAATACCCTACAAAATTCCTTTTTTCAAACTACATTCATCATTTATACTTTAAAAAATTATTTAATATAATAAGTAATTTATTAATACTATCATTGAAATAATGCTTCATTGCTTCATTTGCAGTTTGTTATAGGAGACGATGAACCAAGAATTAAAAAACACATTCAAATGTAATTCCAATGGTGTGTTTTCCTTACTCAGATCTTCACATATTCTAGAGTACAATAAGGCCCCATACAAAACGCGTAAAAAATATCCTCCTTTTTCAGCATTCCACTACAGAACTGCATCAGCACACAAAAGGAGTGCAGAACTTTAACGAGCTTTTCCGAGAGAACGCTTTATCTACTTGTTGCTTCTCGCAGTCTGGAGCAGAAATCCTCCGCGCGGACTACATACGCACGCAAGTGTCACGACCAGCGGCATTACTCTTGTGTGTAGGTCCCGCGCATTAAATAACTTTCCCCCAACAAGCGAAGAGCGCTCCCACGTTACAGTTGCGGCAAGCGTTGCCAACCTTCAACAATCACACTTATTCCGTCGTTCTTCACCTGTTCTAAACCACTTGCAACGCCCATAGCGGTTAACATCGCCACGGAACAGTGCTTCCATTTTCAACAACATGATAGTTTATGATCTTCTATAAGTATTTTCTCGAAGTTGCTACCTGTGTGACCCAAGCCTTCTCCACTCCACGCGTAAGGTCTCTTGTATGTGGTATTGTGTGTGTGTGTGTGTGTGTGTGTGTGTGTGTGTGTGTGTGTGTGTGTGTGTGTGAGGGGGTGTACGTGCGTGGTGAATTGCAGAAGTAATTTTATTTGTAAAGCACAAACATTTGTTATTTTATGGCGTACATTACAGAAATGGTCTTAACATCTCGTTTACGAAATAAGAATATTGTTTTCTTCCCTCTCAATCTCCTAAGTCAATTTATCTTACAACGCCTTTCCTATCCTTCCCTTCTCATTTGATCGTTCTCGAACTCTTCTACAGCAGCGTCCTGTCAATCTCCGGCACCACCCGCCGCCCTCTCCGCATGCGCCTCCGAGCTCCACTCTCGCGTCGCGCGTGTCCCGCGTGCAGAGTCCCGTCCCCTCCCTGCCCGCCCCCCCCCCTCCTTCGCTCGGTCGTTTGCGGGCCGGCCGGTCGCCCAGTCGCCCTCGGCGCACAGCTATTTCCATCGTTCGCCTGATTTCTCCGCGACTCGGAATCTCCAAGAGTGGTCGAATGGCCTCGCTCTTCGACTGTCTTTGACACTTTGCACTTTTATGTTAACTCCTTTGTCCAGAATTAGAGAGGGTCCTACGTTAAAAATAACCATATATTTACTCAAGGTACTCTTTGAACATCCTGCGTCATTGGGTACATCAGATGTTAATTATGCATGCAATGCAGTGCAGTGAATAAAAAAACTGAAGCAAGAAGTATAGGATTAAGAAGATTATACTGCAATTTTTAATTTATCCAAGTTAATAGCAATGTTAATAATAATGTTCATTGTATGAGCTTATTGCACACTACTAGTTAAATCAATTCTTGACTAACATATTTAATGTTTACTAGTAAGCAATGATGTGAAAACCACATTTACGAAAATGTAGAACAGAAATGTGCCGAGAAACTAAACATGAACATTGGTTCAGTAGAGAAGGACTGGAGATGATATTTTGAAAATATAAATTGTCCAGAAAACGAAAATATCCTGTCTTATCACTTTGAGACATCTCACACCGCGAGATTTTCTATGTAGTGACGCACCCAAAGTCGGGGGTGAGGTTGCGGGCTTCAGCCCCCTCCCTCAGAAGGCAATGTTACATGATAAAAGATGTAGGTTTTTCTAATTTTCTATCATAACGAAAGTTATTTAATATGTGCAATGTCAACTTTATAAATATGAACTATACATCAACAAATAAATACATTTTACATTCAGCATAAAATTTTAAAAAAAATTAAGAAATCAAGACGTCAGGTGTACACCCTCACTCGAGAAAAGTCTGGTTACGCATCGAAGTACGCATATGATGTCCCTGTATTCGTCCACATGTATCAACGGTTTTCTTTAGCAGAACATACGAGTAGTTTGAAAACGAGAGGAAGAAACGTTAAAGCGAATGTCCTCAAATTAAGACACCTGAACCGCGGGGGTTATATCTCACTTGCCTGAAACCTCAAGACTAGGATCACGACACTTGTGTAGTGGACGGTGGCACTTGTTTGCATCTCGCAGTTGGAGTTGCGTGATCAGCAAACGCAATAGCTTCAAATCACTTCTGATCAACGTACGAACACAACTTGCCCTTTCCCATGTAAGCGACGAAACTGTTAAGTAAGTAGTGGAACGAAATGTCGCCCTATTTTGACAGCTTCTCTATGTTTAAGAATGCTAGAAAATGTCACTCTTCAGGGTAACGAATCACAAACTTGAAATGTGCCGTAAATCACATCAGCATCTCTTTACATTCATCACCCGCCATTCTAGTAATACGTACGTCACATTACGTAATTCAATTTTTCAGATTGTATCAAACGCGAACAATGATGCATCACACCGTACGTCAATTACTGAAAAGACACCCGTCGTTTACGTCACCAACCCGAGACTGGCCCGTCTCCTTGCGCAAGCCGTTTGAGGTTTCACCCGACCACGCGAGAAGTGGTGAAGTGGTCAGGCGGTCAAGGGCCCGTTCAGCGCCCAAACCGATTACGTCCCGTTCCACTCGACCGGCGGGAGCACCACTCTACAAAAAAAGTTGCCGCTCATCCCCCGTGCGCACGCGGGCGCTGAACGCAGACGCATCTGCGAGGATTTCTCTCGAGCTGTGGAGTTGGCGGCGAGCTGCGTCACGCCGTTAAAACTCCCGCGTTCCGTTCCACTCCACTTCGTTGTCAAAGCCAACACCACAGACGCGACGCGGCTCCAGCATTCTGTGAGCTTTCCCGGGTATCTCGCGGCCGGCTACATAGCAGTCGTAACGCACGCGAGTTATAACACTGGACGCGCTCACGCGTGGGAACTCGAGGTTGGCGGGCTGGGTCGCGCGAGAGAACGCAAATAAGGTCTGGCGCTTAACGACGGACGCTCGGAAAAGCTTCGTTCGGACGCCAGTATGGCGTGAGAGATCGTAGTGCAAATCCAAATCCCGCATGATACTTCACACAGCGCAATCAGACAAGGCGAAGTTCGAGAATGTGCGTGAATAAGAACGAGGATGACATTAGGTAGTTTAAAGGAGATTAAACTATCGAGCGTGAATTAGGCGCCTTCTTAGAAGTGAAATACAGTCAAATGATTTGCTTCTTTCTTTCATTTATACAGTTCAATGAAATCTTAAATGAAAAGTTTTGAAGACGTCGCAAAGTTTTTACCGTCTACCTTCAGAAGATTAATGGTCTCGCTCTGAACCTTTAATCAATTTCGACACTTGCGTACAATGAAATCTAGTAAAAAAGTATTACAAAACCAACACAATCATTAGACAAAAAACGAACATGTATGATCTCACCAGCAAACGACTTCATGCGAGGTTTTAAGAAAGCGCTATCTCGTATCGAACCATTAGTTTAATTTGCATAAGTGTTGTATTTGTATCCAAGGCGGTTTCTCAAGACTAAGTGGTGAACTATCGTAAGTGTAAGGATTTCTAATATTTTATTTGCTTCGTTGCATAGTATTCGAAAACGGTTAAAGCAAAGGGGGGGGTCGGAGTAACATTTTACTCGATACGATAACGCACCAACGCCAGAGCACAGTACCGATACGTTGATATGACAGGTACTGAATAATTAATAAAATGAAGGATGTGGTACCCTACTTAACATCCAAACAAATAAGCCAAAAGTCTTCGTATTTTTTCCAAACTTGGACATATGAGGTAGAGCCGGACACAAAAACCCTTACGATCGTTCTCGGCCTCGAGACTGACATGTCCGCGAACGCTGATTCCGACACTACCATTACCGAAAACACGATGCAGACAGGTCTCTTATCGGGGTGGATCCTCAGAGTCGGCGGACGAAAAGGAAACAAATGCTGGACGCGTCACCAAATTTCGACTGTTTATCGGTCAAGTGTTTCTATTAATCCAGCGTATATGAAGGTGGTAACTGAAGTAAGTGTATCAACTAGTAAGGCATGATCTACAATGAAGACGTTAATTAAACCTTTATAACAGAAGGCAGAGGCAAACCTCCGCAATGTTGTGCTTTGAAATTACACAAAAGCCAAGCGATGTCATTCAAAATTAATGCAATGATTTGCATTATTTTTATAGTTAAAAGTAATTAAAATTTATATTAAATTATTTTCTCCATATTTTGAGAGATCATTGAGTTTCTTAGAGCATCGAAACTACGAAAGCGAAAGAGCGTAACACACCGAAACTACGAATGCCAGGAAAATTGTGCACAGAGCATGTTCGGCTGATACTACCGTGAACAAGCAGTACCAATAGTTCCCATCTCCGACTGGAGAAGCACACTCGTTCTCCAGTGCTGCTGAACAAGCCAGCGAGAACGATCGTTAACCAATTATCCGATTGAAAAATAGTGCCACAAAAGTCTGCAGCTGGAAGGAGAGGAGAACACTTTACGTCCAATCGGGAGCTTCGCTACACCTCCCAAAAAAAGACCCGTTGGAGTATACCAGATCCATGATACTGTAACAAGGACTTGTTACAGTATTGTGGGTCTGGTATACTCCAACGGTTCTTTTTTTTCGTGTACGACTTAAATTTTCGGCATTAAAAAAATGCGTTTTGTCCGGCTCTAATACGAGGCTTCGCCGAAGCCTTTCGCATCCCATCTACTCGGACAACCGGCGCAACAGCCATCAGGCACAGTTTACTCTCCGTTTCCGATCGCGGCGGCTTGTTTGGAGAACAGGGGTTCGTTCTTGCGCTGCAATCTCTTCCCCTTCCGGCGCGACGTGTCCGCTTCCGGAGACAGCACGACGACGACGCTCCGCCTCCGCGGCAGCCAGCCCCGGGTTCGTTTCTCCCCGGCCGACGCAAAAACAGAACAGAGCTACCTCTCTCCCGCCTTCAGACGAGAACCCCGCTTCGTCAGAAACAGTCGGGAAACTATCACTAGCGGAAGTGCTTCGCTTTATTTTTTTCCCCATCTTGAGAAAAACAATGAAAGATAACTTGATGTATTTTTAAATCGCTAATTAGATTCATTACATATTTTTGATTATATTTTGTACTTTTCATGATAGAACAGATGTATAAAATTAAAATTTAATGAATGGATAGTTAAAATGTTTTAAAGCGAGATACCGTGCTTGAAATTAGAACTAGTTTTCAGAAAAAAAAAAAGAATGGCCCAGAAACAATTAAACTGCTCCTGGTGCAATACATCTGCATCTATATTATAAAAAAAACAACAACTAGAACACACCACTGCATGACAATTAAATTTTATTTTCGTGAGAAATTCTATTTTTCGCGTAATATTAAAATTAAAATAGATCTGCCGGAATACGAATTGAATCACAAACTCAATTTAGTCACTCACGTCAAGGATGAAGCAAAATTTATTTAAATACTCTTTCGATAATGAAATAAGATACCGTCCTTTAGGGTGGGACAACAATGGTTAGCCATCTATTAACAATGATCAGCGCTTCAAGGAAAGAAACCTTCCATTTGTCAAACAGATCTTAGATGACAGTTTTGATAGAATAATTTTATTATTAGAGCCCCATACCCCTCAACTTCTATTCTTAATTAAATTCTAAAATTAATAAATTCTTGGCAAAATAAATAAAATAGTTCTTGAATTCTCAAAAATAATTGAATTTTTTAGCGATGTCTAATTGTAATGGCCTATCGCGTCAGTAGTTAGTGACCTTTGAAGTTAATCCGACGTTCGTCATTCAGAGATCGTTACCACCGAGAGTTTTCACCTGCCAATGACTGCCTTGGGATCCATCGACCGCCTCCAACCACCCGTGAAACCTTCTCAGACCTCAGGGGCCATGCGCTCACACGGAAGGAGCTGCCGCGACGGGTTAATGGGATTTTAATCGAGAGGAGATGAATTCGCGTGCGTCGGCCGCCGACAGAACCCCGCCGAGCCTCGGCGGCCAAGCCGGGGCGGGGGCGGGGGCGGAGTTCAACGGAGGCAGCGAAACGCGGAGTCGTCTATGTAGCCGCGGACGTCTCGGCAGAAGGACGGGCAGCAGAACGCGCTTTCTCCGGCACCAGCGACGCCTCGTCCGGAGTATGGGAGACGAGACGGGGCGAGGGCTTTTGTGAGCGAGGCGTCGAAGATGCACGACAATGCTACTTCCACTTCTGCTGCTACCACTACTATAAGTGATGTCGAGGTCAGGCAGCTCACATTCCTCTGCGCACTGGGGTGGAATTTTAGATGGACGAAGAGAGTTCGTCACAGATTTTTGCAGGGTTGTCTCGATTTCCGTACCTCAAATTTCACTGTAGCTTCATTACGATTCAAATCATACTGCCCATCTATCAGAATCACTTATATCGGGTATGACTACATGGCACGGCTGAAAATTACAATAATAAAGAATATTGTCTCCATGAACACTAGAACTCATATTTTTATGAAACAATTTGGATGGAACGTTTGGGGTGGAACAAATTAATTTACAAATGCTTAGGAAATTTGGTGCGCTTAACCCGCCCGATCTTGAATACATAACAAAAATTTCATCTGAGCAGACCAACTAACCAATAATGTCACGAATAACGTCCACGAAACAGACAGTACAATGAAATTTTCGTGAGGATATCAGGAATTTTGATATGGGAACACCGGTATAGTCGTTAATCCATGCTATCGTCTAACGTAGGCCACTGCTCCCCACCGCGAATTGAGAAAGTTTTCACACACAATGATCTGTCTTTGTGCAGGTTGATTATTCACAGGGAAGGACATTAAATGTCATCGAGAGCTATGATCTTCGCATTGGATGAATCTGCATTCCTATTCCAGACATGTGCCAAACGCTAACCATAGCATCAGCTCTCATCCGGAAGAGAACGTCGACATACATAAATAACCAAGGCATACAGGTACAGGGTCGTTCAGAAAGAGGGGGCAGCGGAGATAACCTGCTCCCCCCCCCACTTAATCGGACCCCAAATTTCTCTTCATTCTCAAGAAAAACAATTTCTAATCCAAATGTAACGCCACTAATTATTTCTGATGCATGGAGAAACGAATTCTGTTTATGAATTGGGGGAGGAGACGATTTATTTGTTTGAAATGAGGGGCCCCCGAGACTCAAGTGCCCCAAGCCCCAGGACAGACGCGTGTATCCCAACCTCGCTCGATGACCGAGCACCCGACCAACCACGCCACTGCGGCATCCGCGAGCGCGTTCTGCACGTGCGTCGACAGCAGTAGCTCCTATGGCGGAGGCGGGGAAAGAAGCTTTGTCGGCGGTCGAGACGGCGCGCGGTTCTGACGCTGGAAAAAAACCCGTCCAGTGGGTCCCCTTTGTTCCTTTCGCAGCCTGTTGGACGGGCAGGACGGACCGCGTGACAACGGCGGGTGAAGCTTCAGCTGAAGCGAGTCTCGGGATGTGGTCACGATGGACCAATGCGTTTAAAGAACTTCTTTTCGCTGGTATCAGGTTGCGACGTTATCTAAAATTTTTAAGAGACTTTTTTTATAAGAGGACTTTCATACCATAGCTTTTTTCAACAGGCTAATTCATTTCATACATGTTGACATTCGAAACATGAAACATATCACGGACTGAAAAGTTGAACATCATTTTTGGTTTTGTTTTTTGTTATTTAAGGTTCGCATCAACTACTAGGTCAATTTAGCGACCAATATTGCTTGTAACGGTATGGTAACTGTAGGTTGACACGATAATGATGATGATAGGGGGTGAGAGGACTAAACACAATACAACCATGCCCGAGGCGGGGCTCGAACCCGCGATCCTTCGGTCCGAGTTCGCTACGGCACTACTGCCTTAGCGATCTCAGCCACCAGATCGGCACATTTTTGTTACTTCGAAATTTTTTACATTGTTTATCCGATTTGACTTTTCATAGATTCACTGCATGAAAAATAACAAAAAAACAGTGCTAAAATACTTCACTTGAAAACCGAAACTAGATGCCCTTTTATCATTTACTGAGCACTACTCCGCAAATAAGATGAGAGCAGAAAATAAATACCGCACAGAAAATAACAGAATACTCATTTCATTGCGTTCATTTCAAAGAACGTACCATTTACCTTTTTTTATTTATTTCTGCTTAATTCGAAGGCCCTCAGTAGCCGAGTACGATACTTGAGGACACATTGAATTATATTAGCTTTGTTTAGGAAACCCTCACAGATGAATATATTGAGTACACGTGGATTGTATGTGCGAAGCCATATCGGGTACATGATAAGGGGAATCGAATAACTGTCGCGGTAGTTTCCGCTTTAGTCTCTTTTAGTGAAGATTTTGTTTTTCGATTTTGAAATGTACGGCTGAGTGAATCTCTTTCCCGATGCCCGATATACGAAAACAATAGCACTAAGACCCGCTAAGCTTAACTTAGAGCCAACATTGAGCCACGTCCAGGAGGTAGGGTTCGAGTCTACATAGTAAGATGGGATTCAGACCAATCACGACAATACAAGGCGTATGCCGGAGCAGCACCCTAACAAATAGGTCAAGGACAACGCGCAATCTTTCCTTCCTGTTCCTTGTCCAATCCTCTCCCCTTCCTTACACATGAACCCATGCTCTACTGTACAAGTATGAGTCCAGGCGGCAGAATACTAGGGTAGTTTCCGCTGGTAGAGATACCTGGCGATGAATTCCCAACGTGTAGGTCCCCGATTCATATCATTCATTGGGGGAGGAACATACCACGTTCAGGCATAAAAAGCATTCACTACAATAACAAGACTAATAACATTAGATGTGAGGTTTCTGCTATGGTCATTCTATGCTAAGTTATTATATGTCAACTGCGACATTCTATGACATATATATTTTTATACTATGCTCGCTGCGTCTATAAACGAATTGTGTCATCACTAAATTGTATCATAGGCATTTCAAGAGAACACACATGTTACGCCGAAGAAACCTAGAGATCCCGTTTCCTGCGTCTTCATAGTAGAGATGATCGTGTCCTCCACAGCAACCCTCAGTAATTGACAGGAAGCCGTCAACCTCGTTGTCACTTCTTGCATAACCCGACAAGCGGCGACCGTGGCAGCTGCCGGCGTGGCAAGGCTGGTGACAAGTAGGGCTGTCCCCAACGTGCGGGCGGCGGACTGGGCGAAGAGGAGCGGACTGGGCGAAGAGGAGCGGACTGGGCGAAGAGGAGCGGACTGGGCGAAGAGGAGCGGACTGGGGTAGCGTCGGCCCCGGACGCGTTCCCGGATCAATGAACGGCCCGAACGGGCGTCGTGAGTGCGCGGGCGTGACGAAGCGTCGCGTGACACGCTCTTGCGTTGCGTGCGCGAGCCGTTGCCCCGCCGCGTGCCCGTGACAAGGTCGCGGGTGCGGGCGCGGCCGCTGGACCAGAAGCCCACTGCTCGCGGCGCCCTAGCGGTCTCGCCCCGCGCCCCGCACCGACGGCGTCGTCGACGCGCCGCGCTGCGCCGCGTCCGTGTGCTAGTTCCCGCGCGCGCCCCGAGTTTCCCCCCTACAGCTCGGGCCCGAGCGGGAACTCCACATCCACGGAAAACGCGAAAACAGGTGTACGTAGGCCCACAACGAATAATAAAGACTTCATACCCAAAAATTGCTCATTCATTCAAAGTAATGGCATTCGGTACGTAGTCATTTCCATTACTGATGCACCTCCCCTTTGCTTCTATTTCTTTTTATTTGAATTCTCCAAGTACTAATTAATTCATAGTCATACCTATGAAACTAAAATAAAAATGTTCGCGGGAATATAGAACATTACCTCACTGGCGTCAAATGTTCACCTATGCCGCACAACCGAGCCGTTATTTTGAAAAATACGACTGCTATTAACGATTTCCACTGATGTAGAGGTTTTTATATTTAATTCAACAATTCGTCAATGTATATTTGTGTTTGTCGATTGAAATGCACAGCGTTCCAACGCAGTATTTGTCAGCCATCGTCTTTATCATAATGAACTTGATTATGAACACCTAACATTCATCACCTACCGAGATGAAAAGTATTAGACCTGCAAACTGTACGAGGAACTGATCTATTCAACTCTTAGTTGGTTTAGATTGAGTAGTTTTATTTCTAGTTTTCCTGGGCTAATTCTGCTATAATTGCTGTTTTCTCAATTTCCCGTATTCACTACCATTCGAAACTAATGGTATGTAGAACACCATCCCCGTTTGTTTTCTCTCTAAACTATCGGCACGACTTCAGTTTTAGAGATTCGTTGTAAAAGCATCATACAAGTTGTAATTTAAATACTCAATTTCTTGAGGCACATCGCTACCGCAGATGGAATTCAAAGGCGGTTTTCGGGCGGTGGCAAAGCGTGGGACTGCGGAGCGGGCGGTGCGCGAGCAAGTGAGCGAGAGAGAGATGGCCGAGCGACAGCTGGCCGCCGGCGCGCTTTCGATAGAAGAAACCGCCTTTATTGCCCCGAATGAACGCGAAATCAGCGCAGAGCGGCGGCGCCGCGGACCGCGGAACTTCCTTCACCTTCTCCTTCGCCCGCCTCATCGCCCATTCGGTTTTGGGCGGCGCTTTCGCCCCGCCGCGCGCCTGCGTTCCGGGGAAATGGGCCCGACCGGCGAGATCTGCGAAGTCACGGCGGACGTCTTCATTCCTCTTACCGAACGGACACACGTGCACCTACGCTGCTTATGAATAGACGTGTAATAAGGAAGTGCAGATTCTGGCGTGCTTGGGAATCCTCTACCGAATGTGCTAGTGAATCTATTTGTGCAGTAGCTATGTCTTTAATTCCCAAAAGCATAATTTTGCGGTATCCAAATTATAACTGTGGTATCTTTATCGAAGTTTCTTAAAATAGTCCACTAAATATTTGTCCCCTCGGTTCCTCTTATGACATCTCTTGTACTATCAGTAAGAATATACGTATTATTATTTAACTTTCAAGATGAGTTGGGAAAACCAATCACTTTCTTGCAAAACATTGCTTGCTGGTTCTTGAAAAAACAAGGCAGTCCATCGTAATTACTTTACGAAAAATAAATATAAACTGAAGTTTCGATTCGTGAGATATCATTTCGATACGTTCTGTTATTGCCACATATTCTAAATATTGATTCGAGGATCTCAACATCACAAGAAGAACAGCTGAACAAGCCTCCACTCCATGCGTCTGGAAGAACGGCCACAGAGATTCCTTTCCATCTCGGGACGAGTGATTCGCGAGAGGGCGGAGGAGGAGGAGGAGGAGCAGGAGGAGGTGGGAGGGGGGGAGCATACCACGGAACCGGCAAGAAAAGCAGAGGGTCTTCCAAATGGGCGGCGGCCGCCCGCTCGACACTTGTAATCTTGACCCACCGCCGTGACGCGCGCAATTACAAGGGTTTTTTTCTCCGCAGGTCGAACGCAAGAGGTGGAAAAGGACGGAAGAGAGCTAGTACCGGCATGAGGTTATGCCGGCTTGAAGGGTTGCCTGTGATGCGAAGCATTTTCTGAAATGTCCCAGTTATTAAATAGTTTATCCTGTTTGTTGTGGGTAGGTTGTTCTGGTAAGAAACGTGCTAATTCCGGAATTCACAAAATATTCTAATTATTACAAAAATGAAAGCCCACTTGATTTATTATAGTATGTTATAATACTCTTTAAAACAGTGTAACCTGTCACACGCTTCCACAGAGTGTTTACTTCGGAGGGAATAAAATGTCAACAAATCTAACAAAAGTTCAAATGTTCGTTTAGATGGCCATAACGTACAGAAGGGAAGCAATATGAACGTTTTTAAAAGCATATGCATCTCAAAAAATAAAATACCAGAGATTGGTATACATCGCAACGTGAACATCAAGATTATATCCAGTCGTCGGCATTTTCAGTTTCCGTCAACTTGTGTTCAAGAACAACAATCACAATTGTAACATGTACATTTCTTGTAACATAATACACCTCTTGGAACAATTATCAGTCCCCTATTTCATAAAATACTACACATCACGAATAACATATGTAAGATATGCACGAAGATCTAAAATCTGAGATCTGAAATATTTTACGGTCAACGTCTCGTTCAACCTGTCCCAAACAACACCGGTGGTCACCTACCGCTGGTGGTGTTTGCGAGAGAGGACACCAAGGCAAGTTATTACTCGGCTTGATACTAGAGCAAACAACATAGTCCGTACCAAAAGTGTAAGATATTCATGAAAATACAGTCCTGTCTATGGTGGTTCAAAAGCTGTCACCAAATGTCACAACACAATAACAGATACTATTATCGTCCAAAATGGACTTAGTTACGTTTCTCGTGTTTTATAACTCGTGTTTAAAGGATTATCGCTAGTTTGTGAATTAGTTTTCGAGTATAACTCGGAGCTACTACTATTAATTAACTATACGCTTTAAAGAATACTGGCAAGCGTACATCCAATTACATACTCGAATCGTCTTTGAAGACAAATTAGAAACAGAAAAAATAAACAGGAATACAGTAAACCCATGTTAGCACGAATTCTTATAACACTAAGTAACACAAAATTTGGGACACGGCAAGGCAACTAACTAATACGATACTTTGCTTAGATGGTAAAATGTTGTATCACATTGTCCAGATAGACTCAAAATGACAGTCACGCTTGTTTGTTAATGATTCGAAGCAGGCAAAATGTGCATTTCTCTTGTTTAGGAAAAAAACAAACAATAGAGGCAAATTGCAATAAGACAAAAGCCAGAGTCGTTTTTTATGACATTCTGATGCTATGAAGTGTTGTGATTGAACATTTTTAAAAAGTTACTTATAACATTTTGCCATCTTAACATAACCAGCGAACACGAATTTTATATCATGAACCCCAACCATTTAGATTCGTTGGAATTCGTGTTAACGCGGTTTTTTAAAATATACAATTGCCACCACAATGCATTGCAGCCAGGGGCCCGTCCTTGCAATCCACGGCGGCAGGTGCTCACCGGGTGCCAGGACGCGTCGTCGTCTGGCGGCGCGGCGTCGGGCAGCGGCGGGAGGCGCAGGTCCGACACGATGTCCTGGTGCTGGATCCTCATGGCGCGCGGCCGGGGCGGACGGCGAGGACCCGCGGAGCGCGCGCGCGCTGCCGGCGACGCGCCCTGCTCCCCGCGGCTGCTGCGCCGCCGCCGCCGCCGGCACCACGTCGCGCCGTCGCACGCTAGCCGGCGCCAACGCGAACCCCGGAAATATCCAGCGTCCGGTTAACCGAGTCGCGTACGCCACAAGGCAGACCCGCACACGCGCACTATACCATGACGCGACTTGCTGGCACGTGGAAGCGCCGGGGCTGGCTGGGGTCGACGGCGGACTTCTTACGAGAAGGAGCAGGAAGAGCTTTTCACGCCGCCCGCGGGGACACCACGACTGCCGCGCGCGCGCGCGCGTCCCGGCGCGGTGCCGGAGCGAGCGCGAACGGGGGGAGGGAGAGGGGCGGGGTCAGTGCGCGCACTGCATCCACACAGCCCTCTTGTCCTTTCTCCGCGCCGCCAGAGGCGCTCGCCGCTTCCCGTTCCCCCCCGGCATTCCCCACTTCCCTTCCTGTCCTGTAAGCAGCGACGCCACGCCGTGGTGGTAGGTGGTGGTGGTGGTGGTGGTAGCGGCAGGTGCCAAGCGCGGTGGTGGCGGCCAAGCCGCCCAAATGCACCGGCCAATCGCGTTGCGCGGCGAGTGCGGCGCTCCCCGCACCTTTCCCGGGCTGCGGGACGGTGACGCGCGCCGCGCGCGCCAAGGGGGAGTGGCGGGACGGCCGGCCTCCTCTCACGCGAGGCGCGCACTCACAGCACGCGTCCAGTGCCCTTCACTCCTCTTCCTCTTCTCGTGAAGAGGCGCACGGCGGTGGCGGCGGCCTTCTGCCCCGCGGCAAAATCGGGGTCCAGCCCCCTCCGAGGTCAAGGTCACGCTCACTTCAGTTGGGCGATTTCTATCTTCTTTCTTCTCCTCCTCCTCTCCTCCCGCGACATAATCACACGGCGTGGCCGAGGGCGGGGGTGGTGGACGGGGTCGGTACGATCAGGGCGCGTGTCTACCACATGGCGGCCCTCCCACGCACGTCGCTAGCGCGCGGGGCGCCACGAGGACCCGGCGCGCGGGGAGGGGAGGCGCGGTCGGCCGGGAGTGACCACGCGGTCAGTGAAAGCGCCGCGGGCTGATTCACGCCGCAGTGCACCCCCCGCCTCCCGCGATTGTCCGGCAGATTGCGGACGGTCGCCGCCGCCGCGCCGGCCGCTCGCGGTGGGCAGGGGGCGAGGGCAAGTGGACCGCCCGCCCGCTCGCCTTTCACCCGCCGCCCCCGCACCGCCCCGCCCCTGCCTTCGCCCGCGTCCACGCCTTCCACAAACAATAAACATTACCGGAGCGAAGCGGTTACCACCATTGTTCCGGTCGCGGCAGGAAGGAAGCCCTGGGGCCGTGTGCTCTGTGACGTTGGTTGCCGGATGTTAGCTCTAGGCTCAAGGCGGTGCAATAAGACGAACACTGAAGTGAGCGGTTCGATTCATGCAATGACGATCGGATTATGGGTTGGTAAAGACATGTTATTCAAGATGTAACTAAAGTTTGTAGGATTATTTGACGTACTTCGAAATAATAATGAAACCGGGTTCAGAAAAGCAATAAACATACTCGACATTTTAGTACGAGATTACCAAGCCATTTTCATTGAAATGTTGACGCCTCTACCTCTAAAAAACCATAATAATGAAATTTTACCAGAAGAGAAGGCGATATGCACAGGTATGTGAAGATACACAAAAATGTTGATCAGATTCAGACAGATTCATGAATCAAGAACCGTTTGTAGAAACAGGTTGAATTATACAAAGAATCTTGCGCAATAACCCTTTTTGAGAAGATCTTTTTCAATATATTCGTGGTGACTTCGAGATCTGAATATTGAATAAGGAATAATCAGCCAGATTTCAAAAACTACAATAACGAGACAAGGCTACAAAATTATTTTCAGAAAGGTACATGAAAGATATCTAGGAAATACGGCTTAAACAGAGTATAAAAATTCTTCCCCCCTGGTTTATAAAACCCGTTAACGCACCACACGACGTGAGAGTATAACAGCCCCCACGAGCATCCATTTCGTAGCCCCCGGGTCAACCACCGTTCTCGCCTTTGACGCCGCCACGCCTACGGAAGTGAGCGAGAGCCTCCATACAATTGAATAAACGCCGGAAGCTGCGTGGGCGTCGGGGCGGCGCCTGATGGGCGGTGGTCGCCCACGCCCTTGCGTCGCCCAATAAAAACCACGCGCCGAGCGAAATGCGCCTTCTTTGATCGACGCGCTGACAAACGAAACGGGCGGCAATCTGAATTAAAGCTTTCGTTTCTGCGAACTTTCTTTGTAGTTTCACTCCCTGTTGACAAGAGTGTGTTCTTTGGAAATTGTATTCGGAAATGAGGAATGCGGTAGGCTACAATTAGTAATCATAATCACGATAATGGGAATATTAAACGGACATTACGAATGTTAATAAGTAGTAACTCCTGAGAGCGCGAATAATGGCATTAATCAGAGAAAATCACATTACGCTAATTGTCTTAGATTGTTCTTAAGATAGTTACTAGTTCTTACAATTTCTCCGTTTATTTCCTAACAAAATAGTTCCTCGTGGTTGTTAATACATTTTTAGTGGGCGAAGGTAACTGCGATATTTCCGTAGTAACGGACGAACATTATTCTTAGTTAAAATAAGGCCAAGAATTATTGAAGTAAATTGAATACAGTACTGTTTATCTCGAAAACATACCACTCCTACAACCCAACAGGTCATGAGATATCGTGTCGTACTCTAATTGATCTATCTATTTAGCGTTTCTTTTTTTACAGCCTTGGCCGTTTTCCGAATGCCAATTTCCATGCCTCTTTATCCCATAGATCGTTTTCTTCTTTTTCCATGGCTTCAGTTATTGCCATGATCCATGTTATTCTCTGTTTTCCCCTGTATCTTCTTCGATTTGGTATCCACTCCTAAACTTTTTGTGGAAGTCTATCCCATTTTAACTTTCTCATATGTCCATAGCATTTTAGTTGTTTCATTTGGATCGTCTCGTTCAACGTTGTTCGCACTTTCATTTTATTTATTATTTTCTCCAACAGAGAAAGTTTATATCTTCGCCAGAACATCATTTCTGTTGCTTGAAGCTTGTCTTTCAAATTTTTTGTTAGTGTCTAGACTTCTGCCCCCATAGAGTGTGGTACTCCCTAACTGATACATTGTATTCTAATTTGTATTAATCTGGAATGCAATGCTCGCAAAGCAGTTTTGTTCCGTACGTTTACGCACGGTTCGCCATGTATGTCTAAAGGAAGAAGAAGATACGAAACGGGCGCGAGATTTTCGTCGTTCCCTCACCAGGTACCTCCACACGAAGCGATCCTCCGCATCGTGTGATGCACGTTTCCTGCGCACCCCATTGTTATTCCTCCAGCGCGCAGGGTACGCTTGGCGGTGCTGCGCTGCGCTGCGCTCGCGCGTGTGCAGTGGGAGGCAGAGCGCGCTGGCGTCGGCAGACAAGCGACTCACGCGCCTCGTCGACTTCCGGCGGCCCACGCGCGTCCTTCCGGCGCGGCGGCCGCAGACGAAACGTCAGCGTCGGCGCCGTTATCTTTTCTCATCGCGCCGCTCACCCCTCCCCTCCCCTCTCCTCCCCACTAAACTTGCTCTAATCATGGCCGTCTAGCCCGGGAACGCGTGAAGCATCGTAAGCGTTTTGTGCACGCCATAGCGTCAGTACTATCGATCTTCGACGCATGCGCAGATTCACTAAAGTGGTGCGAAACTTGAAATGCGCATGAGCAGAAGATCGATAGTGCTTTAACGTTCGAGGTGGCACAGACTAATCCCTAATCGTGAGTTTTCGCACCGCATCACTGCTCGCCATCTTAAGGCTGCGTGTTAGAGAAAGTTCAGTATAAGAATCTGAAGCTGATGAATTTCGTTAAATAACTTATTTATTTACGAAAAATGAGATCTTATTTTATCAACTTTAATTATGAATGGTAAAAATCAAACTTATCAGAAGCTGATTTAATAAAGAGAACGATTTTCATATTTTTATTACTATATTAACATAACGTCGGTTGTCAATTCGTGAAAAACATGCGAATGTCGTTATCGAAAGAGAGATTCGACGAATTTTAGTACAAGAATTTCACACAAAGTCAAAGTTTCTCTTAATGCGCTTTCCTGGTTTCATAAACAGTTTAAGTGTATAAAAAATAAGAAAATAAAATATAATAAATTTCATGTAAAAACTATTTTTTCTTATTTAACAGTAATGCTCAGAACAAAACTTAAGCAATAATATCTTCGAATTCTATATATCTTTTAACATTACAGTGTCAGAAAAAAAATGGAGTAAGATGAAAGAACATATTTCGCAAATAATGTCACAGGTGCAAGCTACACTTACGAAACAATTAAAATTCAAACCGGGCAGGTGGGTGGCGATGTGATTATCAGTCCCATGAAAGCAATGTAGTGAAAGAATAAAAGAAAATCCTTTGATTGCCGTCCACTAGATCCCTTGGGCTGGGCCTACTTCCCTTCTCCTCGTTTTGAAGCAAGAGCACGACCAGCTAAAAGTTGCGGTTTTCTCAACGAGCTTCCATGGTTTTATAAACCGTATAATGGTGAAAAAACACAAAAGTAATTAAGATAATAAAAATTTAATTCTAAAACTATTTTGTTTCCGATTTTAACATTAATACTCGGTACAAACTCGCAATGCCCTCCCTTCCTTTCGGCACTGCTCCTCGCGTCGAAGCAAGAGCATGACCGGCTGTTCCGTTTCCTAGGCCACCCACGCCTTTCGATCGATTTCCTTCCGCGCTTAATTGCCCGCCGTCGCCGCCTGTTGACGTAGAAAGCGCACAGCCGTCGGGGAAGGTGGATAACGCGGCTGTGCGAGACAAGTGTTTATTTCTGAGTTTCCGCGACGTCAAGCGACATGGATGTAACGCGTAACGCGCAACGACAGTAATGCCAACTCCCGAGCTAGGAGAACGGTGTTCCGAAATGTTTTCTCCAGAATAAAAGGGGAGGGATTCCGGATCTAGTTCATACTAGAAAATCTCATGTCAACTGGAAAATTAATATATATTAATTATTAATAGTCATTAGCCCCTGACAAAATAAATGGAAGCCTCAGCAAAAGTTATTTCCATTACAGAGATATTTAAATCAGTGAAACGAAAACTGTTCATTAACATAGCCGAAGAAGGGTGTGAAAAGTACCCCCAAATCAAAGCAATAATCGCGATACTAATGAAAGAATAAAAAGTGCCGGATATTAAAAAAAAAAAAAACAGCCTCGTAGGGGAATCTGTTACAGACTTATAACGAGAAACGTATTTTTCATATCTTATTTTTTCAAAACTTTCTATTGCATGTATCCCACTAAAAAAATTGCAGAGACGGGAGAGAATAGTTGAATTTGAAGATATTTTTCAAGCAATTTTAAGGCCAAATCAAATAGAAAATTAGAATTAATACATTTTTGAATATTTTTCGACGTGATAACGTTAGAGCAGTGGTTTAACTTGTTTTCCCTAGAATGTGTCTCATAACAATCTATAACATTTTTTTCAGAAAAGATCAGATTCAAAAACAAAAAACACATATTCCAATTACATTTTATCGCGAATTAAAAATTTTTAAAGTGATAAAATTGGGTAGAAAAAATAAAGAAAAACAAATGTTCGTATGAATAATACAGAAGCCACGAAGGCGTCACAAGAAATTGCAGAATGGTTATTACCGAGATACATCAGCAAACGTTTGAGGTAAAACCTTATTTTAATGACAATTTAATCGCTCCGAGTCCAACTCAGATTCTACAAGAACTTCCATTAAAGTCAAACCTCCACCAGTTTCAGGTCCATGCCAAAGACATCTCCAGCAGCAACAAGCTCGTCGACGTCGGGCATGACCGTAAGCAGGAGCGTGTCGCGTAGAAAGTAAACCGGGGGCAGCGAAGCGATATTCGGAGACACCGTATGAAAGTGGAGTCATACTTCATCGACAGCGACATCCCGACGCGACCGTGGCGGCGGCAGCGGCGGCGGCAGGAGCTTGACCTTGTCGCCGTTTGGCTAGACGCTACCTCCGTCACATCCTCTGCCGCCGCCGCCATCGCCACAGAGACGGCGTGCTGTCTCCGCGCGTGAGTCGCCATCTGCCGCTGGAAAGTAAACATGAGTCACGGCGCGTGATCCACTTGCCCGCCGGCCGGAGAAACCCCGCTCCCAGCCCACCGCCACTGAGCGGCTTCACCTCGCGGATGCGGCGGT
>BOPP01000001.1:21263207-21300045 GCA_017312745.1 Gryllus bimaculatus
AAATTGAAAAGTTTTGAAGACGTCCGCAAAGTTTTTACCGTCTAAACCATTCAGAAGATAATGGTCTCGCTCTGAAACCTTTAATCATTTCAGACACTTGCGTACAATGACAGTCTAGTAAAAAAGTATTACAAAAACCAACACAATCATTAGACAAAAAACGAACATGTCATGAGTCTCACCAGCCAAAACGACTTCATGCGAGGTTTAAGAAGCCGTATCTCGTATCGAAACATTAGTTTAATTGCATAAGTATTTGTATTTGTATGCCAAGGCGGTTTCTCAGGACTAAGTGGGGAACTATCGTTGAAGTGTAGGATTTCTAATATTTTATTTGCTTGTTCATAGTATTCGAAAACGGGTTAAAGCAAAGGGGGGGGGGGTCGGGAGTAACATTTTACTCGATACCGCATAAACACAACGCCAAGAGCCACAGTACCGATACGTTGAATGAACAGGTACTGAATTAATTAATAAAATTAAGGATGTGGTACCCTACTTATAACACCAACAAATAAGCCAAAAGGTCTTCGTATTTTTCCGACTTGGACAATGAGGTAGAGCCGGAACAACAAAAAGCCTTACGATTCGTTCTCGGCCTCGAGACTGACATAGTCCGAGAACGCTGATTCCGGCACTACCATTTACGAAAACACCGATGCAGACAGGTCTCTTATCGCGGGTGGATCCGTCAGAGTCGGCGACGAAAAGGAAACATATGCTGGACGCGTCAGCCAAATTTCGACTTTTATCGGTCAAGTGGTTTCTCATTAATCCAGCGTATATGAAGGTCTGTAACTGAAGTAAGTGGTATCAACTAGTAAGGACATAATCGACAATGAAGACTTTAATTAAACCTTTTATAACAGAAGGCAGAGCAAAACCTTCCGCAAATGTTGTTGCCTTTGAAAGTACACAAATGCCAAGCATGTCATTTAAAATTTAATGCAATGATTTTGCATGATTTTATTAGTTACAAAGTAATAAAATCTTATATAATTTATTTTCTGCATATTTTGAGAGATCATTGAGTTTCTTTAGAGCATTCGAAACTACGAAAGCGAAAGGCGTAACACACCGAAACTACGAAATGGCCAGGAAAATTGTGCACAGATATCATGGCTGATACTACCGTGAACAAGCAGTACAATAGTTTCCCATCTCCGACTGGAGAAGCACACTCTTTCTCCAGTACTTTCTGAACAAGCCAGCGAGACACGACGTTTAACCAATTTATCCGATTGGAAAAAATAGTGCCACAAAAGTCTGCAGCTGAAGGAGAGAGAACACTTACGTTCAATCGGGAGCTTCGCTTACACCTCCCAAAAAAAAGAACCCGTTGGAGCTTATACCAGATCCATGATACTGATAACAAGGACTTGTTACGTATTGTGCGGTCGGGTATACTCCAACGGTTCTTTTTTTTGCGTGTTACGACTTAAATTTTCGGCATTAAAAAAATGCGTTTGGTCCGGCTCTAATACGAGCGCTTCGCCGAAGCCTTTCGCATCCATCTACTCGCGACACCGCGCAACAGCCATCAGGCCACAGCATTTACTCTCCGTTTCCGATCGCGGCGGCTTGTTTGGAGAACAGGGCGTCGTTCTTTGCGCCGTGCCAATCTCTTCCCCTTCCGGCGGCGACGTGTCCGCTTCGGAGAACAGCACGACGACGACGCTCCGCCTCCGCGGCAGCCAGCCCGGGTTCGTTTCTCCCCGGCCGACCGCAAAAAACAGACAGAGCTACCTCTCCTCCGCCTTCAACGAGAACCCCGCTTTCGTCAGAAACAGTCGGGAAACTATCACTAGCGGAAGTGCTTCGCTTATTTTTTTCTCAATCTGAGAAAAACAATGAAAGATAACCTTGAATGTATTTTTAAATCGCTAATTACCATTCATTACATGATTTTTTGATTATATTTTGTATATTCATGATAGAACAGATGTATAAAATAAAATTTAATGAATGGATAGCTTAAAATGTTTTAAAGCGAGATACGTGCTTGACAAATTAGAACTAGTTTCAGAAAAAAAAAAGAATGGCCAGAAACAATTAAACTGCTCCTGGTTGCAATACATCTGCATACTATATTATTAAAAAAACCAACAACTAGAAACACACCACTGCATGAAACAATTTAAATTTTATTTTCGTGAGAAAGAAATTCTATTTCGCGTAATATTAAAATTAAATAGGATTCTGCCGGAATACGAATGTAATCACAAACTCAATTTAGTCACTCACGTCAAGGATGAAGCAAAATTTATTTAAATACTCTTTCGATAATGAAATAGATACCGTCTTTAGGATGGGGACGAGAGCAATGTTTTGCATCTATTAACAATTGATCAGCGCTTTCAAGGAAGAAACCTTCCATTTGTCAAAACAGATCTTAGATGACCAGTTTTGATAGAATAATTTTATGATTAGAGCCCATAACCCCTCAACTTTCTATTCTTAATTAAATTCTAAAATTAAATAAATTCTTGGCCAAAATAAATAAATAGTTCTTGAATCAAACTCTTCAAAAATAATTGAATTTTTTAGCGATGTCTAATTGTATGGCTATCGCGTCAGTAGGTTAGTGAACCTTTGAATTAATCCCGACCGTTCGTCATTCAGAGACGTTACACGAGAGTTTTCACCTGCCAATGAACTGCCCTTGGGATCCATCGACCGCTTCCACACCACCCGTGAAACCTTCTCAGACCTCAGGGGCCATTGCCGCTCCACACGGAAGGAGCTGCGCGACGGCGTTAATGGGATTTTTAATCGAGAGGAGATGAGATTCGCCTGCGTCGCGCGACAGAACCCCGCCGAGCCTCGGCGGCCAAGCCGGGCGGGGGCGGGGGGCGGGGGCGGGGCTGGGGGCGGAGTTCACGGAGGCAGCGAAACGCGGAGTCGTCTATGTAGCCGCGGACGGCTCGGGCAGAAGAAGGACGGCAGCAGAACGCGCTTTCCTCCGGCACCAGCGACGCCTCGTCGGAGTATGGGAGACGAGACGGGCGACGGGCTTTGTGAGCGAGCGTCGAAGCATGCACGACAAGCTACTTCCACTTTCTGCTGCGTACCACTACTTAAGTTGATGTCGAGGTCAGGCAGCTCACTTCCTCTGCGCACTGCGGGCTGGGAATTTTGATGGACGAAGAGAGTCGTCACAGATTTTTGCAGGCGTTGTCTCGGATTCCGTACCTCAAATATCACTGTAGCTTTCAATTACGATTCAAATCATACTTTTGCCCATCTATCAGAATCACTTATATCGGGTATGACTACTGCACGGCTGAAAATTACAATTAATAAAAGAATAATATGTCTCATGAAACACTAGAACTCATATTTTTATGAACAATTTGCGATGGAAACGATTGCGGGTGGAACAAATTAATTTAACAAATCCTTAGGAAATTTGGTGCGCTTAGCTCGCCCGATCTTGAATACATAACAAAAATTTACATTCTGCAGCAGGACCAACTACAATAATGTCACGAATAACGTCCACGAAACAGACAGTACAAATGAATTTCGTGAGGTTATCAGGAATTTTGATAATGCGGAAACACCGGTATAGTCGTTGAATCCATGCTTATCGTCTAACGTAGGCCACTGCTCCCCACGCGAATTGAGAAAGTGCACACACAATGAACTTCTTTGTGCAGGTTTGGCATTATTCACAGGGAGGACATTAATTGTCTTCGAGAGCTATGAGCTTCGCATTGATGAATCTGCATTCCTATTCCAGACATGTGCCAGACGCTAACCATAGCATTCAGCTCTCATCCGGAAGAGAACGTTGACATACATAATAAACAAGGCGTACAGGTACAGGGTCGTTCAGAAAGAGGCGGGGCAGCGGAGATAACTGCCCACCCCCCCCACTTAATCGGACCCAAATTTCTCTTCATTCTCAAGAAAAACAATCTTCTAATCCAAAAATGTAACGCCAACAAATTATTTCTGATGCCATGGAGAAACGATTTCTGTTTATGAATTAGGGGGAGGAGAGGATTTATTTGTTTGAAATGAGGGGCCCCCGAGACTCAAGTGCCCAAGCCCCTTGCACAGACGCGATGTATCCCAACCTCGCCGATGGACGAGCACCCGACCAACCACGCCACTGGCGCATCCGCGAGCGCGTTCTGCACCTGCGTCGACAGCAGTAGCTCCTATGGCGGAGGCGGGGAAAGAAGCTTTGTCGGCGGTCGAGACGGCGCGCGGTTCTGACGCTGGAAAAAAACCCGTCCAGTGGGTCCCCTTTGTTCCTTTCGCAGCCTGTTGGACGGGCAGGACGGACCGCGTGACAACGGCGGGTGAAGCTTCAGCTGAAGCGAGTCTCGGGATGTGGTCACGATGGACCAATGCGTTTAAAGAACTTCTTTTCGCTGGTATCAGGTTGCGACGTTATCTAAAATTTTTAAGAGACTTTTTTTATAAGAGGACTTTCATACCATAGCTTTTTTCAACAGGCTAATTCATTTCATACATGTTGACATTCGAAACATGAAACATATCACGGACTGAAAAGTTGAACATCATTTTTGGTTTTGTTTTTTGTTATTTAAGGTTCGCATCAACTACTAGGTCAATTTAGCGACCAATATTGCTATGTACGTATGGGTAAACTGTAGGTTGACACGCAGAATGAAGATGATAGGGCGGTGAAAGGACTAAACCACAATAACAAACCATGCCGAGCGGGCTCGAACCGGCGATCCTTCGGTCCGAGTTCGCTACGCAACTACTGCCTTAGCGATCTCGGCCACCAGATCGGGCACATTTTTTTACTTCGAAATTTTATTTACCATTGTTTATCCGATTTTGACTTTTTCATAGATTCACTGCATTGCAAAAATAACAAAAAAAACAGTGCTAAAATACTTCACTTGAAAACCGAAAACTAGATGCCCTTTTATCATTTACTGAGCACTACTCCGAAATTAAGATGAGAGCAGAAATTAAGAAATTAGGCACAGAAAATAAACAGAATACTCATTTCATTGGCGTTCATTTCAAAGAACGTACCGTTTACCTTTTTTTTTTATTTATTTCTGCTTAATTCGGAAGGCCCCTCAGTAAGGCGAGTACGATACTTTGAGACACATTGAATTATTATTAGCTTTGTTGAGGAAAACCTCACAGATGAATAATAGTGAGTACCACGTGGATTGTATGTGACGAAGCCATATCGGGTACATGATAGCGGATCGAATAACTGTCGCGGTAGTTTCGCTTTAGTCTCTTTTAGTGAGATTTTGTTTTTCGATTTTGAAATGTACGGCGAGTGAATCTCTTTCCAAACGATGCCCGCATATACGAAAAACAATAGCACTAAGGGACGCTGAGCTTAACTTAGAGCCAAACATTGCAGCCACGACCAGGCAGTAGGGTTCGAGTCACCATAGTAAGATGGCATTTCAGACGCCAATTCACGACAATACAAGGCGGTATGCCGGAGCAGCACCCTAACATTAGGTCAAGGACAACGCGCAATTCTTTCCTCGCTGGTTCCTTGTCAATCCTTCTCCCCTTCCTTTACACATGAACCCATGCTCTACTGCTACAAGTTTGAGTCCAGGCGCAGAATACTAGGACGTAGTTTCCGCTGGTAGAGATACCTGGCGATGAATTTCCCAACTGTAGGGGGCCCCGATAAAATCATATCATCAATTGGGGGAGGGAACATACCACGTTCAGGCATAAAAAGCATTTCCACTACAATAACAAGGACTAATAACTTAGATGTGAGTTTCTGCTATGCGTCATTTCATATTCTAAGCTTATTATATATCAACTGCGACATTCTATACAATATATTTTTTATACCATGGCTCGGCTGCGTCTATAAACGAAATTGTGTCATCACTAAATTGTATCATAGGCATTTCAAGAGAACACACATTGTTACGCCGAAGAAACCTAGAGATCCCGTTTCCTTGCGTCTTCATAGTAGAGATGACCGTGTCCTCCACAGCAACCCTCAGTAATTGACAGGAACCGTTCAAACTCGTTGTCACTTCTGCATAACCCGACCAAGCGGCGACCGCGGCAGCTCCGGCCTGGCAAGGCCTGGTGACAAGGGTAGGCTGTCCCCAACGGGTGCGCGGCGCGGGACTGGGCGAAAGGAGCGGACTGGGCGAGAAGCAGCGGACGGCGAGAAGGAGCGCGACTGGGCGAGAAGGAGCGAGACTGGGCGAGAAGAGCGGACTGGGCGAGAAGGAGCGGACTGGGGATAGCGTCGGCCCCGGACGCGTTCCCGGATCAAATGCAACGGCCCGAACGGGCGTCGTGAGTGCGCGGGCGTGACGTAGCGTCGCGTGAACACGCTCTTGCGTTGCGTGCGCGAGCCGTTGCCCCGCCGCGTGGGCCGTGACAAGATTCCCGTTTTTTGGGTGCGGGCGCGGCCGCTGACCAGAAGCCCACTGCTCGCCGGCGCCTAGCGGTCTCGCCCCGCGCGCCACACGCCACCGACGGCGTCGTCGGACGCGCCCGCCGCTGCGCCGCGTCCGTGTGCTAGTTCCCCCTGCGGCGCCCCGAGTTTCCCCCCTACAGCTCGGGCCCGAGCGGGAACTCCACATCACGGAAACGTGAAAAACAGGTGTACGTAGGTCCACAACAAATTAATAAAGACTTCATACCCAAAAAATTGCCTCATTCATTCAAGTAATTCGCATTCGTTACGTAGTCATTTCCATTACTGATGCACCTCCTTTGCTTCTATTTCTTTTTTTATTTGAATTCTCAAGTACTAATTAATTCATAGTCATACCTATGAAAACTAAATAAAAATGTTTCGCGGAAATAGAACATACCTCACTGGGCGTCAAATGTCACCTATGCGCACAAACCGAGCCGTTATTTGAAAATTACGACTGCTATTAACGATTTCCACTGAATGTAGAGGTTTTATATTTTAATTCAACAATTTCGTCAATGTATATTTGTGTTTGTCGATTGAAATGCACAGCGTTCAAGCAGTATTTGTCAGCCATCGTCTTTATCATAATGAACTTGATTTATGACACCTAACATTCATCACCTACCGCAGATGAAACAGTATTAGACCTGTAAACGGTAGAAGAACTGATCTATTTCAACTCTTAGTTGTTTAAAGAGAGTAGTTTTATTTCGAGTTTTCCTGGGCTAATTCTGCTATAATAATTCTGCCTGTTTTCTCCCGAATTTTCCGTATTCACTACCATTCGAAACTAATGGTATGTAGAAACACCATCCCCATTTGTTTTTCTCTCTAAACTATCGGCACGACTTCAGTTTCGAGATTCGTTGTAAAAGCATCATACAAGTTTCTAATTTAAAATACTCAATTTCTTGAGGCACATCGCTACCGCAGATGGAATTCAAGGCGGTTTTCGGGCGGCGACAAGCGTGGGACTGCGGAGCGGCCGGTGCGCCGAGCAGTGAAGTGAGAGAGAGATGCCGCAGCGACAGGTGGCCGCCGCGCGCTTTCGAAAATAGAAGAAACCGCTTATTGCCCCGAATGAACGCGAAATCAGCGCAGAGCGGCGCGCCGCGGACCCGGACTATCTTCACCTTCTCTATCGCCCGCCTCATCGCCCATTCGTTTTGGGCGGCGCTTTTCGCCCCGCCGCGCCCGCCTGCGTTCGCGGGAAATGGGCCCGACCGGCGAATCTGCGAAGTCACGGCGGACGTCTTCATTCCTCTTACCGAACGGACACACGTGCACCTACGCTGCTTAGAATAGAACGTGTAATAAGGAAGTGCAATTCTGGCGTGCTTTGGGATCCTCTACCGAATGTGCTAGCTGAATCTATTTTGCTGCAGTAGCGATGTCTTTTTAATTCCCAAAGCATAATTTGCGGTATCCAAATTATAACTGTGGGCATCTTTATCGAAGTTTTCTTAAAATAGTCCACTAAATATTTGTCCCTCGGTTCCTCTTATGACATCTCTTGTACTATCCAGTAAGAATATTACCGTATTATTATTTAACTTTTCAAGATGAGTTGGGAAAAACCAATCAACTTTCTGCCAAAACATTTAGACCTTGTGTTTCTGTGAGGTTATATATAGAATGGAGCCAACAGGCAAATGGTGCTCTATAAGCGTATAACTTATCTTATTAAATTACGTATACTATACAATATATAGATATATATAGAGAAATGAACTGACATGAGTTATCGAGTCGTTGTAGAACTCTAATTTCGGCATTATCGGTCTTTAATGTGCCAATGCGATATCTCATAAATATATTGATCTCCTGCGACGAGTGGATTTCTCAACATCACTAGTTATACGATACAAGCTAGACAGGCATGCAAACTCTAGCGCGCATCTGTGTGTGTAAGACCTCGCCTCTCGCGAGAAATTCATTTTCTCAAACATCATCGCACGAGTGAAGTTCGCGAGTAGAGGCGGAGTGGCAGATTGTGTGTGTCTGTCTGGGACGTGCACAAACGTATTGTAAGGAGAAGCTATACGTGGGAATTAGTTAGGTTGTGCCTTGCAGCGTCCCGCAAGATTTTGTCGATCTGGTAGTCGCTAATCGAGAATTGGGCGTATAACCACGATGGCGATATATATGAACTGTATATCCTGTCATTACTTTTAGTGGTGCTTTTCTCCAGGCATAAATTTTTGGCTAAGACCGGACCCGATCGCATATGGTGAATTGCCGCGCACGTACGTCCCTGGATCAACTTGTAATTACTTTCAGGTCTGTAGTTAGATGCACAACGAACTCGCAGGAGGGGTACGCTGGAGAGCCGCGCACATCATAAAACAACCGGGGTGGTAATAGCCCTCCTTTGGATTCACTACCGACAGTGCTAAGTGATACGAACACAACAGAGAGAGGAAAAACAGGAAACTAAGGACAAGATTTTACTGCTGACGTGAACCGGTGACTAGAGATATAGGTTTAATGTGCGAGCATCTGTCGTGTAACATATTGTTGCGCTTGCATATAGCCTCGTATAGCGAATTTCTACTAGCCATGAAACACTCGAGTTCCGTCAAGTTTTTTCTATATAATTATAATGCTTTTAACCATGTTTGTTGTTGCGGTACGCGTTGTTCGTAGTATAAAAGTAATTGCACACTTGATGAGTTTTCGGCAATCTGCAGCTAATAACATTGCTTGTTATTGCTAACCTCTCGATCTACAAACAAGTGCGAAAAGCCCAAGTACAATACACGTGGAGTGTGTTGTATTTGGGCAGTTGATATAGCGATAGTGTGACGTTTAATCACTGCCTACATAGATTTCAAAGCATTGCTCAAAAACCTGAGTTACTGTTCCGAACAGAGTGTCTTTTTCCGGTGAGCGAAGAGTGATATATCTAACGATGCTCATAATCTATATCTCATACAATAGGTTCTAGATATATTTGTGTGAAATAGTTCGTTCTGGATGCGTTCAATAACGTGTCATCAAAGCGAAAGCAATTAAGTCATTTAACTGTGTTTACTATAAGAAAGAGCAATCTAGACTAACATAGTGCATCGTGTCAAATAATAAGTTAAGAGTTTACTCTTGAAAACTTAAAGTAGTGTCAGCGAAGTCAGCTGCGTGTGACAAAACGACTCTCGAGATACGCAAGCTCACGTCTGGGATACACTCTTGTTGTCCATTTTTCGATACGAGCTCGTATGCCTGTCAACTTGGGTTCAAGAAACAACTATTAACCTAACAATACTTCAGTGTAACAAGTGATTTGGACTTATGATATACTTTGCATAGACAGTCCATATAGGACTCTAATAAGGAACAATTATCAGTCCCCTCCATTTTCACAAAATACTACACATCACGAATAACAGCCGTTAAGACTTGCACGAAGATCTTTCTAAAATATTTGACTGAATCATTTTACGGTCAACGTCTCGTTCAACCTGGCCCCAAACAACACCCGTGTTCACTTAGCGCTGTCGAGATGAAGAGACACAAAGGCAAGTGTATTACTCGGCTTCACTCTTAGAGCAAAACTAATAACATAACCCGCACCAAAAGTTGTAACGATATTTATGAAAATACCCAATCGTGTCTATGCGTGCGTTCAAAAGCTGTCACCAAATGTCACAAACACAATATGATACATTCTCCTATGATCGTCAAAACTGGACTTATTCAGTTCTCGTTGTTCTATAACTTCGGTGTAGGGGATTAACGCTACTTTGATGAATTAGTTTCGAGTATAACTCGGAGCTACTACTATTAATTAACTATACGCTTTAAAGAATATTGACAGGCGTTAAATCCAATTACATGACTCGAAATTCGTCTGTAAGGAAAATTACAAAACAGAAAAAAAGAAACAGGAATACAGAAACCCTGTTAGCACGAATTCTCATTTAACACTAAGTAACACAAAATGGACGCGGCAATGGCAACTAACTAATACACTACTTCCTAAAATGTCTGTGCACAGTCCAAGACAGACACAAAATGACCGTCACTCTTGTTTGTTTAATTTGATTTTCAAGGGAAAGGCAAATTGGCATTTCTCTTGTGTATGAAAAACAAACAATGAAGCAAATTGCAATTAGACAAAAGCAGAGGTCAATTTCATTTCATTCTGAGCTATGAAGTGTTGCTTGATTGAACATTTTTTAAAAAGTTACTTAAACATTTTGCCATCTTTAACATAACAGCGAACACGAATTTTATAACATGAACCCCAAACCATTAGATTCGTGGAATTCTGTTACGCGGTTTTTTAAAAATATACAATTCCAACTCAATGCATTAGCAGCCAGTGGCCCGTCCTGCAATCCCACGGCCGGCAGAGTGCTCACCGGGTGCCAGGACGCGTCGTCGTCTGGCGGCGCGCGTCGGGCAGCGGCGGGAGGCGCCAGGCCCGACACGATGTCCTGCGTCTGGAATCCTCATGGCGCGCGGGCCGGGGCGGACGGCAGGGACCCGCGAGCGCGCGCGCGCTGCCGGCGACGCGCCCTGCTCCGCCGCGGCGCTGCGCCGCCGCCGCCGCCGCGGCCACCGACGTCGTCGCCGTCGCGACGCTAGCCGGCGCCAACGCGGAACCCTCGAAATATCCACGTCCGGTTGAAACCGAAGTCGCGTACGCCACAAGGCAGGACCCGCACACGCGCACTATACCATGACGCGACTTGCTGGCCACGTGGAAAGCGCCGGGGCTGGCTGGGGGTCGACGGCGGACTTCTTACGAGAAGGAGCAGGAAGAGCTTTCACCGCCGCCGCGGCGGACACCACGACTGCCGCGCGCGCGCGCGCGTCGGCGCGGGGCGGAGCGGAACGCGAACGGGGGGAGGGAGAGGGGCGGGGCCAGTGCGCGCACTGCATCCACACAGCTCTCTTGTCCTTTCTCCGCGCCGCCAGAGGCGCTCGCCGCTTCCCGTCCCTCCCCGGCATTCCCCACTTCCCTTCCTGGCCTGTCAGCAGCGACGCCACGCCGTGGTGGTAGGGTGGTTGGTGGTGGTGGTGGTTAGCGGCAGGTGCCAAGCGGCGGGTGGGTGGCGGCCAAGGCCGCCCAAATCACCGGCCAATCGCGTTGCGCGGCGAGTGCGGGGCGTTCTCCCCGCACCTTTCCCGGGCTGACGGGCGGTGGACGCGCGCCCGCGCGCGCCAAGGGGGAGTGGCGGGACGCCGGCCTCCTCTCACCGAGCGCGCACTCACAGCACGCGCCACTTGCCCTTCACTCCTCTTCGCTCTTCTCGTGAAGAGGCGCACGGCGGTGCGGCGGCCTTCTGCCGCGGCAAAATCGGGTCAGCCCCTCCGAGGTCAAGGTCACGCTCACTTCAGTTGCGGCGATTTCTTTCTTCTTCTCTCCTCTCCTCATCCTCGCGACATAATCACACGGCGTGGCCCGAGGGCGGCGGTGGTTGGACGGGTCGGTGACGACAGGGCCGCGTGTCTTACCACATGGCGGCCCTTCCCACGGCCGTCGCTGCGCGCGGGGGCGCCACCGAGGACCCGGCGCGCGGGGGAGGGTGCGTCGGCCGGGAGTGACCACGCGGTCAGTGAAAGCGCCGCGGGCTGATTCACGCCGCAGGTGCACCCCCCCGCCTCCCGCGATTGGTCCGGAGATTTGCGGACGGTCGCCCGCGGTGGAGGGGCGAGGCAAGTGGACGCCGCCCGCTCGCCTTTTCACCCGCCGCCCCCGCACCGCCCCGCCTCGCCTTCGCCGCGTCCACGCCTTCCACAAACAATAAACACTGCAAACATTACCGGAGCGAGGGGCGGTTACCACCATTGTTCCGTGCGGCAGGAGAAGCCCTGGGCCGTGTGCCCTGTGACGTGGTTTGCCGGATGTTAGCTCTAGCGCTCAAGGTGGTGCAATAAGAGAATACTGAAGTGAGCGGTTGGATTTCATGCGATGTCGATCGGATTATGGGTTGGTGAAGACAGGTTATCAAGATGTAACTTAAAAGTTTGTAGGATTATTTGACTACTTCGAACATAATAAGAAAACCGGGTCTCAGAAAAGCAATAATATACTCGACATATTTAGTACGAGATTACCAGCCATTTTCATGAAATGTTGACGCCTCTACCCTCTTAAAAACCATAATAATGGAAATTTTACCAGAAGAGAAGGCAATATGCAACAGGTATGTGAAGATAAACAAAAAATGTTGATTCAGATTTTCAGACAGATTCATGAATCAAGAACCGTTTGTAGAAACAGGGTCGAATTATACAAAGAATCTTGCGCAAATAACCCTTGTTGATCAAGATCTTTTTCAATATATTCGTGGTGGACTTCGAGAATCTTGAATATTTTTAATAAGGAATAATCGCAATTTCAAAAACTACAATAACGAGACAAGGCTACAAAATTATTTTCAGAAAGGTACATGAAAGATATCTAGAAATACGGCTTAACAGAGTATAAAATTCTTCCCCCTGGTTTATAAAACCCGTTAACGACCACACGGACGTGAGAGTTATAACAGCCCACGAGCTCCATTTCCGTAGCCCCCCGCGGGTCAACCAGCGTTTTTTTCTTCGCCTTGACGCCGCCACGCCTTACGAAGTGAGGAGAGCCTCCATACAATTGAATAAAACGCCGGAAGCTGCGTGCGGCGTCGGGGCGCGCCTTGATGGGCGGTGGTCGCCCCACGCCCTTGCGTCGCCAGTAAAAACCACGCGCGAGCGAAATTCACGCCCTTCTATTTTGATCGACGCGCTGACAAACGAAACGGGCGGCATCTGAATTAAAGCTTTCGTTTCTGCGAACTTTCTTTGTTAGTTTCACTCCCTGTGAGCGAAGAGTGGTTGTTCTTTGGAAATTGTTTTCGGAAATGAGGAAGTGCGGTAGGCTATAATGAATAATCACAATCACGGTAATGGAATATTAAAACCGGACATTAACGAATGTTAATAAGTAGTAACTCCCGAGAGTGCGCATACTGGCATGAATCAAACAAAATTACATTACGCTAATTTGTCTTAGATCGTTCTTAAGAAATTACTAGGTTCTATTACAATTTCTCCCGTTTTTTGGCCTAACAAAAATAGTTCTTCGTGTTTGGTATATACTTTCTTAGTTGGGCGAAGGTAACTGCATATTTCGTTAGTAACGGAGCGGAACGTTATTCTTAGTAATATTAAAGCCAAGAATTTATTGAAGTTCAAATTGAATACAGTACTGTTTTATCTCGAAAAACATACCACTCCTACAACCCCAACAGTTGTCATGGGTCAACAGTTGGGTCATGAGATGTCGTGGTTCGATTGATTTAATTATCGTACTCTAATTGACCTATCTATTTTAGCGTTCTTTTTTACCAGCCTGGCCGTTTCCGCTCCCAATTTTCCATGGCCTCTTTATTCCCATAGATCGTTCTTCCATTTCTCTTTTCCCATGGCTCAGTTATTGCCATGAATCCATGTTTTCTCTGTTCCCCTGTATTCTTCTTCGATTTGGTAATCCACTCCTAAACTGTTGTGGAAGTCGTATTCCCATTTTAACCCTTTCTCATATGTCATACCATTTTAGTTGTTTCATTTGGAATCGTCTCGTTCACGTTTGTTCGCACTTTCATGTTTAATTTTATTATTTCCTCCAACACGAGAAAGGTTATATATCTTCAGCCAGAATATCATTCTGTGCTTGAAGCTTGTCTTTCAAATTTTTTTTGTTAGTGTCTAGACTTCGGCCCCATAGAGTGTGTAACTCCGTAAACTGATACATTGTATCTAATTTGTTATTTAATCTGGAATGCAATGCTCGCAAAGCAGTTTTGTTCCGTACGTTTAGCACGGTTCGCCATGTTATGTCTAAAGGAAGAAGAAAAACGAACGGCGCGAGATTTCGGTCGTTCCCTCACCAGGTACCTCGACACAAGCGATTTCCCGGCATCGTGTGATGCACGTTTCCTGCGCACCCCATTGTTATTCCTCCAGCGCGGCAGGGGTACGCTGTGCGGTGCCTGCTGCGCTGCGCTTGCGCCGCGCTCGCGCGTGTGCAGTGGGAGGCAGAGGCGCGCTGGCGTCGGCAGACAAGCGACTCCACGAGCCGCCTCGTCGACTTCCGGCGGCCCACGGCGCGTCCTTCCGGCGGCGCCGCCGCAGACGAAACGTCAGCGTCGGCGCCGTTATTCTCTTCTCTTCGCGCCGCTCACCCCATCCCCCCCTCTCCACCCATCCCACCCCTCTAAACTTGCTCTATTCATGGCCGTCTAGCCGGAACGGCGTGAAGCATTCGTAAGACGTTTTGTGCACGTTCATAGCGTCAGTACTATCGATCTTCCACGCATGCGCAGATTCATAAAGTGGTGCGAAACTGAAGTGGCATGAGCAGAAGATCGATAGGCTTTAACGTTCGAGGTGGCACAGACTAATCCTTATCGTGATAGTTTTTTCGAACGCATCCACTGCTTCGCCATCTTAAGGGCTGCGTGTTAGCAGAAAGTTTCCAGTATTAGAATCTTGAAGCTGATGAATTTCGTTAAATAACTTATTTTATTTACGAAAAATGAGATCTTATTTTTATCAACTTAATTATGAATGTGTAAAAATCAAAACTTATCAGAAGCTGGATTTAATAAAAGAACGATTTTCATATTTTATTTACCTTATATTAAACATAACGTCGGTTGTCCAATTCGTTGAAAAACTCGCGAATGTCGTTATCGAAAGAGAGATCCGACGAATTTTTAGTACAAGAATTTTCACACAAAGTCAAAGTTCTCTTAATTGCGCTTTCCTGGTTTCATTAAATAGTTTTAAGTGTATAAAAAATAAGAAAATTAAATATAATAAATTTCATGTAAAAACTATTTTTTCTTATTTAACAGTAATGCTCAGAACAACTTAACAATAATATGCTTCGAATTCTATATATCGTTTGACATTACAGCGTCAGAAAAAAATAGAGTATTTTGATGAAGAAACATGTTTCGCCAAATAATGCCACAGGTGCAAGCTACACTAACGAAACAATTAAAATTCAAACCGGGCAGGTGGGTGGCGATGTGATGGTCAGGTCCCATGAAAGCATGTAGTGAAAGGAATAACAGAAAATCCTTTGTTGCCGTTCCACTAGATCCCTTTGGGCTGGGGCCAGCTTCCCTTCTCCTCGTTTTGAAGCAAGAGCACGACCGGCTAAAAGTTTGCGTATTCTGAACGAGTCCATGGTTTTATAAAACCGTTTAACGTGAAACAAACACCAAAAAGTAATTAAGATAATAAAAATTTAATTCTAAAACTATTTTTGTTTCCGATTTTAACATTAATACCGGTACAAAACTGCAATGCCCTCCCTTCCTTTCGGCCACTTGCCTCTCGCGTCGAAGCAAGAGCATGACCGCTGTTCCGTTTCCTAGCCACCACGCCTTTCGATCGATTTCCTCCGCGCTTAATTGGCCCGCCGTCGCCGCCTGTTGCACGTAGAAAGCGCCACAGCCGTCGGGAAGGTGGATAACGTGGCTGTGCGAGACAAGTGTTTATTTCATGAGTTTCCGCGAGCGTCAAGCGACATGGATGTAACGGCGTAAACGCGCAACGACAGTAATGCCACTTCCCGAGCTAGGAGAACGGTTGTTCCGAAATTGTTTTTTTGCTCCAGAATAAAGGGGAGGGATTCCGGATCTTAAATTCATACTAAAAATCTCATGTCAACTGAAAATTAAATATATATTAATGATTAATAGGTCATTACCGCCTGACAAAATAAATGGAAGCCTCAGCAAAGTTATTTTCCATTACAGAGATATTTTAAATCAGTGAAACGGAAACGTTCATTACATAGCCCAAAGAAGGGTGGAAAAGTACCCCCAAATGCAAAAGCAATAATCGCGATACTAATGAAAGAATAAAAAGTGCCGGAGATTTAAAAAATCAGTCTCTAGGCTATCTGTTTTACAAGAGTTATAACGAGAAAACACGATTTTCATGTCTTATTTTTTTCAAAACCTTCTATTGCATGGTTATCCCAATAAAAAAAATTGCAGAGACGGCGAGAAAATAGTTGAATTGAAATTATTTTTCAAACCAAATTTGAGGCCAAAATCAAATAGAAAATTAGAATTAAGACATTATTGAATCTTTTTCGACGTGAAACGTTAGAAGCGTGGTTATTAACTTGTTTTCCCAGAATGTGTCTCATAATCTATAACAATTTTTTCAGAAAAGATCAGATTCAAAAACAAAAACACATATTCCCAATACATTTTATCGCCCCGAAAATTAAAATTTGTTAAAGTGATAAAATTGGGTAGAAAAAATAAAAGAAAAAACAAATGTTCGTATGAACAATACAGAAGCCACGAATGCGTCACCAAGAATTGAAGAATGGTTATTACGAGATACATCAGGCAAACGTTGAGGTAAAACCTTTAATTTTAATGGAACAATTTAATCGCCCCGAGGTCCATCCAAAGCAGATTCTACAGAAACTTCCATTAAAGTCAAACCACCACCAGTTTCAGTCCATGCCAAGACAATCTCCTAAGCAGCAACAAGCTCGTCGACCGTCGGGCATGACCGTAAGCAGGAGCGTTGTCGCGTAGAAAGTAAACCGGCGGGCAGCGAGCGATTATTCGGAGACACCGTATGAAGTGGAGGTCATTACTTCATCGGACAGCGGACATCCCGACGCGACCGTGGCGGCGGCCAGCGCGGTCGTCAGGAGCTCGACCTTGTTCGCCCGTTTTTGGCTAGGACGCTACCTCCGTCATCATCCTTCTGGCCGCCGCCGCCATCGCCACAGAGACGGCGTGCTGCTCCCGCGCCGCGAGTCGCCATCTGCTGCGGCAAAGTAAACATTGAGTCACGGCGCGTGATCCACTTGCCGCCGGCCGGAGAAAACCCCGCTCCCAGCCCACCGCCACCTGAGCGGTTTTCACCTCGCGGATGCGCGGGTGCGTGTGGCGGTGAGACGGTTTGGCGGTGGCGGAGCAGAGGCGTGGCGAGGCCGGTGGCGGTGGCGTGCGTTGGCGGTGGCGGAGGCGGAGGCGGAGGCGGAGGCGGAGCGGTGGGCTGGTGGCGGTGGCCGGTGGCGGAGGCGGTGGCGGGAGCTGGTGGCCGGTGGCGGTGGCGGTTGGGGAGGCGGGCAGGCAGGGCGGTGCGGAGGCGTGGCGGAGGCGGAGGCGGAGCGGAGGCGGAGACGGAGGCGGAGGCGGAGGCGGGAGACGAGGCGGTGGCGGTGGCGGGCGGAGGCGGTGGCGGTGGCGGAGGCGTGGCGGTGGCGGGAGGCGGAGACCTGTGCGTGGGCGTCTGCGGCACACAACATGGCGGGGCAGCGTTCGCCGAGGTCATGGGGTGGCTTTGGCGTAGTGAAGGTGTCGGAGGTAACGGAAGGTTCATCGGCATTTGTGGGAGTTCCATCGATTGATGGTGCCGTAGTTAACGTAAGGGTTGATGGCTACCGTAATGAGATCAAAGGAATATGTGACTCGAAGTAGGTCCCTCTTATTCCAATAGTTTTATTGAATATTAATATTGAGATTCACTTCGATACGTTTATGATATACATTCTACCACAGTCTTTCTGGTGCCCATTTCATCAATTACAGGATCACAATTGTAATTGTCAACCTATGCCATTAGGTCACGAACTTCGCAGTGGCTTTTAATGATATTAAGAACCATGGTTGACAAACATTGTAACCGATTGGATCGTCAATTATACGATATTTGTTCATGTTTAATTTATTTGATTTTGTACTCACGACATTTTAGACGTGTTGGAGCATGGGTACGTAGCCTTAATCCCCAGGAATTTGACTAATGGTTTCTAATACATAGCGTTTAAAGAAGGAAATATATGGGGTAAATAACAAACCTCCACAGATATATGGAACGAAATGACGCAGATGGTAGCTGAAACAGTAACACTAGCAGTGGCGCTGACGGCAGCGGGGGTATCGATGGCGATGGCAGCGATGTGGCGACTGACGCGGCGCGTCGAGGCAACGGCTAGATCGATCTTCGTTACAACTGCGCGACCTTGCTCTCCTGTGTCGCCTCCAACTCTTCCTCCCAATTAGGCGGCTTCGAGGTCACGGTCACGCGGCCTCTTGAAAGGACTTCTCGGCCGCGCGCCATCGAACTCGGGATCAGTAATGGAGGCTTAACCACTCAGCATCTGTTTCTTACCACCAATCTGTCAATGTTACTAATAGGGAACGGATTTTCGTGTAAATATATATTTTTACAAGTAGCAGGACAATAATTGAATAATATTTTTTTTAAATTAACAAACGATTCTGAATGAATTATATCCATATTTTACATATTTTGGTATTACACGTTTTTGCATATTTTACTGAAACACGACATTTCTTATATATTATGTAACATTTTACTACCTTTATACATCGAAGCCCCTCCGGGATCACTGGCTACTACTATTAATTTCAGCACCTGGACGACAACGTTGTATATAGAACGAATGTATTTTGTATTTGAATAAAACTCTTTGTATGTGGTGAAAATGGTGTACAATTACTTCCGTCAAGGTGGAGCTTACTTTCAGGTGCTCCGATTCTTGCTAAGATCTGATCGACCATGCTCTCTGCTCGGAAAATTGTGGAATGTGGAGAAATTTCCAAACACTACAATTAATTTTTATTTTATATTTTTCTTGCATATTTTGGAAAACTAAATACTTGAAAATGTATATATTTTGCTTTTTTATGATAAATTCCGTTCCCTGATTATTAGGAGCATTTTTGCTCATTTTTAGTAAATAAGATCTCCGAGACTTCTTTGCAACGTTTCACTCCCTGTGAATTTTATTGCTGAAAGGACAGAAAGAGACCTGCTTCGGCTGCAGACATACAGAAAGTAAGATTACGAGATTTCTCTTCGTTTTGCCGACACGAGCGTGAACTGAATGAAAAACTTGAGAGAAACCACTAGTATACCGTTATAATTTCACGATTATTAAATGAATTGCATTGTTTTCAAAAACTCAAAATATTGATATGCCTGAAAAGTGATTCAAAAGCGACGAGAAACTGCATCGTTTTAAACAAATTAATGCTAATTTTTAATTTTTATTTATTTATAAAATACAAATTAAATAATAAGGTACAATACTTTATATTATAACTTTAGTTGGTTTCTTGGTTAATCATATGCATTCAATACGAAAATTAACCGAGGGAACAGCCGTCGACTATGAAGGACAGGCAAATACTTTGCACGCGCACAGCGTAGTACGTCCAACACGTGCGCTGCCAGTCTGCCAACTTTCGTGGCACGCAGACCGCTGCTACTCATGATGTAGGTCCGTGACTTGCAACGCCGTGCTCCATCACCGAGTAAAGCACGAGACGTGACCAAAACTTTACTATTTATAACATTACTCTTCGTAAAATAACTTAAAAAATAGCATTTGTTTAAATATTGTTAGTGTCATTTTTATAATTATATTCTTCTTCCGAAGATAAATGTTAAGTGTTAAACTTGCCCAGAGAGACGAGCATTAACGTGATTGATGTGCTGAGTTGAGCTGTACACCATTTTAGAAGATTTATTTTTTCCACTGTTCTCGCTGTACACCTGTCAACAGTAAGCGCCTATTTTCGTCTGAGCTCTAATCTACTTAGGGAGATTTCATACAAATTACGAATCGTACGCGCAAGTTGTGAGGTGTGGGTTTGGTTCTTCCTTTCGTCGGTACCGTGGTCCAACACCAATCATATTTTAAGCGTACTTACAATGCTAATTTGGGGAATGAGGTTGATCGCCGGGTCTATGAAATGAAGCGGGCGAAGGTAAAGACAAGAAGAAGAGTACACGTCTTTGGTCGGCTGTTTAAGGTTCTACTTCAGTATCGACAACGAAGTGTAGGTCTGATCCGGATCTCACCATAGAGCAGGTCAGAAACACCGACAACTCCAAGGATAAAACTCACTACAGGAATGGGACAAATGTCGATAGCAGTTGACGTGCCCGGCAACAATCAGTCAAAGTCACGTTTAGTGAGCGAAGTGATACCGCACGCAGGCCCGTTTTCGTTACAGAACAAAATGCACCGTGCCATCGGCCTCCCGTCTGGCACGAGTGCCAGACCACGGACCACGGACCAGACGCGAACGCGGGTGCCAGGTGGACTGCTGGTTTTGGTTACAAAAGAAAACGCGTTCGCCGGCCACAGCCCAGCTGCTGGCCGAGTGTTTGTGTGTGTGTGTGTGTGTGGGGGGAGGGGGGAGGGGGCTGGCAGCGCTCGCGTGCGCGCACGAGTTGCTCAGCGCGGGACGGCGACGTCAAGCGCAAGCGGCCGTTTTGACAGATCAAATTAAGGCGGAGCGGACCAGTCAGACGGTAACCGGCAGCAGCCGGTGGCGCCCGTCTGACCCAAGCCCACCCGAGGCGCCTCCCCAAACGACCTGGACGCGCAACGTCTGACGACCTCCAACTGCGTGGAACTCCGAGAAGAAAGATTCCGAAACGGGAGCGGAATCGTCAAAAAATAGCGAGGTTTCATTTTCGGCAAGAAACATTACGACAGTTTTGGATATGACGTTATGCGTACCACCTGACATTTTTTCTATTGATCGTTTGACTGCAGCTTTCGCTGATATGGAAGAGTGAGTAAAAGTCGAGTAATATACTGAATGCAAATTTATAAGATACAAATATCTTCGAAACGCTGTTTTAGTTTTCCTCTCGAGTCCTAGTAAGTTGTGTTTCGTAGACCTCTCGAGTCCTAGTTAGCTTTGTTCGAAGACATAAATTAGCTGTGTATATTCATTAAGAAAAGGAGCATGTTAAGGATTAAACTAATTTACTTCCAACGGAACTGAACTACGAGAAATATATCAAACTTAAACAGGCAATATGTTAAACAATCAGTGACATTTACCCATATCTTACAAGCGAGCAGTAACTTTCTAAATATAACCTTCCGCGAAGACTGCAACACAACATTCCCTTCTGGTCACCTCAACCGGTCTGCGAGGCGCGACGCGTCCGGTAACGACGCGACGACGCGCTACGACGCCCTAGGCAACGCGTCGCCGCACGGCGGCGACACGCGCGGAAAAACGGGCGGAGCGCCTGTTCCGCGAACGCGCTGAGTCACCGGAGCGGGACGGGATGGAGCGGGGCGGAGCGGAGCGGGGCGGAGCGGGGCGGGGCGGAGCGGGGCGGAGCGGGGCGGAGCGGGGCGGGTGTGGTGGTGGTGGTGGTGGTGGTGGTGGTGGTGGTGGTGGGAGGCGGTAATGGCAGTCAACACACTGTACACGTCCGTTCCCCTTCCCTCTACCGCAGTCGGGTGGATGTCCGCACAATTACACACGAGTGACACAAGCAACAAGTCCCGGAAAATGGCTCGATCGAAACGCCTCAACCGCTGTCGCAACACGTCACCTCATACCTACTAATTCGTATTTTCTCGCAAAATTGCTATTGATCTATCGAGATATTCCTAAATGAAATTTCATTTATTTACTAGCATCTCAAATAATAAACATTGATATTTATAGAATTACACTTGCAGACACCTTTGACACTTTCAGTTATTCTCTCCACCACCTGATTTTTTAACCCCTAGTTATATTCAGTATTCATTTTATTGAAAAGCTAAATCAGAAATTAATTACCTACTTATTCCTTTAATAGTACATCTATCATTTCATTTGTAATAGTATGTATCGTTTTCAAGTTCTCTTTATAAGTGAATGTTGAGACGTTTGAAAGCAGCGAAAACAGTTTCTCCTCGTTTGGAAAATAAAATCCTTCATTCTTGTAATTATACGTTATACTGTACTTATGATAGTGTTCAAACACTCCATTGAAATATCTATATACGCCTCTTAAAAGAACGCTGACCTTTCAAATCACTTCTCTAGGTCACAATGAAGTGTTATTAGCTGCCCATGCCATCCAATTACAATCCCGGTCAAGTTATTCAGCAGTCACTATACTAATACGCGTTCTTCTCGCCAGCGATGGGCCCGGGACGCCCCGCGTTCGCCGCGGGCCCCGTGGAGGGACACGCCGAGGAACACCCGCGCCCGCCGACCCAATCAATTTCATCCGAGCCCGATACCGCCGGCAATTGTTCGCAATTATCGGCCAACGCATCGGCGCGGCTTTCTCCGATGGCGGCGGCGGCAACACCGCCGAAAGACGCGGATGACGTTTCTTTCGACACCGGGCACGGAGCCGCGACCCTTTGGGTCCAGGTTCTGGACCTTGAGTGATGCCTGAAGCGGACCTGCGGCCGATGGGATGATTGTGGCGGCGAGGGTGGCGTTGGCGGCGGGGCCTGACAGGTGATGAAAGGCGAAATGCAATCGGCATCGGTGGCGGCGGCGGCCGGAAGGCGGGCTAATAGAAGAGATGGGAGATAGCCCGCTGGAAAGCTACCAGTGCGCCCGGCAGGCTCCAATGGAACGGGAGCAAGCGAGCGCGTTCGGAACGACGCTCTTCCCTTGCTCGTCTGCTCCTTTGATCCCGCTTTCTAAGGTCCTGCTAGCAAGTTCTTCGAGGGGATCTGCGTGTCCCGCGGGCACGGGAGCTGGATAATGGAACCAGAATTGTGCCAGAAACCACCATCGTACTTGCGATGTTTTCCTCGCGCCATTTACTACTTCCAATTCGAGATAAGACGTCACAGAATTCTTTCCTCGTTATTACGTACTAAAAGACAAATTTAAAGGTAAGTAATGCGCCTTGGAGAATACAAATCTCTTTTCGTAAGGAATACGATACTTTCTCCTAGTTATTACTCATTTCTAAAAAAATGCTCTATGTTATCAATATTCTTGCCCATTGTAACTCATTTGCAATTGACAATTTTTTTGCTCTTCAAACTACGGGATTTACTTTAACATATATACCTTTCCTACTCAGTTTCCTTGAACTTTGTCATCATCAGCTGCTGCATTCCGAGCTAATTGTTAGTACACAATTACATCTGAAAAAAATGGCCAAATAGGAAGGAGACATTTACAGCATATTTTAATTATATGTGTTCATTTAACGCAGTTCTTAAATTTTATGTTTCTTTTTAACTAAAATACCTCACGTGCACATATTTTAAACATTATTTACACTTTAATTCAATCAAGCTAAATGCTATTTGCATCCCAAATTCAAAATACAGTTCAGAGGTTCACTAAATTATTTAGAAAAATTATTCATGTCAACAGGTATTCTGATCGGTCTTGCGTTCTGTATTTACCCACCAACAAACTGAATAGGCGCAAACCCCGTTCCCGTCGCCATCAGCAAGAGCTCACCTCGCACGTCACACCGATGTGCAGAGAGCGTTGAATGCAACCGCAAAGTGCAGTGCAGGCGCCCTTCACCCTGCTGCGGTTTTCCAGGCGTTTCGCAGATAAGACAACATCGCGCGATACGAAACCTCGCGTGTCTACACCCGTGTTTCGGAGCGATGTTCTTCACGCTGTGTAAACACTCCAGCCGTCGATTCCACGATTACGCTATGTAATGTCACAATATATACAGCAAACGCGCTCGTTCGAGAAAACACGCTGCTCGTCACCTTGATAGCATTTTAACGTACGTGAAGTTTGTACGACACGTTTTAAGTGCCTCTGTCATCGTTCTGAAATGGTCTCGTACGATTACGATGACGGCAGTTATTTCTGTCACAGCAGAGGAGACTGCCAAAAAGAACAAATGGAAACATTCAACCATTGTCTCGTTGAAGTGAATGAAACAAGGTAATAAACTTCATTGTCTTCAACAGGATGTCATCGAGATGTCGCCGCACACGTCAATTTGCTCAATTCACTCAAATTAGTGTCAAACGAAAGAAAGACCTTTCATCATAATTTCAGCCTCAACAATATAAAATATTCAATTGTTTTCGCAGAAGACAACCATAAGCATGTATTATTTCGAATTTGCAGTAATTGTCGCACATATCAGTTTATGAAAAAAGATACAAAACATTGTACACATATATGTACGTTATATCTAACTTGTATTTATTTATTTGAAATAAAATAACGCAGATAGAAACAGAATTTTCACGAGAAGGGGTGCGGTGAGATGCAGAAAGCGGGCGCTGCGTTCTTCCCAAGTGATTAACGATTCTTGCTGACGTCAGTAACTATCGACCGAGCCTGAATATCGAGAGCATCCTTCTCTTTCTAGCTATAAGCAGCGAAAGGAGTGACAAAGTTCTGCAAATGCGGGAATGCCCAGACCTCCCAAAAGTGGGTGGGAATATAATAAAAAATGGATAAAAATGAGAAAATTATTAAAGAAACGAAAACAAGAAAACGCCAATGAAGAGTTAAGAGGAAGGAGAGCTAGGAAAAGAAGATAAGTATATAAAGTAGTAGAAAGTAATACTGGGTTGTAGAAGGAGATATACGTAATGATTTGATGCTAGATAGCGACGAGCTAACATATAGTCCGAGCTCCTTGTCGACCAATCGCCTTCCGTTGCCCCACCATTCCGAACAGTCAATTGTGCCAATAGTTAGCAAGGAGCGGCGGTCCCCAGCAGAAATACAACGAGAAGCAAGACACTTAGAAAACATCTCAACACGATGCGTTGATTAATGAAGGCTGATAGAGCTCCATGCTTCGCTTCGGCCAGACTGGCGTCGCTGCGGAGAGGGAGAAAGAACTTGGGGAAGGAGGATGAAACAGGTGAGGGGCGGACGGGGCGGCAAGGAGGGCGGACGGGACGGCAAGGAGCGACGGGCGGCAAGAGGCGAACAAGCGTTAGAGGTGCCGTTGCTATGGGCACGCCCTCCAGCGTCGGGCGCTCTCTCCGTGCGTGGGCGGCGACCGACCTCTCCGTCCCTTCCCCTCACCCCTCTCCGCCACCCGGACGAGTTCCGACAGCTTTCCAGCCTCCCGCCCGCGAGGCGCTTGTGCATTTCGCCGATCAAGGAGAGTGTAATGGATTCGAGGGTAATGAGGGAACACGCCAGTATTTATCTTCTAGCTTGCTCTAGTGACCGCACTTGCGAACTCCAGGACAAACGTAGCAATTATGAGGTAAATCACATGCGGTAAGTCATTTACTTGTTCTCCCCACCGGCGATACAGGAGCAGTTAGCTCCTGAAAGATTGTGAACCTTGCCTTTAGCTTGACCTATTTGACATTACAAAAAATTATAAAGCGAAATAATTTAGGAGATTCTCGCACACAAAAGTAATTGAATAGAAGATGTTTTTCAATGGATTGAGTATTATCTAAAACAAAGCAGTTAACCATCTAATGTAGCAGATTAATCTTATCTCTTGCTTTGAGGGGTAGCAAGGATCTAGATGGACTTTTATCTTTATTTATTCAGGTATCAAAATGACTACATTTATTTTTATTGAAAAGAAATGAAATGATCCAAAATTTCATTCGATTAATTTTTACTGGACAGACTAGATTAATGTTTACTAGACGAACATTCACATTGGAAAGTGCATCGTAATCGTTATGGCACGAGACGGAGAATACAAGAATCCCAATGAACGTTAAAGAAAGGTACCTAAAAGTAATCAAAACTAGATCAGCACTGGCACATCAGTTAATGTCATAATGTGTGTTCATCTCCACGAACATCACCTCTACAACGTTTTCTGTACCTTCATTCTTAACAACGTATGAAAAACAATTTAATCACTATGCAGTTCTAAAACGAAACACTGTACCCATGACAGCATTGTATGACCTGAACAATTTACGACAGTTGAGTTGATTTAGGAATGCAGTTGAAAATTAAATGCTTAGACTTTACTATCACCATATTTATAACAAAATAAGTAATAATTTGTTAATAAATTTTAAGTTCATTCGTATATAAAACTGAGTATCGCTAATTACTCTTCACTAACATCCGTACGTATGACTATTGGTAAAATATAGTACTTACAACACTGCACCAGTGCATCAATGGTCGCTCACTTACCTGAAACAAAAAGCAATTGTCAAAAAACTATGAAAACCCCAAATTAACTACCTTCACCATAACATTAAAAATACTATTTAATTTCTAAAAATGGGCAAAGCAATCATGTCAATCAGCTTCAATATAAAATGCAAGTTCAAAACAAAAGTTAAATTTGAAGTTGAAATGGGCTTTGTTAATGTTAAAATAATATAAAAACGCATGTTACGTTTATGAATTTTTTGTGGGGCTCTCAAGCACATTTCACAGAATAGAAATCATATTTTAGCTGTGAGTTCTAACCTGGGATTAGTTGACGTAAGTAAATCCTCGTTAAAAAATGAAATAAGTGTAAAATTCTTCAGTTCGTCAGGTTTTATTAGTTTCGAACGTGTCACTTGTCAAGAAAGTGTACTATGCTCCGTAACATATGCTTCAACTTATATGCACACATTCGTAATTTTATTTTCGGAGGCGACAAATATTATGAACAAGCCAATACAAGAATTACATTCTCACACTTCTGAAAAGTTCATTTTTAGGCTGCATCGAGGTGATGAGATGAGCTGAGGAACTAGCATAGTCCAGTGCCGGAGCCAATGTGAATGTTCTATCAAGAATCTATACGACTTATTTTTTTTCAACAACATTTCAATTCATCCGATCAATATTCATCCAAAGCACAACATAGCCATAAGTATTTTCGATTCCAATCTTTATACATCATCTTCATTCGCGAGCATGTTTAGCATTAACTCTTAATCATTCTCAAAGGCGAGAGCTCGAATCACACTTTTTGCCCAAGTTGATTCACCTTGTCAGATAACGTCTCTCGAATCAAGGTAAGAAAATACTTCGCGGCAATGTTGTCTTGGCGTACCCTACGTTCTGAGGAGCCAGGCTCTATATTGCTAATTTTCAAAGCGCAGAAATTAAGAGAAAACTATGCAACCCATGACTATTTACGAAGGTACTATTGTTTTGTTCAATCAGGAATTCGGGAAAAAATACAAAAAGTAACAGTTTCGATTTTGATTGAAAAATGCAAATATTTGTTTGAATTTTTCCGTCTATTTTCGTAGTACGTGTACTACCTAATTAATTCACATTGTCAGTGCTAGAGCGTCATTACTTACAACATCGGAGTCATGCGGCAGCAAGGCTTTCAGGAAGAGATCGCCGGCCATTAAATATTTGCTATTCACGAGTCGCGTTATGGAACAGTAACATTTTTCATATTCATGGAATCTTAAGAACGATTGCAGTGTGTATGTATCATACTATGTTATTGTAGTATTCGTAACGACTGATTTTCTTAAAATATTTAATTTGTTGAAGTATACGAGATTCTAGATTTTTGTTCAACAGAACATTTTTACCGCAGCAGGACACTAGTTTCAACAAACTCCAAGTAATTAAATTATATTTACCGTTTTATATATCATTACCCTTATCATAAAAATATGTATGTTATACCAATGGTGGGTGTGGCGTACAGATACTGAGTCTTTACCATATTTTAGCGTTTAAATAAGCACTTATCGATGGCTTTGTCACATTTTGCGTTTAAGTAAAAGTTTCACATAGAATCTTATTTTTGTGTTACAAGTCGAATTATTACGTTCATTCGATATTTCTGATAATTGGATTTTCAGAGCTGTTTGGCTAAAAAAACTAGATAGAGATACCCTGCGTTATTTTTAAAAGTGAACGCTGATAATAAAAACGATAAAATATGGAAATGTACGCTAAGAAAATTCTAAGATTCTGAGTGGTCAGTAGCTTTTATGCTTTTCTTATTTAATAATTTTAATAGTTTTTTCTCATCGTGGACACAAATTTAGAAGTACGCTTCTTGATAACACATTAGTTTCTCATTAATGCGCGAGTGTTCAACAACCTAATATCATTTGAAAATACATAAGTTTATCAACGCGCCTAACAAACCTACCGCAATTCGTTCCCCTCGTAACACAATGAATGCCATCTCATCGCGGCCGCAAATAGACGCCATCGCGATAGAAAAACCGGCTTTCACCTTGACATCGGCAAGACAAGAAATTCTGCGTATATAAATATTACGGTTAGAATAGAAGACTGCGAACTGGCAGTATTAACGTAACAGCTGTGAGAATAGAAAATATTATAAATTGAATCTAAAAAATGCGAGAAAAAAGAGTTAAGAAGAAAAAAAGGGGAAAAGGCTTGTAGGAATATCAAAGAAAACCAATATTAAGACAAGTAATAAAAAAAATGAAACGTAAAGAAAGAAAAGGGTGAAAGGAAATTGGCAGCAGAAGTGGAGGAAACTGGGAAGCACCGATGGCTTTATTGACATGGGTCGCCGTAATGGGAGGCGGAGGGAAGCTCTGCCCAAGACACGGCTCGCGCGCCCGGAAACGCCTTGTAGCGCGCTCGGCCCGCACGCCCAAATTGCGGCCATTAGACGGCGAGACAAGGGAGCACGGGCGCGCCCGCGTCCACGGCTCCGGCCTCATCGACTCAACCGACTCCACCACCTCAACCGACTCAACCGCCTCGTCCAGGCAGACGACTGGCCGCCGAGAAAAACTGCTCGCCTGCACAAAACCTCGCAGATAATTAACCGTCAAAAGTAAGCGGATTCCCGCCGCGGTCACCATCGCTCATCGTCCCCACGGGGAGCCGGGTGAGGGGGGCGGCGAGAGGAGGGGACGGCCCGCGAGCGACACGAGGCGACGCGCAGACATACAGCTTCCGACGGTTGTAATGGTGGGGCCTGCGTGGCCAACGCGAGATTTGCCGGCTCGTCGACCGGCGCGGAATTGAATTGCTGGACCTTGTGGAACCCCATCTTTTTGCCCAGCCTTGTTACCACCGCGGCGCGAGGAGAAAGACTGCAACGGGGTGGCGAATGGGCAATGGGAATGAGGGGGGAGAGGAAGAGCGGGGCTCTATCGCCCCGGGCGATGCGCCCGAGGGCGAAGGACGCCCCGAAGCCGGACGCCGCTCTTACTTCGTCGTCGGACACAGGTGGGGTGGGATTTCTCTCGGCATAGCGTTCATTAATCCGATTTCCAACACTAGCAACGCGGCTTTTTCTCAGCAAACGCAATTTAACGAAAAGTGGAACAAAATGGCGCGTCCATCATGTCCCCTTCCAGCGGCGGCGGATGAGTGGAGGAAAGCGGCGGCGGAGGCCGGGCGTCGAGACGGACGAGTCGCGACGCGCACTTTCGAATCTGCGCGGAGCGTGCGCGGCTGGGGGCGAGGCGTGGCGGGGCGGGGCGGAGCGCCTGGACCGGTTACTCCCCTCCCCGAAGAAAGAGTGGGGTGCTACTGATGGTGTTTGGACCAGTACTAGAGCACCTGCATTGTCATTCGCGATACATCAATATACACGCCTCCCAGGCACAAAAAAGTTTTATGGAACGTAATTTTATCAAAGAAGAGATTTCGCAATTTTTAAATTTACAATAGTCAGTCAAATAATTAAGAATATACGTTTGTTCCATTTCGTTCATTATTAATTCACGTCAATATACAGATTTTCTAATGCTCTATGACAAATGACATATCCATTTATGTCACTGTGGTCTTGACCTTCCAATGAAATTTTGATTTTTTTTTCGAAACTTAACTATAACCCAATATCGCAAATCTTTCAAACAATTGTTTTGTCTCTCTTGCACAATGTTAAACTACTGAGAATCAATATATTTGAGTTTCTTTGAAAGATTTCTTATTTTCTGTTGTGTTGGTACACAATTGTAGTAAAACGAATTATCAAGTTCCTTTATCAACAAGACCGGGAACGTTTAAAACGCAGTCGACAATTATACAGATTAGTGTTCTCGATGCGAAAGCAAATGCCCTTCAGCACACGTCACACATTCTAACGCAAAGATGACCACTTGCCTCGCCAACGGACGCCACCATGGCACACATATCTTCTTCAAAATACAGAACCTCAACCACGCAACAGCTTACTTGCACGAGCAGCGTCCAAAGGACGACGAGAAGGACGAGCAGAGTGTGGCACACGCAATGCATGAAGCGGCGGCGGCCGGACGGGCCCTCGAGTCATGCAAGCACACGGGGCAGCGCACAAGCTCTCTTGCAGCTGCTCTGGCGACACGGGCTCCGTCGGGGCTGGGGGCGCACTGCGAGTTGCGGAGCGGGAGGGGGAGGGAGCATTCCCGAGCGATAAGGCTGCCGGCGGCGATAAGCCACGGGTGGAGAGGGGTGGGAGGGAAGGAGGAGTGTGGGCGAGGGGAGGTGAGAAGAGGGTAATGCACGCGAGTTGATGACAAATCTAGTTCTTTTTTCTGTATTATCCCTTAACCTTCCCCCTTCCTTAATCGACTATCAACGCCGCGAGATCAGAGGTTCAAAGCGAATAACGACAGACGAGCACAAGGGTACAGTTCCGTGACTTCAATGTACTTGGTTGAACCTACTTTTGCGTGCTTACTTTTGTGGTAACGTGGCCACTTTTAATTTCGTGCGTTTTGTACGAATGTATGTTTCAATGACTGAGTTGTATTAAATTTTTTTTTCCAACAACACAATATCGTTTCACGAAAGTAAGAGCCCCACCAGAAGAAGAAAGAAAGAAAGAATAAGAGGAAGATTAAAGAAAGAAAGAAAGAAAGAAAGAAAGAAAGAAAGAAAGAACGAAAGAAAAGAAAGAAAGGAAAGGAGAGAGGAGAGAGAGAGAGAGAGAGAGAGAGAGAAGAGAGAGAGAGGAGAGAGAGGGAGGGAGAGAGAGGGAGAGAGAGGGAGAGAGAGAGAAAGAGAGATAATATTTATACCATGCATATTATTTTGGGTGTTAAGAATTTAGAATTTGTGGAGATGTTCTATGACAAGAGATACAAAAGATTCTCCTCAACCAACAGCTCAATCATCAGTCAAAATCAATTGCTCAATCTACGGCTATTTTCGAACTATTGTTGTTCAGTCTCTTTATTAAAATTTGTGAATTCGTTTTTTCTTAATAAACTTTTAAAAATACTTAATTATAATATAAACTTTTAACAAAATATTTTGGCACAAAATGCCTTGCCCACACTGAAGGATGTTTTGTGTCAACAGCCAGCGACGGAAGACGTAGCCTCGTCCTCCCGTTGTACACGCATGGTGAAACTTCGACAGCGACTTAAAAGCATTTCGCTAACGCCATTTTGTTCGTGGATTCGCGTGATCGTTCTCCATGTTCTGGCGGAAGTGAGACGATTCCTTCACGTACGGCACGACAAGGAATAAAAGCTGGATGTCTCTTTTTTCTTATTCTGTGTCCCTTACTTCATTCTAGCGCTTTTGTTGAAGGAGAAAAGATGATATTGGCTCTGGTAAATCGATGAATCCATCTTATTATCTTAGTGACCATCTAATTTCCTTCGTTCTATTCTCCTTCGTTGTCCTAGTTTTTCTGTAGAAAACGCATTTGGATGAACGAGATTCGTTGAAGTGAATCTGTGACTGAAAATAAAACGTTGGTGTGTTAAAAGAAAAGTTGACGACATACCAAGTGTTCTCGATTTTGGTCGACTTGTCAGAAAATATTTATGTTTACTCACTTGTACTGAAGCAACTATATGAAATTCCCATTTTCGTTCTCATAAACTTTGAAAATATTGAAATAGGCTCCAACTTTACAAATGAAATTATAATAATGAATGTTTGGAAATGATACTTCAGAACTATCAAATTATTACACTTAACATATCAGAAAGTATCAACATTTGTCAGTGCGACCCCATATTGATATATAAATTGCGATTCCTCAAAGGTTCTTAATTTTTTACATTTATAATTTGTTTGTCATGACTAGCCGTATTAAACAAATTATTAAATTCCAGAACTAACGACAATTTTCTAGTTCAGAATGTCTGTGCCCATACCAAAAGGACCGCCTCAGCTGTGTAGTTAGACGCCAAAGGCAAGTGAAAACGTAATTTGAGCGTGAAGGACGTTGGCAACGACGAAAACTATTTTACCTCGTCATCATTCCGGTCATTTGTCAGCATCTTTCTCTCTCTCTCTCTTTTCTTTTTAAACTCGTCGGTCTCGTATTTGTGTCTTTTTATAGTCGCACGTTCCCTTTTATTCTTAGCATGTCAGACGCCGCATTTCTCTCCCTTTCCCCTCTGCTTTGCAATATTCATTCTGGCTTCCTTATGAATTCATTTCCAAACACACCTATGCTTACGATGCCTCTAAACGGTTGTTAATCTCATTCTTTATTCTCCTCTTGTACTCCTTTTACTGCAACGCGAGTACGACATCCTCAAAGGCTGCCATAAGTTCCAAACTGCCCTGGAGATCAACATCGATTTGGCTGGCTATAGACGAGCCTGTACGTCAGCAGATACCAAATGCGTTTGAAGTCGACGAGCAACATGCTAATTATAATGACCGGTTGATTCATTTGAGTCTTTATGGTAGGATAACGATCCACTGTAGCGTCATTAATTAATCTTTTACCTGCGTTGACTGTAAGGGATTATTGCAGGATAATATAAAGAGATTGAAATCGAACAACCACGAGATCATGACTCCATTTTTTTGCATTCAAATGGAAAGCTCCTGTTGTGGGCCACTGTGTCGATGGATGGAATTGACACAAGACAAGCGTTAAGGGTTAAAGAGAAAATTAGCGGAAGCAAACAAGTTTTAGGAATCACAGCCCAGGGCGGAACTCCTAAGTTAAAGCGAACTTCCCGGGCGCAGGAGTCCCGTGGGCGGTGCAGGATCCCACTCGCCTCAGGGAGCTCGTCCAACACGGAGAAGCGCTCGCGATTAATTAGCTGCGTAGTTCACAATTAATCGATGAAATGTTCAACCTCAAACAGCATTTCTTTTCACACTGCTGAAATAACTAAAAGCAAATTGAAATATTCTAGTGACCATTAACGATGTAATCGCTTAATTCGTAATGAATTAATGCACATTAACTTTATATGAATAAATCGTACAAAAATGAGTTGCATCAAAGAAATTTTACTTTTATATTTTCTGCGCTTATATTACCTGCACTATACTGGTACAGTTTAGGACTACTAACCGCTAACGACGACTGCTCTATCTCTCACTCTTTTGCAGAATCATCCACTACGTTGTTCGTGTAATTTTAGTGCTAGGAGTACCTACAACTCTGTGGCAGAGTTTGGGACCGCCGGGGGGTAGAACATTCAACATCAAAGTGTATTTCGCTTCGCAAATTTATGAGGTTTAGTAAATGCGAAAGACGCCGCCCTCGTTAAATTTCATTCGTTCGAGAACAAAGAATTCATATTAACAAACGGATTAAAACAAGAAGACGCAGATACTCGAATATTTTCTTGTGTTTTTACTTGAATCGTCCAAGCAAAAAAAATAATTTGTGCAGGAATGCGATTTTCATTCACGAATTAAGTTACAAAATGTTGAAATGGTATCCGTCTCACTTTTCAATTATTTAGTACCACTATTGAGTTATATTTCGGTCCGAAGGGTCGCGGGTTCGAGTCCCGCCTTAGGCATTGTTTGTCCATGGACTTTCATGTAGTATGTGTTGTCGCGGAAGGCCACGCTGGCCCCAGATCAGAGAAGCCCGCAAGTGTGTTGGTATCTACTGCCTGGTCGAATATGCGTCCCTTCGGAACGTACAAGGTAACCGGCTGTAGACTGGATAAAAGCCGTAGTAAAAATATTTATATACCACTTTTCGACCACACACAAAGTATTATTCAAGATTCTCAGTTTTCACAACTTTCTTGAATGCTTTTCTTTAGTCGTAAGGACATATCGGCAGCGCACGCAAACAGCGTTGGATCTGGGCGTTCACGTCGGCCAGCAGTTCACCCAAACCAGGCAGATGGCGGGCGCCCAGACCGGGACCGGTCGACCGGGACGGGAGCACGGGGTGCACATGGAGATGCGAGCCCGCGCGTATTCCGGTTGTCTCCCATCGGCCCCGCTTTCTACACGTGTCTACCCGCCCGCCCCTGCTCACTCCGCCGCCGCCACCGCCGCCGAGACACACCGCCGCATCAGCTCACTGCACTTCCCAACTACCAATTCCCGAGACCGGCACGTCTCTCCAACGCAAAGGACAGCGTGCATATTTTTACATACTCAAAGGAGAACCTCTTTCATTCAACAAAGTGTACATGCGAACATTACAATGAACAATTAATAAATAAAGCATCTCGTTTGAAGGGAAAGAGTTTCTCCGAGTTAATGTTTCCTTGGATGGAACTTACACCGATGTTCTTCGGCATCGTACCGTTAACATCTCATTTGTTCCAATAGCATTTGGCATAAAATTACCTCTGCAGAATCGATAATTTGTTGTTCAAGCACACTTTGCAATTATTTACTCGTCTGCTGCATTTATTCAAGATCTAAGCTCAAAACTTTAAATCGAGGTTTTAAAATACATTGAGTGTCATTACTGCTTATTAAATGAATTGCCAAATGACATTTCGTAGTTTAGATAAGTAGTTGACACCAGCCGTTTCCGTACACCACTAGATACTTCACAAAAACATTGAAGGTTTCAAACGTTATTTTAAACAAAAATGACAATTTCGAGCAATTTCACGATTTGCATTTCATAGAGTCAATCCAATTGAAAGGCCCCACTTCACAGAAACACTTCAAAGTGTTTACAGTTCGCAGATTCCGAGCAATGAAAATAAGAATTTATTTGATCTGTTGGTTAAGCCATTGTTAATTGATTGTCTTTTAGAGATATAAAAACAGCTTATTTAATAAAGAATCGACAAATTAAACAGACAGACACAGCAAGCAATCTAAATGTTGATCAACCCACTCTTTTTATGTACATAAGAGAATCGCATTATTTAACAAATTAAAAACTTTTTGTCACTGTCAATATGTTAAGAAAGAATCACAAATAACAAATGAAATAAAAATAAATATAATTGTAATAAACGTTGGTATAAATTGTTTACTGCGTACGTCTCTTTAATTGGTTGACCCCATCGAATGTATAATGATTCGCAGGCATTAATTAAAAACCCTATGCATATTATTTAGCTTCGTTCTGCAGCCTCCCCTTTTCCTCCGCCGCCAGCGCCGCCTAGAGGAGCCCGCGGCGTCCAGCAATTAGCACCTGCCGCCGCCGCCACCGCCGACTTTACATGTGCACGAAATGAACCGTGTCACCCTGACCTCCATACGCGCGGAAGACTTCCAACAGGTGTTTCCCCGCCGGTAAGGCCGCCTCGCCGCACCGTCGCGGTCGACCTCTCCTCCGCCGCGTGATCTTCCTGCGTCATCGTCTCCTATCGTCCCCGTCAACGCCGCACTTCGTCCCCTCCCTAAACTGCCTGAGCAGTTAGCGCAGGTTTTCGTTTCACTGCCTTTTTTAAGGCACAATACCACAACAACTATGATTCATCTCCCAGGGAGAGGAAATTTCCTATCAAACGCACGTAGAAATTAAAGAAATGGTTTTAATGTGTAGGTGAAGAGCAAGAAAAAAATAAATAGTATTAGTAATACGAAAGTTGTGGTATCTAAGGAACGTTCGAAGCAGATCATTTTCAAGCGCAACATTCTTTCCAAATTGGTCAAAATATCGAATCAGAAGTACTACGCCAATATGCTATTTCAAATATTTCAACCCTTGAATATCGTACATATTTATTACCCAATATTTTGTTTCTAATGGGTTTGTTTATAATATAGTATAAACTTAATTATATATATTTGTATCTGAGCATATCATTTATCAACATGCTACAAATAACTGGTAATCTTCAACTGGACAGCGAAGTTCATAAATTCTCAAATTAGCAGTCACTTCATTTACCACAAAAGATCTCGCCATTTCCATCGCAACAATCATCGCAGAATCGTCTTCAATTCAATATGGCCGTGATACCCCTATTTCTTCGCTACACGCGTGTTGTTGCCACGCCCCCAACGACAGCTCGTGACAACTCACGTCCTGCAGCGCTTCAAGATCCAGCCGAGGTTCCTGACACTGATGTTTATTAACCTGCCCGGCTTGCGGTAAAGAGACACAGGCGCTGCCGCCCGCACTGTGACGCACCATTCAGCAGGAAAGTCACATGGCACTGAAGTGGCCTGCAAAGTATTTACGTAAGCAACTGCGGTGCATGAAAGCAACGACACTAACGAAATCCCCGTTAGTAATATTTCGACGCAATGGCTTCTTGAAATGTCTGCTTTCTGTCACGATTTATCAAGGGAGTCATTAACTATAGGTTGGTAATAATGACAAAAATAAATAGTTGACAAACATGACGAATAGTACGTAGGATATTACTGCCATTGGGGGACTTGCACATATTTTACGCATAGGAATGGTCATAAAGCAAGTTATCCACTCTTCTCGACGCAACAGCAACATCACTAATGCAATTCTTACAGCACGTAAATATTAAACACACGGCCTCCATTTACGGAAAGCAGAGATAAAGCCTAACCATTAAGCAATTTTCCAAGGGGGGGGGTGGAATTTCCAAGACAGGATCCGTCGAAGACACTGACCCAAGACGATCCGGTTTCTGACTGATTACGGAATTCCACAGGC
>BOPP01000001.1:21301788-21328369 GCA_017312745.1 Gryllus bimaculatus
AGGGACGGCGGCCTCCGCCGGAAACATTCGCGGCGCGCCACACGCCCAATCCGCGGACTTAAATAGGGAGGCCCCGGCGGAAGTGGGTAAGATGAGCCCCCACACAGCCACGCCCTCTGCGATTGAATTCGCACACCTACATGCCGCTCATTCTGCGATGGCCCTTCTTCGCTCGGAGCTTCTCAGAGGTACGTTACACAGGGACGCTGGGGAAGATCAATTTCTCAATGATAGGACCAAAGAATGTACTCAATTGATTACCAACCCTAAAACGTCAATTTAATGATATCAATTCGATACATGTATACAGTAATACCATACGACAGAACGCAACGCAAAACCATCATGGAAATTCCTGTTTGGAAAATTATAATTATTTGATTTGCAGGATGTAACAAAATATTTGAAAAGTGGCCGAAGTTTCCAGTCCTGAGAACACTCAAGTAGACAAACAAAATCGGGAAATAAGGAGAGATGTTCATCAACTGAAAGAGCATGCTCTAGAGACAAGGGCGCTCATTTTAATGGTCACTGCAAGTGCATTTCACACTTGCTACATTAATCAAACGAGTTCTGGTAAAATTTCCCTGCTGTTAATCACTGGAAGAAAGATTTCACTAACCTACAAAATACCCAGTACATTTATGAGAACTATACGAAGTGTCCTTGATAATGAACACATTTTTTTTAATTGTTGAAGTGATGCTTTACATAAATCTGAATTGATATTGTTTGATAGTGATATTACTTGACAGAATATGAAATACATTGTATACGATGTAATTACTGAGATAAGAATTTTGAACCTTGAGAGGAAATAAACGCTTTAAAGGAACGTCAAAAAAGTAGAAAATAAATTAAACTTGAAATCAAGTGAAGCAGTCTTGCATAATACGATATAAGTGATGTGTTCAGAGAAATGAACGTAAGCAAAACGAATTTTATTCAATAAATGTACATAGTCTACAATTATTTTTGTCTTCGAACTACTTATGATTTAGCCAGTACACGACATCAGATCACTTGCGGATTTCCCACGAGATGGAAGAGCTTCAAAGGCTTGAGCAAAGCAATGAGATTCGGCAACAATGTTACGGTGCGTAAAAGGCGGAGGCGGCAACTGAGCGAACAAACACCTAACAAGAACATGGAGACGTATACCACAAGGAAAGATGTTCGCGCCCTGCAAAGACTATAATGCAGCTCGAACACAAGCGGCGAGTTACACAAGAACGGGACGGTTTATACGTCCTTGCGACTCATTTATTTGCCGTGTTTAACAAAACGAGACTCACACACACATGCACGTGAACCAGTTAACAGCGTTCGCAAAAAGGTTGAAGGCGATTGTCGGTGCGTTTCTCACGGGCCGATGAGGGGGGGGGGAGACGGCAAGGAAGGAGATTATGAAGAGAAAACAAGCAAAAGCACCGGATACACGGCGGCTAAGTGCAGGTGCCACTGGGGAAGAGCGGGGAAGGTCGAGAGTCGAGTCAGTGCCTCTCGAGAACGCTACAAGCGGAGCGACGGCTAAGAGGCATGAAGTCAGACCCTTGACAGCTGTTACCATTGTCAAGCACCTTTACGATTTTAAAAATACTAAGATTTGGCGTTAATAGTTTTCAGAGAATTCGAACGATTGTTCGTAGTTGTATACTGGTAGTTAATGTTTATTTGAGAACAGGTGTACGTAAACTTCTAATTTTGAGAAGTGGAAGAATTCCAACCGTGAGATAAGAAATTGTATTTTCACAACTGAAAAGGGGTCTTGACTTACATATAAAATAGTTCTTTCTATAGAATACTGCCAAACACCACACGAAAAGCTTTTGTTTCAAGTTCCATAGGAAAAAAACCATTTTTTGAGCAATAGGTTCTATAAAGTCAGTGACTGGTAGCAGTTTTAACTCTAATGTTTATTATAAAAATTCGACTCCAAGATATTATCGAATGTCTTAAAATTAAACAAAATCACGAGATGAAGCACATTTACTAATCTGTTGGCCAACAGCGACTTGATTCAAAATTACAAAAAATAAAGCAAAATTATTATCATTATCAGAAAATACACACGCTCTAATGGCACCACGTTTATACTTTCAAACCGGACTCGTGTCGAGTTATAATTTATGTAAACGAAACAAAACACTTTGTTCAGTTGTTCACAAAAAATATTCGATCCTGACGGGCAATCAGGATGAGCTCCCGGAACCGCATTCTTTTAAGGAACAAGCTTCCACAACATCTGCCCGGAGGCTCAAGTACTGGAATATCACGCAACATGCAGCACAAGATGGCCGCCCCTTCTACACCCTTCAACTTAAAATAATTCCGCCTTCTGCATGCGCAATCAAGTCTGTAATCTCCGACAACGTTCCGCGCCGTCGTGAATGTGCATTCATAAGGAGTCTAAAATGAGGAACACAGCAGCCACTAGACCATATTTCGTTTATTGTAGTATGTCGGTACGTGTAATCCACGAACTGTTTCATTCAAAGCAATCGTGCAGGAAACTTCCACTTTTCCTTCAAACAGTTTCTCCAGTCAACCCAGTTAACATTCGGGAATCGAAAACGTGCCAATGAACGGGTTTTGAACGAAGCGTGAAACTGTGAACGAGAAAGGATGTTCATCAAGTCAGGTAGGTAGTGTTAAGTTGAAAATCATGGAAATGAACTTCCTTGGACGAAGACAAAACTCATGATAACTCAAAATTTTCCAGAAAAACAAAATTGGGCGCGTAAAAGTATTGAAATTGTCAAAACAACGTGGAGAATTGAATGTTTTCTAATAAATTCATTTCGTCTTTTACAATATTACCACCGGGTATTGCAACTTAGTATTGGTTGAACGGATGGCTATCGAAAACTTCTTCAAAATACATAAGAGATAATAGCCAAAATGTAAAACTTATTTGCCTTTTTAAAAATAATTATTACACAGAAAGTAATATTTTCTTATGTGTTCCTGCTAAAAACGCTCGGTATTCATAATTCAACTTGCCTTTGGTTGAGGGTAGAGATTCCAGAACATAAAAAAACCAAAAACAATACACTTCTCCCCACGTTTCCGAACTCCGCGTTTGAAAGACAGAGCCCCATTCGCGAAACAGGCCATCGATGTTCCTGCGTCTGAACAATGGCTTGCATGTTTCCATTTCCCACCGATGCACTTTCTATTACATTCTCTGGGCGCGGCGAGTGGGCCGTGGGCCAGGCAGCGCTGACCCGGGTGGGCGAGAGGATGGGCGGCTCGCCGGGGCTGAGCGTGGACTCCCACGGTAGCGCGCCCTCTGGCGGGAGGCAGAGAGAAAGAGAGAGAATGGGTAGATGGCGGATGTTCGAGCCTGCTTCAACGGAGGCTCTCTGTTTGTGCGGCGTACGCGGAGGAGGCGACGAGCACAGAAATGCTTTTGGGGAGTGGGAGGAAGCTGAGGGTAGATGCACGACCGAGATGTAAAAGAAAGCTCGTAGAAATTTGCGAGTATGTAGGCATGCTTCTAGCACACAATACAATACAGCCTGGCTACTACACGCTAAAATTTACTTGAGTAATTTAATTAGCTTTGCTCTGCGACGTATTTCACGCGCGTCATAAGCAGATTTAAAGGAAGATGAAAAGGAAGTCAATCAGATGATTTTTGCGACCTGAAAACCAACTAGGAAATCAGGGTTTGATATTGGTATCTATATTCGATAGACACAAGTTCTTAATGAAGAACTAATGCTGTTATCTGCCGAGTTCTTTTTTTTTCACAAATAAGCACACGTGATAATGCTCCTGGGTCCAGAAATATGGTATGTGCTCTGTACTCCAAGTTAGTATTCTGAGGACGGCTGCTACACTGATTCGCTTTTCCTGTGATTCCTTCTAATCAATTACAGGAAGATACTGGAGCATCACCTCAAACAACGAGCCAAGTGATTGATTATTCTGCATTTCCTGGCGCATCAACTCTTATGCTGTAGTAGTTAGTGTCGTAACTGTAGTGCAAGTTATATCTCGGGAGGTGGCGATGTTCCTCCCCTGCTCGAACGAGCGATCCTGCGCCAAACTACATGTCAGATTCCGGGGGTTCCCTTCTCCAGATATCTCCTCCGGCAAGGCATAGCCCCGGGAAGAGCTCAAAGTTCCCTCACGTGCAGTAGTGTAGTACATGCAAGTGTGTGTGAATGTGTGTGTGTGTGTGTGTGTGTGTGTGTGTGTGTGTGCGAGCAAGGGAAAAAGACAACTTATGGATAAAGAAGACCATAACACGTTTGTTGAGATATTGCTCCGGCATTCGAATCGGTTATTGAGTGAAGAAGACACGTAAAACTACACATCAGAGAAGCCCACCCCCCAAAAAGTGGCTGAATGCGAACTGGCTGTGAAGGTAGCCAGTGTCGAAAATTTGCCGTCGTCGGGACACGAACCCTAGGAGCAAGGAGAACTCAACAGAAGAAGCAACCTTAGGAGAACTGAAACATGAGTTAAAGCAACGAACGGCAATGATCGCGTATCAACCTAAATACAGACCACGCATTTTTAATGCTGCTCAAAACGTCTACGCGATGGTAAAATCACACGGTTCATGAAGAATGTGAACCATGGAAATTGATTTGCGTCGTGGAGCATGTGGTGGGTGAGCGGTGAGAGGGGAAGTAGGAAAGGTGCGCAGCAACGCCAGCTTCCGCCAGAGGTCGCCCGCCAGCGCAGATCACCTCGCGATAACAGAAGAGGAACGCTGCCCGACGCTGAGCGAGGGCGCGGGGGGCAGCGGAAAGGTCGACTGACGGACGGAAGACTCGCTCGCGCATTAATAAAAGAATCGAAACCGCTCCGTGTGAAGGTATGAACGTTAAAGAGCAGCTCGATACACGAGAAAAATTTCTCCATAGGAAGTTGGGAGCAATAACTGTACTGAAAAGCTGTAGAGGTAAGAAAAGAAAAAAAACTCTGAAAAATTTGCTTGAGAACACATATTCGAAATTGATGATAAAGTGTAAAACATTTGGGGCAAATGAGTTAATAATTAAATTATATTATAAAAATTTAAAAAATGCAATAATTATTTACAAAAAATTATTACATAATAAAATGTTTTGCAGTTGAACTCTACTCACAAAAAAACTGTACATGAAACCAAACCCAACGAAATGCAATATTTATGAAAAATACGTAGAAGGAAATAAAAGTTCAACTGTTAAAACCAAAAGAATTTTTATCTGAAACAAACATGTAACTAATCCAAATTTATACATAAAACAATAATTAATTGAATACATGAGCCTAGCTGAACTAATAATTTGGCATATCTGAAGCAATGTTGGTAAATTAAAAAAATGATTTATTTATCGAAGCGGATACTCAAGTCGTCAAAAGGATATTTATCATCCGGTAATATGGTTTCTAAGGACTATCTCGCGATTGAGAAAATAATTTGACTTGTAACGAAATATCCGTGCCTCCTATGTGATGTTTTCACATTACATTCACCCGTTCATTATGCAAATGGGAGATAGTGAACATGGATTAAAAATCTCTCACGCAAAAATAGAACTGGAAACCATGGAGGTAATCTGCTGCGTTATGACACAACCTATTCGCCAGCTGATTCATTCGGGAAGAAAACTTTCGCTCTAATCATTTAAATAAACACGAAATTGTATTTTAGAATTTTAAATTACATTTTCTACTCGTTTTCCCTCAGTTTTTCGTATTGGAGGTCAGTATTCTTTAGCATTTCTAGCACATACTCCCTGCAACTCAACAAAATAAAAATTATTAGAGAATAAACCATAAACCATTAGGGAAGTTACCTTACAATGTCTAGTTCATTTCTGTCAGCTAAACAAAATTACACTTTCTGAGTCGTGTATGGTTATGTTCCTTGAAACGAAATACATTTTCGAATGGAGGCGATTACGAACGCCCGAATGAATGAATAGACACATGGCCGAACGAAAGAATACGATGATGATCCTGACCAGGAGGAAATTCAGTGAAGCTGCAGCGGAATGGTCAACAAGGGAGAGCGTCACCCCGAGAAATCTTGCTTTCCCACATGAGGAGGGGGGAAAACTGGTATTTGCAACAAGGTGTGATGGGTGGAATGGTCCATCATACCTCTCCAAGCCATCTTTTTACAAAGGGGGTGCGGCGTCCTTTGGGCAGCGCAGGCGGCCCACGGCGAGAGGGCAACGGCACGCGCGGGCGCACATCCCGTCCACCGTCGCCGTCTCCACTCACCACCCCCGCCCACGCCATCAGCGGACGCCGCCCCGCGTGAGTTATGAAGGCTGGGCCGCCGCGCCGTGCCGCGGCCTTTGACCCTGCGAGGGGGCAGCACCTGCTGCGCCCGCAGCCGAGCACGCGCACCAGTGCTTGAGGAAAAGGCTAACCCCCCGAACGCGGTGGGCGCCCCGCCCCTCCGTCCTCGCCGACGGCCGCTGTCGCTCACCCGCGCTCAGGCGCTCGCCGCACGCCTCCGCTTTCCCAACCGGTGCTTCCTAAGCGTTTTGTCATCAATCTCCTCGTCAGGGGGCGGATTGAACATTTTCTACAGGGAGGGCTAGGAATGTTAATAATAATAATAATAATAATAATAATAATAATAATAATAATAATAATAATAATAATAAGGGAAGAGAATAGGACGAAGAAAAGGAAAGAAACATCTCTCACGGTCCGTTCATGCGATTGGTGAAACCACAAATCAGATCAGTAGGCAGCAAGAATCCTCTTCCAAACAGCAACTGAACTTGTACCAAATACGAAACTCGCGTGGAAAATCCACTAATCGGGACTCGAACCCTTGAACCTCCCGGCTAATGATGCTGCAGAAGACGCCGCGACGGAGGCTTCGCAGCCGGTACCAGGCCCCCGAGAACGACGTCTTTAGCCGCCGCGCAACCGCGAGCGGCCGGGCTGTCCCGCACACGCCTCCCCTGTGATTAAACTTTGTGTACTTTTGGGCGGCCGCGCGCGCACTATTCGAACCGACCATAATACTCCTAATAAAGGGTGATGGGCCGCACTCAATGCGCTACTCATCAGGGTAAGGCCCTCGAGCAGGGCAATCAAGAGCGTTTCAAGTCGCGCCGCAACGCCGCGCCACCGTCGCCACCTCTGCCCAGGCGCTCCCGCAAGCGTCGTTGCCGTTGCCAACCGCGACCGCCAACACGTTAATAACCGCACTCAACCGCCCGAAGCCTTCACGCAGGCCGTCACTGTTGTCTTCATCATCATCACTATTGTTGTCATGAGAGATGTACTTTCAACCTGTGGGTGTTACTACCCAAATTATTGTAATCGCAAAGCTTTGCTCAGTTTATGAGCCCCAAGGGTTTCTACGTCTTTCTCATTTTTCTACTGACCAATTACATATTTAGAAACATAATTAAAATGTATTCATTACTTCATTCTCCAAACCCGGACCTAGCAGAATATATATTTATTGCACGGCCTCCATTTTATTTCGAATGCCGTTGTTTCGTCATCACAACATGAGAACCAAATATCAAATTATCACTGTGGTAGTCATCTATTTATTCCACTGTTCCACCACTGGCTTCAGGCTTACGATCTTGTCATCGGCATCTCTTCCTTCTTCTTTACCTACTTTTTTTTGACATCAATTCACGAATCATACTAAAACTGCCGAATGTTACGAACTTGGCCAACAGGGCGACTGCGAGTCTCCCCGCCTCTCCCACTCTCAACATCGCAGCTTCATCTCCGCTGCCAACTCCGCTAACGCACCGACTCAGCGAAATCTGTGTACCAACGCCTCCGAGTGGGCCAACCCACCCAATGTGTCCCGTCACCCGCACCTCCTCCACGACCATCGCATCGCCTTCGCCTCCGCGGAGAGGTTGCGATTCGACCGCATCCGATGTTAATTCTGCGGTTGCGCTCAGCGATCGCGCTGCTTCTTTTTGCGCGCGGCCAAACCGGCTGCCCGCGCCGCACGGGCCCCCAGACGCGCTCTGCCCCGGCCCCACCGCCCGCCGGAATCACGCCCAGACGTTCACGAAACCCTAGGATGGGCGGCGGTACGGTACAGGCGGAAACGGTACGTAAATTTGCAAAATTTTAGTTCTTTTCACGTAATTTTCGGTGAGTCATGTTAAAAAACGCATTTACAGGATTTCATTAAACCAAAAGGCTTAATTTGTTTCTTTAATGTTTTTCACAAATGGATCATCGGTCACTTAATATGGCATACTACGTCCTATTTTCAAGCCTCATTCAAACCTCTGAATTATCGAAATTTACAACAGTTCACGATTTTTGACACATTTCGTAATGCAATAAATTTCTCAATATTAGATCTGTATATCATTTTCAAATTTCGCACCCTTTTTCAAAAGTTACTTACCGTGTATGGATACTCCTAAGAGAATTTCAAGTGAATGGTTTGGGGCATCACCAAAGCAATAACAAAACTAACAAAAACCCAAATTATACTTCAGTAGCAAATTCAATGTCCATAAACTAATCTGTTTCACAAAACCTTGAAAAATGCAAATACGCTTACAATGCTTTTTTAAAATAGTTATTTTCATATTAAGTGATTGAGTGGGTAGTTCTTTCATGGTCGAGATTGATTTTTTCCTGAGAGTAGGTCCGTAGGTCGTTTTAAATTGACAAAAGATATTTCATATTTCTGGGAATAGCATTGTATTATATAGGCTCACGAATGCAGAAGCGTTACTAAGGGTCTGTACACTGCGTTATATTTCCATGCGTGATATACTGTTCTTTTTTCACGGTAACAGTTGTTTTGGCAACCGAGATACTTCACGTAATATTATCTTTTCAAATAAATAAAAAGAATTTAGTTATTGCTAAGAAGAGATATGTAGCTTCCTTCTGGTTATTGCTAAGAAGAGATATGTAGCTTACTTTATCACCACATACCTTTCACATTATATTACATTACAAACATTACATACGAGCATTACTTTCCTAAATCGGTTTCTAATTTGCATTCCTACAAACAAAGGCTTATGTCTTTTCTTACTTCGTCGCACTGGTTGGCGAGAATCTACAAAAAACAGTGTTAATTAGTGTTAAATTAAGAACAATTATCAATGTAAGTACATCAGTTTAAATCATTCTTCGAAACGGTTCTCCAACAATTCATACCGTCACAGTTTTCCATATCTAGTCACTCTTTCCAGGTAACTGGTATGTCAATTGTTCTTTCTGAAAGCTCATTCACATGAAACGAAATCACTGAAACTTGTCGCTGTCACTGTGAACCACTATAATAATCACTACCTTTCACGATGACAGGCAGCACACTTATCTTTTCTCATGAGACTTCCACCTGAACATTAATTATAATGCAACCTAAGTGGAAGTCGATGGCTTCCGTAATGGGCTGTTCAGTTCACTTTCAATCGACGTCTATATAATTGCTGACCTGTCACCTCTCCATTATCTTCCACACTTTTTAAATCTTACATTCTTTAATATATTAATTCAGATCAAATATCAATAACAAATCTTCTATCCTTATTACCAATTTATATACAAGAGTTGTACATTTATATTACAAAATAGTATTTTCGATTTTCATATGAGCAATTTTAAAACCATTGGTGAAGCATCAATTATCATAACCTTTCTGATTCTTGGAGGTAACGCGGAAGAAGCATATTGGTTCTACCTTCATGTGAATTATATATAGGTCAAAAATGAATAATTAATAAACGACTCGTGAGAAAACTCAGGGTCACGTATTGATGATAAATTATGAAGGAAACAAGAATAAATTATGAAGGAAGAGAAAGCGAAGAGATGTACGAGACTTGTCGCGAAGCAACTCCGCTAACAATCCTACGTCTTCCACAAACCTGAATTTTTAGTCTGGAACCAACGCCATCCACCTGCTTCATCTCCCGCACCCTGGGGGCGTTCCACTTCCATTTCCTTTACGACTCCCATATCACATACCTCACCACGCAGTGTCCGCTCCGACGCGGGTTCCAGGGCACGCCGAAAGAGTGTCGGCCACCCCACAGCCGGCGATTAGGCGCATCGCGGTCTTCTTTCTTTTTCTCGCCCGACGGCAGCGTCCTCCACTACCTCCTACTCCGGCAGCTCATTTGAATCCTCGTGCTCATACACACATACGCACGGACACACACACATGCGCGCGGCGCGTTACGACAGCCATAAACAACGGAGCGGCGGCGCGCGTCGAGTGATTGCGAGAGGCGCTCACCACATCGGCCCCAACCCCCGAGCATAAATCACCCGCTCCGCCCCCCGCTCTCTACCCGGCTTCTCTCCTCCCGCGTGTTGAACAAGCGAAGAGAGTACGAAGGTCGGCTAACTCGCGGAGGTGCAAGGTGGAGTCATAGTTTCTACAATACATCAGATATTATACTGACTTCATGATGCTTACACAAGACACATTTATGATAATTTCAGTATTTTTTATTGTAAATGTACATTTTCTATAACAATTAACAACATTTTATTCGCGGTCTATTGTATTCTTGGACAGAAAACATAAATATAATCTTCAAACTATTGCTGAGTTGAAATACCTCATTTGGATCGTTTGGTTTCGGCCCAATTCGCAACGAAAGGTAGAAGCAGCAATGAGAAGCTTTAAATTTTCTTTCTAATGCGCCGTATGGTCGGCGATCTGAAATTTCTTTTTGCGGTTCTCTTCTATTATCCAAAATTTGCAGTTCAAATGTAGGCGAAGTAAATGCTGAAGCAGACGTGGGAGATTACATCTACACGATGCTGATTGTGGCGCAGATTAAACCAACGGAATGTTCCAGGAGCAATAATAATGACGATACTAACAATTTGTATAATGATGGTCAATATCATAAAATTAATAACCAACAATGGCAGTAATCTATAAATAAAGGTAATAGTCAATTATCAAAATGGATAGATCAAAGACGGAGATAATAATGCAGGTCGCGATTAGATATAAAGAATGACATATTGTCTACAGTAATATGTTTCGATTGTAGAGATAGTGCGATACATTATGGAAGAGAAAATGTGTGACGACGACTGTAATGGCAATGGTAGTGGAGTGAGCGGTGAAAACGTCTCCACTTTGCGCCAGCTGTGCAGAAGCACCCGCAATGGCGACCACCACAGCGGCAGACGAGACAACAAAATTAAAGACCAAATTGCCACATCAAACAATGTCACAAACTCAGTAACTAGTGATGCAAAGCAGGAGGCACGTAATAAAAACTGTTTCGTAATAATTACATTCAGCAGCAGCAATAGCCAGGATAACCCTCACCACACGTGGGAGCAGCAAAAAGTGTTTATTAATCTCATGTGCGTTATAGATCTAAGCCAAAATTCTAATTCAACTACTGTTCTGTTTTTAGAAGATAATATTTACAGATAGGCTACGGAATAATTTATAAATTGCATCGCCAAGCGAATGATGACGTGTTAGTCTCTTATCAGTGACATATATGAAAAACTTGTGTTTGACAGATATAATAATTCAGTCATTTTAGTACTATATGCAAGGGAGATCATAACGATTGGCTCAAAGGAACTCAAAAGTCAGTAGCAGTGTGCAGAACCCAACTCCGAAGCAACAATGACGGTATTAACCGTTCTGTATCTCTAACAACGACGTCACCAATAGCACTCGACACCTGTCGCCTCGTGTAGGTTGCATAAAACGACAATAGCGCTGCCAAGTATGCGGGCGGCCTTCACCCAAAAGACCTGGGATGGTTTCTCGTCGGCACCGCCGCCATCGTCTTCGCCTCCTGTGCTTTGTCGATGCCGCCGAGATTGCCCCCTTCTCTTTCTCGCCGACGCCACTGCCATCATCGCCATCGCTACCGCTGCCACCGCTACTGCCATCCTCGACATCGCCTCTGCTGTTACCGCCAGCCTTCGCATCTACGCCGCCTACATTACCATTGTCACAACCGCCGTCATTTCCACGTTAGCGATCGCCAGTTCCGCAAGCACAGCCACCGCTTCCGTCCGCCGCCACCCCCAACCCCACCTCCCCTCCACCGCCACCGCTTTCTCTCACCGCAGTTCCCGTTCACCTCTCCCCGTCCGCAGCCGCCGGTCACAGTGAAGCGTCTTAAAATGTGTGTCAATAGGTTCCAAAAGCACCCGACGGACGCCGCGCCGCGCCGCGCCGCGCCGCGCAGCACCCGGCGACGAGAGGAGGCGCTGCAATTTGGATCAAGCACTGGGTGCAACCGGTGGAGGCGACTTGACGACCGAACGAGGGTCTTCCACTGCGGCGACCGAATTAGAGAAATAATTGATGAGATCATGGGCAGGAAATGACAGAACGGTCAACAAAAAACCTTGTGTGAGAGGATGACGAAATGTGGAAGGTTTGGAAGAATGTTGATCCAGACGATCGTGATTTTGGAGGAAGTAATTAGAAGTAAGACTATAATGAAGGAAAGTATTTGATTAACTTTCACAAAAGAAGAGTAAACAACCTAGTCTGATGGCATGCGAAACTAAGTTAATATGTATAATGTTAAGGAATTTATTATTCTGGAAATTAATCCACGGTTCTGAACTTTCGTTACGTGAAGATACTTTACGTTCGTTTTCTGACGGCACACACTGTTCAATACATTTGTTGCTTGAATTCGTTTAATATGAAATAAAAATATACTTAGCATGTCTATACCCAATTATTTTAGAAAAAAACTTATTCCGTAAAAAAACAAGATAAGGAAATGACACTGAATGGTTATAATGATTTTTTTCTAGTATTGCAAATACATAATTAGTGTCTTTTGGCACAAAATGTGTCTAAATTTCCCAAATACTGTAACACACCCAAGGGTACATCAAAACACCCTGTGTGTTAATGAGGAAGTTTTGGTGACGAAGCACATCATGACATCATTTGCCACACGATCCACGACTTTATCGATATCGTAATTCTGAACTAAACTTCTTAACAAAACTGCTGATCGTCTGCCCTTCTCCTATCGCAGAATAAATGCAAATTACATGAAGACATGCATTACCAACCGCACATCGCAAATGCCACTTTGCAAAACGCATTCTCTTGGCGGTGCAGAACGCTTCACCGACAGATTACCGCCCTCCAATGCTCGTCCGCGCTCTATCATCTCCTCCGCAGATATCGCGGGATCTTCCGAGATAGCCGCAGTGTAATTTCCGAGTTTGCAAAGACGAAAGGCGCGCGTTCTCGAATTAGCGGCGTCTCGGCGAGCGACGCGTGTATTCACGGCATGGCAGGGGAGGCTGTAATCTGGCGAACGGGAGCGCGCCCGACCCAAATTGAATTAATTAGCCAATTACACCACCTGCGGAGCGCGGCGCGGAGCGTCAAAAACGAGCGAAGAGCTGCATGGTCGCGACAAAAAACCAGTATTAGCCGGCGCGGGGAAACGCTGCGCGACCGTCGACGGCGGGAAAAAGACCTGCGGTGAGGACGCGTCCCGCCCGCGCGGGGTACTTAGGTGACCATCCGGACGGTTCTTGAATTAGAGGTGTGGGAGAAAAGTGATTCGATACTTCCTTATTAGAGGAGAATGTCTGGCGTTCAGATTCTCTTGGGAACGAAGGGTTTTTTTGTATATACTATTTCGCTTCCCTTTTTCGTGTTTTTTTTTACTATTACTTTCATTAGAGGAATTAACATGAATGTTTATATCACAGTTACATGAAAATTGAATTACATTTAGCACCGTCAAAGAAAACATGCACAATGAATTGCAATATATTAAATATAGGTATCAATATAACACACTTACATACATCTTCAATAGATTCTTGAACGCTACATTACCCGAGTCAGTTTTTCTTCACAATCGTAGAATCGTATTTTAAACCACCCTATTTACAAATTATTTATGATTCCGATTTGGTACTTAATGCATTCATTAGTCACACTTCACTGGCTAGACACACAAAGACCTACGTTGTATTCAGTAAGCTTTACACTAACAATTTGTTTAGCAAATTGTACATGTTGCTGTCCCCAAATAAAGTTCACATACGCACGCACACGCACGGCACCGACACACACATGCTTGACCCATACCAGAGCTGCTTTTGTGGCGCGTGGCCTTTCCGGGGCGTGCGCGCGCACTACCCGATGCAAGAGTCGCCCTTCGCTCACCCATGTACGGACTCTCGCACTTTACGGCCTTTTTTTTCGCGGGTCGATATTTCAAAATTAACGAGACGCTATTTTATGGAGATGAATAGGCGAGGGTTATTTACGACTGCAAAAATTAAGGCACCCGTTGATTCTACCCGCGAGGATCAGCCGCAGGACGGGAGAGAGAGAGGGAGAAAAAAAGGTGAGAGCGCAACCTACACGTTTACGGTCTCTGCGCGTAATCCTGTCTTCTCTTTAGCACGCGTCGATGCGAGCGCGTGTGCTGGTGCTGCGGAGGAGATCGCTGTTCCTAATGGCGGACGTTGTAAAGCCGACAGTGACGAATATGATGATGGTGCCCCACGGCACGGCGACAGTCGACGTCGGTGCCCCCGGCTACGTCTCGCAAGGAACAAGTTTCGAGCCGTACTCGTCCAATGTGTTACGGTTACCGTGGCACCCGTTGAGAAAGAGAACACGCCCTTTATTAGCGGGGCGGTTCTTCCTCCATCATTCACCGACATCGGATTTATAGTCTTTTCAACGCGCCTCGCGACAAGCGGCGATTCTACTCTGGGATCGAGTGTTGGTCAGAGTCTGTACATATTGTGTGTAGCCATTCACTCGCGCAACGTTCCATCTCGGCCGCGCGATGAATCGGTCAGGGGCAAGTGAAGGAGTAACGCGAAGCCGGGAACACGCGCGGGCGACGGGCAGTGGTTGGTGGGTGTGTGGTGCCGGGCGGCGGGTGGGCGGCCCGGGCATGCAGTGGGCGGCGGTCCAGTGGAGCGGTGGGCGGCGGTCGGGGGGCGGGGGGCAGGAGGCGGGTGGGGGGCGGGCGGGCCCGGGGCGCGGGTCGTAGGGGCGGCGAGCGGGGGGCGGCGGGCGAGGAGGGGATGAGACGCGCGGCGCCGCTCACCGAACGCGATCCAGCGCCCAGCGGCCGGAGGAGGACGCGGCGAATTTCGTCACCTCGTTATATCTGCGCCGGTCGACGTGCTGGCCGGTCGCTTGTGAAGGACGCTGCGACAGCGAAAAAAGCGGCGACTGGGTGGGGAAAGGAGTGGAGGGGAGTTGCAGCTCGTGGTGTCTCTCCTTCTACAGCTAGGATCGGGTTCAAATCCCGAGCGATCCGCGTGAGCTGTGGTGGACAAAGTGGGTTTGCGTTTTCTCCGGGTTCTCCCGTTTTGCCAGTCCCTTACTGTATCACCGCTCCATTATCATTTACATCAAATTGCCATAACCTCCTCACATCATTCAGTGATACGGCTGCAATGCTGAGGCACATGCATCACAATAATGTTACACTAGATAAGCGAGGGAGAACTGATTGTACAGAATGTAAAAAAGGAGATTGCAGGAGATTCGTAGACTGGCTTTAATGGAGAAGATAATGATGAATGATTGGTGTGTAGTACAATGGGAATTAGAATGCGGTTGGGGATTAAGTTAAGAAAATGATCGACACTTAAATTTGTTCAAAGAGTTGGTTGTCCCGACCGGCATTCGAACCCGGGCCTTCTGGTTTACGCCCAGCTGCACTAACCACTAAGCTAATGATGCACTAATCATGAATACATTTGTTTTCAAAATTAGTAATATCTGTAAACGAAATGTATTGCACATTAGAACGATATTGATTTAGAAGAAGAGTGAGATATTAAAAAAATCGAAAAGGAAAAATATAAGAGAATGCAAACGTGGATGAATTATACTGTAATAATAATAATAATAATAATAATAATAATAATAATAATAATAATAAACACAGGAGAAGAAAATAACACGAGCATGGAGAACGAAATCCGGGTAAAGGAAAGGGTAGATTAAGATCTGTGAAAGGGAGGAAATTAAAAGAAAGGGGAGTGAGAATATGTAGTTACAATACGAACTTGAAAAACGACGCACCAAAAGTTCAACTGAGAGTAATAGACTGAAATCATCGAGCGACATGCAAGTAGAGACCCAGAAGAGCTCACATGCGAAAGAACATGCGGGGGAGTATTTGAGTGAGTTGAAGTGAGTCTTTGTGGGTTAACAGGCGGGAGGATGGCAGTATGTAGAACGCGAACCAAAGGCATTGTGACGAGGAGACACGGGGCGAATGCAAAGATAAAACGAACAAGAAGTCCAAAACCACAGACGAGTGGTAAGCAGTAACAAGCGTGAACCGACTATATAATCCCGTACAACAAAGGAAGTACGCTGAAGGGAATGTCAAGGAGAATAAGGCGATCGGCAGAGGAAGCTGTAGCGACCGGAGCGCTGTCTGGTGGTGGCTGCCGCATTGCAGGGCGCCCGTTGGCGGAGCAGATCCCGGGAGAAAGCGCCCGCGCTGTTTCTTAGGCTTATCGGTCATCAAGACGCTGCGCCCAAGATGGCTCGCGGTGCCCCGCTGGGTGATTTGCGACGTTCTCGCAAAGTATATGGTGTTTGACGGCCAAAAGAACGGAATGCAGAAAACCCATGATTAAACGAGCTGGAGATCGTGCATCACCAGCTCAAGTACTCACTTCACATCACTCACGGACAGTAAAATGCATTACGAAGTAGTTGCATGAACATTACACAATACAGCAAAAACTGCTTAGCTATTACGATGTATATTTGTGATAATGTTGCAAACTTCTTAAAAAACTTTCTCGTATTGCTATTAAAACAAGAATCAGTTGTTGAAAATGACATAAATACGCGAAAACAAACGTTTGCAAAATTTTGTGCGTAACACATGTCTGTTTATTTTTCTTTAAGAATTCCAATGTTGTATGTGTACTCAACCTCAATGACAGAATTCATCTGTCACACATTATCCTATCGTTTGAATAAAACTACGTTAAAAATTCCAACAATGCCCTGAGGACAGTAAAGCGACTCGACAACCTATTATTCACCCCCAACAAAACCGCACCCATCTGGGACAAAACGCGCAGAAGAATTCGCGGCGGCCGCGCGATGGCAAAGCTGCGCATCACCCGCGCAAGAAACGGCGCGGCGTCGGACAGCGCCGGACACCGAACACGTACCTGCAGCGCTCCATGGTCGGCGCGCGGGCGGCGACGCGGGTATGAATGGCGCGGCGAGTGCGGTAAGCACGCCGCGCCTGTCGCATAAATACGCGCGCCGCGCGCGCTCGCCCAGCCGGCCGGCGCCCCGGGCGACGCCGGCGCGGGAACGGCGGTGGCGGAGGCGGAGGCGAGGCGGAGGCGTGGCTGTGGCGGTGGCGGCGGCGGCGGTGGGCGGTGGCGTGGCGGTGGGCGGAGGCCGGTGTCGCTCTCCGGCGGTGCGTTGCGGTGGGCGGCCTGGCGGTGCGGGCGGCGGCGGTGGCGGTGCGCGGCGGTGGCGGGGCGGGTGGCGGTGGGCGCGTGGCGGTGCGGTGGGGCGGGGTGGCGGTGGTCGGTGGCGGTGGCGTGGCGGTGGCGCGTGGCGGTGCTGGCGTTGGCGTTGGCGGTGGCGGTGGCGGCGGCGGTGGAGGGCGGTGGCGTGGGGTGCGGTGGCGGTGGAGGCGGTGGCGGTGGCGTTGGCGGCGGCGGTGGTGCGGTGGCGGTGGGGGTGGCGGTGGGCGGGGTGGCGGTGGCGGTGGGCGTGGCGTGGCGGTGGCGGTGGCGGTGCAGCGGGCGGTGGCGGCGGCGGCGGCGGCGGTGGCGGTTGCTAAGGAAATTTGGCGGGTGAGCGGCCGCCGCCGACCCCGTTGCAGCCGGCGGCGGCACACAGGCGCCACCTATCGCCCCCACCGACCGCTCACTCTCCCACACGACCTTATGATCGCAGCTCGAATCTCCTTTGGACAACGCGGCGAATTATAAGATTATCATGTTCAGCGATAGACCCTGTGGTACTCCTAAACATTTTCTAGGTGTTTCAATTTTTTTTTTCATTTAAAATCCCACTTATTATCAATGGTAGACTTATCACGATACTATATGGATATCCGAAGACCTTTAAGCCGGTACGAGATCAAAACCCTCACATTAACATTTCTAACTTATCGATTCTTAGCATCCAAACCACATTGTTACTCCATCTCATCAAATCCGTGGAAATGTGATTTCAAAATGGCAAGATTTCGATTAATTGAAGTAACATGGTCAGTAAAATTCTTCAATCATTTAAAGTTCCCACTCGCTTTCTCCAGTTTACAATCGCCGCCCGAACTTAACGTACTCAGCACCGTCGAAGAAAACCAAACCAAAAGATAGGTGGAAATCACGTAATCTTCGTGGTTGCACAAAAGATGTAAATGTATGGGAGCGTCAAATCGCTAATAGGCTTCACCCTGTGTTGTTTGTAATAGAATCCGGTAGGGAGTGGAAATGAAGGCTGAAAGCGTTGTTGGATATACAACTCACTCTGAAAGGGAATGTCTGCCTCTTACGATTCGCCTAAACTTAACACCAGCAAATTATAAGAACGTGCGATCTTTATCAAAACAGTATAATATCTATAAAAAATCGTTGGATCGTCATTGTTGACCGAGGATGGTTTTTGATCATTTTCTTAATTAAAACACATCACAGTTCATTCATTGGCTCTGATAAAATCTGTCATCTCCTTATATTTGGCTTAAAATATGCCATTTTCATGTGGCATGATTTCCTCCCCATCGACTCCATAACGTTGTTCTGATATTTCATTGCTCTGAAACATAATTTTATAACATGGATCTGATAACAATTTAAAACTATTTAACACACTATTATCAATTTAAATTTATATCGAGCGTTTGTTACTCTCACAACTTTTCTTTGACATGGGACATGTATCCTTGAAATCCGTCAGCATAGTTTCAAAATTCTCCATCGTTTTTTTCTCACCTTCAACAGCACCTTAATGTGGCCCGCATTACTTTACGCTCTTATGCAACTTGATCTGTCCTACTGAACCCGTTCTCCCCCACTCATTACTAGCTACCACGTACATAAGCACACATCATTCATTGAACGCCCCAAACACGTGCAGTGGTTCAACGACTCGCGATGATCGTCGATAACCTCCTCGATAGAAATTACCTTCGAAACCCGCGCGCACTCGAAAAAAAATAGTACAAATTGCACCCGAGACACGAGCGCAGGGAAATTCGATAATTAGTGCGAAATCGAGCGATCCGAAGGGGCCGACGGCATTCCACGTACAGGTGGCGCCGTCCATTCTGAATTCTCGGCCACCCGGGCGACCGTCACGGACGGCGGGTGGCAGCTTTCTACGGCGGTGCGTGCTTGCGTAAGAGGGTAATGCGCGTGAAGGAGGGGGCGGGCGTGATATACACACGTGCCGCGTCTGCCAGTCGGCCCATATCCGTCGGGCGCGTTTAAAATGCCAACGAACATGTGAATTGTTACGGCTTCTCATGAAAATCATTGTTTTGTATGTTCCCTGGAGTGCACTGTTGCGTAAAATGCGGCGGATTTTCAATCGAATTTACATTAATGAAGCATATCATGTGGTAGTGTTGTGACGACTGATGATTACAATTAAACACGTACACCTTTCATGCATGAAACACATATCAATACATGCATATTTGAAACCAGTATTACATATGGGTGCCTTTGCACAATATTTTAAATACAAATTAAACACGTCACTGCACACGAAGTAAAAGTACAAAATTTCACACAAGAGTCATGTAGGTATAATCTATTCATTACCTTTTAGATATATTATGTATACATATCTTGTTATATAAAGCATCCAATACTAAGAAAATGTCAAGAAATCGCAACTTAGCTATGCCCTGAAGCAATGAACAAAAATAAGCAAAATCGTACAAATCCTCTCTCTAATGACAATATGTCACTCACTAGACCACTAATATTTTTAATTTCAAAATGGAAAAAAGTGCTATTAGTACATGTCATTTGTTTTGCGATATTATAGCAGGCGATGAATAAGGAAACATTTCCTGTTCCATCGGAAATAACACGTTTTACTGACTGTTTTCAGTTGGCCTCCGAGTCGAAGCCAAACAGGAAAATAACTCCAATCTCTGCTAAGGAACCTTTCCTGCAGAAGCGAGTTCGGCGATAGAAGTCGCATGTTTTTCCACAAAATCAATCACACGGTCTTCACATCCATTTGATAGATCAACAACACGTATAACGGGCAGCTGCCAGTTAACTGTCGCTGACTGGCTGATTGAAAAAGCTCGAAATTTCTTTTCTATTTCGCCGCCCCTGAATGTGAACACGCTACGGATACGGCGAGGACACGTTTTTTTCTACTCGACTTCTGGCACGTATCCAAGATGAACACAAAGATTGGTAAAGTAATTATTAAATCCATTAATGAACAATCAAAGAGTATTTAAATCGTAAATACGTATTGAAATATATTTATCAATTTTTTCCCTGCAGAAAAGATGAAAATTAAAACAAAATGAGGACTGCTTCTAAAGTGTTATGCCATTGAGCTATGTATAGAAGTGACAGATTTAACTAGTATTGATGGCGGATAAATACGAATGATGTCTAAAAAAAGGTCAACGAAAATTGTGAGGAGAGATATGATTGTTTCACTACATGTAACTTCATAGTTAACGCATCGCAAATAAGGAGGCGCTTTCCAATATGTTATTCGTACACTCGATAATGTTTTACCTTCGCCTTTTACACAATACATAGAAGTGTGCAACAAAAAAGCATGCTTCACGCCAGAGCTGACCAATAATATAAGCTGGATTCAGAAAAATGTCCGGGGCTCCTTCCTTCCCTTATCTTTCTTACCCCATCTGTCGCTTTTCTTCTCTACTGGCGGTTCAACGCACACCTCGATCCCTTCAAGGAATCTACTCTGGCCAGAACTAATTCTGAAGAACTGCGCGTGGCCCCGGTAGCAACCCGAGTGCCAGCGACTGCCCTACGCGGCTGCAGTAGGTCCACAGTTTCGGGCAGGCCTGCTTTATGCTCAACGCTAGTCAACTCTTGCCTGATGCAGAGTAGTTAATTCTCCGATCCATTAAGCTATCTGGGTCGGTCTTCTCCTCAGCGGTCTGCACAAACCGGGACGTTAAACCAAGTCGGCGCAAGATCGGATAACCAATCCATTACCCTATCACCGCCACTTCCACCGACCCCATCTGCTTCTCGAGTTCTCTTCTCTTTGCCACCGAGGGCGAGGAGGGTGCCGCGTGTAAACGAGTTCAAAGAGGCCGGTGTGGAGTTCCCCTGCAACGTGAACTCGACTGGAGCAACGCGAGATGTCGCAGGGACCGGAGAGGTGAATCGCGTCAGCTTAGTAGAAGCTGAAGAGTTTGGGAGAGGAAATGAGAAAGAGGTAACGGGATAAGCAGTAAATGTGTAGTTGAGATGACAAAAAGAAAGGTATAGTGTTAAATGAGAATAATGTCACTGAACAAGATTACGTAAATTTGAGATGAATGAAAATGATCAAATCTCGTGTTGTGATTCTTTGTAAATTTCGGGTTTAAGTGATGTTATCCTTAAGCAAGGAGAGGAGATGATACGGGACAGAAAGAAATGTATAAAAGGGATCTAATAATTGGAGAACTGTTAGAGGAAACCAGAAATTAAAATTGAAGTATATGGTATGATGTGCAGAGAAATGGTCCTGGTGTATCAGGGAAAATTGTGAAGTGGAAAGGCGTGAGAGTGGAAAGAGCGAATTGGCAAGCAGCGGGGAAAGTGGGTGCGAAGAAAATAGAAAAGGGAGTGGGGAAGCGGAGGTAGGAAAGGAGGGATTGGAGAAAGAGGAGCCGGTAAACAAAGGGCGAAGAAGAGGAAGAGAGAAGCGGACAATAGAAGCCGAAGAAGAGAGCGGCGAGGAACATAGCAACAAGGAAGATGTCCCGCCAGAAGCGAATGCAAGGTAGGCGGTCACCGTTCCGAAACCGCCTCCGCAGCGTATGAGATCCGAACTGTTCGGACGCTTTACGACTGTGGGGCGGTCGTCACGACCACGAACTTCGCGTCACGACACAACCACAAACGCCGACAAGCGCGCCCGCCGCCGCCTCCACACCGCCTCATCGCCTTCCCCTCAAAGACCCGTCCCTCGGTGGCCGAGTATTGAAATTGGCCATCATAACCAATTGAAATCACCCCCCCCCCCAGAAAATACGGCTGATTCCAGGAAAGAACATCCACGCTTTACGACTCGTAACAAAAATATGCTTTGTTATTGAGTTAGGAGACGCACGAGTTCAACGAAATTCAATCAGCATCTCGCATTCGATTCGCAGATCGTAAATCCTCGGGGAGTGATGGGGGCATGGAAAGAAGACATAAAATGAAAGCTGTGGTCCTGTTCAATGGAAACCCTCCTTTCCTTTAAGGATAGCATCTCCCATCTTTCTGCCTGTGACAGTTACGATAAGAATCCCAAGGTCTAAGGCCGTTCGTTACTGCGCCTCTTCATCCTCCTGATGCTGCTAACGCGTTTGGTCCCATCTTTTGGCAGTGATCCAATATCTATTACTTTTGTACTCTTTTTATTAATGCCCTTCGAATTGATGTATTTTTATGAGCTGTTTCGTGACATTATTTCATTGCAGCCGAAAATTGAAATAGAAATATAGGTAATAAAAATAAAATATAATGTTAATTTTTATTTACAAAAGAGAGTTTAAATAATCGGCTAATTCTTATAATTATGTGTGTATGTGAAACCATCTCCGCAATACCATCTACGCCCAATGTCAACTTCTCTTTATACTTCTAAATACGCGATGTATCCTCGGCGATAAAAAGATCGAATGTCTACTTATTTCATTCGTCTTTGTTCTCACAATATTAATTTCATTTCAACTTTCCGAGCCCCCATCGCTCACTGACAATTTACGATCTTGGAATCGCTAATCAACTAATTATTGAACGATAGCGCTTGTTATGCTTGTGTTTTAATAAACTGTTATTATCCTTAACCAAACGACGCCCCATTATTGTAAGATTAGCAAAAGACAAAATAACCCATACAAATACAAAAGAACTTTCAAACTAATAATAAAATGCGTGTGTTTATATATGAACAGCAGTTTCTCGTTTTGTTTTCACGTGGATATCTATGGCTATATTACTCTCAAGGTGAATGATCAATAACTGACAAATAAGGTGTGTCTGCTCCGTGCTAAAACTGAGCATTTAGAGACGTAAGGGTTCCGGTTCCAATGCCATGAAAGGCAGAAATGCCTTCAACAGCAGCGGGGAAGGCAAAGGGAAACACAGATACGATTACAACATGTCCACCATTCAATTCTTCGTAACAGTCCGGTAAAGCCCCGTTATATTACATTTGTTACTTTGTCACCAATAAGGAAGACGACACTCACAGGAAAAAAATAATCGTATCTCACATTCAGGAAAAACATCTCGGAGCGTTGACTATTCAAAAACCAAAACCACACAAACCTTCATACCATATTTATCAAGGCATTACCAAAGCAAAACCAAAGTTTGAGAGAAATCCCCCTTCACCGTCCCCCATTGAAAGACATCCGCGCAGACGGTGCGGAAATATTTACTAACACTTCGAACCCTCCCCTTCCTTGGCCCCTTTCCCTCTCAGTCAAATTCGCCTACGAGTCTCTTCCCTCGTGGCAGCCTCCCCCCCCCTCACCCCTCCCGAGTCAATCGTCTCGAGCTGCCAGCGACTGCCCTCGTCTCCGCGGCCGCGTCCCTTGATTAGGCGTCACTCCCGGCGAAGGGGGCATCGGGCGAAAGTTAGCGTAGGCGGTGTCGACTCTTCGGCGAGTGCGAGGGTGAGGGTGAAGACCGCGTAAGTTTTAATTAGCTGGTAGCAGCCAAGAACTCTCGAGACTGGATATTGCTACGCAATTGCTGGACACTTTCTTGAAAAGGAGCTGACGGTATCTCACGATGTTCCTCCTGAATTGCTCATGCTATACAATGCAGATTCTACTCCTTGTATGTGTTTCTCACTTTGCGCCACCATTTTGTAATTGCAAACTGAAAGGGTTTATAGGTTGTTCTTAGTAATTTGATGACTTCCACTAAGACATACATTAGAATAAAATTTGTAGCCTTTTCAAATTCACATATTTCAACTAAAGTAATTTAGTCGAAGGAAGGATATTAGAATTTGGAAAAAGTGTGCACATTAGTTTTGGTTAAACAGATAAGTGCAATCGAAAGATGCGTTTGAAAATAAATTGGAAAAAATCGAATAAATATGTACACGAGGATATTGGAAAAATGCAGCCTTTATGCAGGCAACGTTAGAATAACTTTAGTGTCACAAGATCAACTGGTTTTTTGGAGTAACATGCACAATCAAAACATAGTATGAATATATTCTTACACAAAACGAAACCAAATCAGCTGTCAAAACACAATACACAGGTCACTATCTCTTGAAAATAATTTCTGTACAGTAGGACTTCTAATAAACGTACGCAAAATGTGTCACCTGTAAGCGGTGATAGAACCCATAATTCAAAATGACATTTAAAACATGAATGAGTTAATATTAAAATTTTGCCTCTCCTGTCAACACGCACACACGCCCCCATCAGTCATCATTTCCGAACGAAAACTTCTCCCACCGTTCGCAAACAGCCTCGTAGCGAATTCAGTTGCGTCGGTCAGCAGAGAGATAGTCCGCCACATAATTACCCGCCCCCTCCGCCGGATGAAATTACGCTTCGCGGTTACGCCGCCGATGCCACGCGCGACTTCCACGAAGAGGCGAAGGCGGCTGCGAAAGAGGAGGGAAATAGGAGGAGGAGGAGGAAGAGGAAAAGCTGAGCAGACGGATTGCGGGGAGACGAGACGGGATGTAATGGCTCGCAGTTACTCCGACGCGTCTATCAAGGTCGTGGGAGAAGCCCCAGTACCTCGCTGCAGGTTGGAGATCGTGGATCGTGTTCCTTTCTGAAAACTGTTACGAGATGAATGGGCTACGCACGTTCTTACAACAGCTATTCCGCAAATAAGACGAGTCCAATATCTTTCCTCTCCGTCATGCGGATCCTATCGGAACGTATAGATCGAAATTATATCGTACTCGTACTCAAATAGGAGACCTCGTGATGTACTAACAATAAACACACAGATTGGTTTTACGCAAGTGGTAAGAGCGTCAAAATTTTAGGACAAATTTTAGAACACAGTCTCTTAAGGACACGTTTTTCATCGCTTTCGTTTTTTACAAATTCTTGACCAACTACGCCGCGAACTCTGCCTATAGCAGGTTTCGTATTTCTGCGCCCTTATTTACGCACCTGGCCTTAGACATGTTTCCTCAGAAACGTGTACATGTGCATCGACGGGGGGAGGTTGGCGGCGGCGGGCAATCTGGGTCAGCGTGCCGGGCGGCGGGCGCGTCCCGGGTTCGGCGCCCGCCGCCCGCCGGGGCGCATTCCTTCAGCGCCGTATTGCACAACCGGCCGCCGGCGGCGCGCGCCTCCAGGGCGCCGACCCGGGGCCTCCCCCACTCCGCCCGCGAGCGCCGACGATGGTGGCGGTGGTGGCAGCGGTGGCGGTAGCAGCGGCGGCGGCGACAGCGGCGGCTGCGGTGGTGGCGGCGGCGTTTGCGATGGTGGTAGTGGGGGTGGCGGTGACGGTGGCGGCGGCGGCGTCTGTGGCGGTGGCGGTGGTGGCGGCGGCGGCGGCAGCGGGAAGGGTGGTAGTGACGATGGCTTTGTCGGAGACGGAGGCAGTGGTAAAAGCGGCGGTGGAAGGGGCGGGGAAGGCGCGGAGGTGGAGGCCGCCGCGGCTGCTTTAAAACCTCGGGTGCCCGCACAGCTCCGCAGATCCCTCTGGATAGAGCGCCAGTGTACTCTGAGATGCGACGTACCGTTCACTCAAACACCTTCAGATCGTTACTCAGAATTTCTGCTCATTTTATGAGTTAAGACATACGTGATTGCAGTATTGGAAAGTGATAGCATAGAGGAAGACCTGTAGTAGAGGAACACCTCCCATATGAGAAACAGGGAGAGGGTGAGAGAGAGATGACCATGCAACTGATTTTGTAATAGCGTAAGTAACTAAAAAATTACAAGCATTTTCAATTTTTATGACCTTCTTCAAGAAAATGGTTTCCTCTATGAAAATCAGGCATATTTTCACGTTAACTGAAATTTTCTCGTGTCACTCCAAATATTGTAAAATTCTAAAATCGTCCATATATTATAAAAGTAGACGAACGTATTCCTCTCCGATTGAAAGACAGGATATTAGTGAAATAGCAAATGCTTTTCAGCAGCCGGTACACGAATAGACAACTCTTGCAATATATCTCGTAGAAGACACAGTTGACGGGCTTTTCTGGTTTTGTGACACCAAAAAACATATCTCCATACGTATTTTTAAAGAAATCATCCAAACTTTCAACTCAAGAACATTTTCAATGTAATGTAACAAAACCACAAAAGAAATCCACATTTATATTACGCCTCACCCCGACAAAGAACGGCGACCGTTTAACTTTCAAAGCGCACGACTCCTCTCTACTGCAAACGCTGGCCGGTGCTGACGCGGGCGCCGCCGTCAGGCGGGCGGG
>BOPP01000001.1:21335249-21359505 GCA_017312745.1 Gryllus bimaculatus
CGCGCCAGACAGCGCCTGCCCCCCCCCCTCCCGCCGCCAACTGGCACCGGCTTCTGCCCGCCCAAATCACACGCGATGGCAGAGGACATCAGATTCTGCCCGACCGCGTCATCTGATGCCCGACGACATTTGCATCGCGCTGACTTCACTCATTGTACGTTGACATCAGCATCTGCCCGCTGCCGCTGTATCATCTGGTGCCCGCCGACATCACTTGCATCTCGCTGACCTCCACCACTGCTCATTGACATCAGGTTCTGCCTGCCGGCATCGTCTGTTGTGTGTCGACACCACTAGTATCCCACCAACATCACTCATATCGCGTTGATGTCTCCCGACAGCCCGTCAATATCTCCCGCTGCCTACGGACATGTTCCGCCGCCCTGCGTCACAGGCTTTGCTCCAGTCATCAGTTTGGGCCTCCCGCCTAGCAGTAGTACCGCTCCCGTCAGCCTCAGCATTCCCCCGCTCACATCATTATCTGCTTGTGGATTATTTCCCCCACGCGGTACACTGTAGAGATCATCCACCGCACGCTGACATAGTGCTCTGTTTGCCAACACCCGACGCCCGGGCAGATGACCGGTCGCTCTCCGCCCTCATACAGACCATCGCTCTCGCCCTGATGCTGGCATCTAGCACACACGCTACCAGATCGACCTCTCTACCTGTCGTCAAACAACCTTGCCGCCCACAAAACAACCCACCAACCAACTAACTAGTCGAACCTCTGCAGAACGGAGTCAGTAGATCGCTCGGGATCTGCAGATGCTTTGCCAACTTGTCTTGCGCTTACCGCGTCTCTCCTCTTTTTCACGACTTCCAAATTTTCCTAGCATTTTTGCCTTACTACACACTGTAAACAGCTCAAATTTTCATTATTATTCCAAAACCTAAGTCACTAAAATTCTCAATACACTGAATCTGGAATGTTTTGCCCACAGACTGTCTTACTATCTTTATCATAATGTGATAATATTTCATACATAGCCGAGTCTTTTTAGAGTTAACTTTTCTGAGAAAAAGCTCTACTCATTCCTCGTCTGTTTGTGGTACATCATTTCAGACACCATCCACCATTTATCCTTTCTTGGAGTACTTCTTTCGATAACTCCTGAGCTTCTTAACAGCTCTTCACGGAAATCACGTCCCAGCTTGTCGTCCTCTGACATGGGTTAGCTTAGCTCATCAAATAATTCTCAACCACGTCGATCTTCGGATTGCTGAACACTTCCACACGTCCACAATACGAAGACCCTCGACGTACTTGTCGCTAACACCTGCCGACTTTGCAAGCCCGCGCGTTTGTCATTCGTCTTTTGGCACAAAGCCTCCTTAACCGTCGTGTTTCGCTCATTGCCAGCCATTGTGCCCATTCTCAACCCACCCACAAGGCTCCCGTCGCGCCGTAGCGGTCCGTCATGAATAAGCTATCCGTCGCGAGGCTGTCCATTCCTCTCTGTAGCCTGCGGCAAACCGATGGAAGGGTGAGCAGTGAATACACTCGCAAATGACGCGGTCCTGGGCGCTAAACGAACACACACTGCGAATAATTGCGCGCGCGGATTCTGTTAGAGGGAACATGTGTTCGGGAAATCAGCGCGCGCGGGGCGGCGCGGCATGGGGCGGGAGACGGGGATCGCCAGGTCACAGGACGGAGACGCGAGATGGAACGCAGGGACGAGGCACGAATACGTAGAGCGGGGAAGCAGTGGGCGTGAAGGTGGAAGGGGTGGAGGAGGAGGAGGAGAAGGGTGGGGCATGACGGGTCGAAAGAATGCGTGTCATGAGAGGCGGAGTGATGGGAGGCGGATGATGAAATGTCGTGTGATGGGATGTGGGGTGAAGAGGGATGGGAAGAAGAGATGCGGGGTGGTTAAATGTCGGGTGATGGGAGGCGGGTTGATGAGATGCGGGGTGATGGAAGGCCGGATGATGGGACGCGCGTGATGAAATGCCGGACGATGAGAGACGGGAAGATGAGATGCGGAGAGATGAAATGCAGGGTGAAGGAAGGCGGGACAAGGAGATGAAAGGCGGAGGAGCTAAGAGGCGGGATAATGAATGGGCGGGGTGACGTCGTACGTCGGGGCGCGAAGGTATGTGGCAGAAGGGCACGAAAATTTGGTTGCGGGGAATCATTGACGGGGAAGAGGTGAGCGGGTTGTGAACGAGTATGCTAGGCGGGTGCTGAAAGGACGACGGCCCGCTAGTTTCGATTCTCGAACTCGTTAATCGTCGCGATCGTTGGGGCGGACCATGTTAAATGGAGCTTATTATTTGCGCTTTCAATAGAACGGGCGAATGTACACCCGTACAAACGTTGGCGCGGGGCTCAGAGGATCGGGCTCCGCAACTGGTTCACTGGAGCGTTGCGCGCGGCCGGCTACAGGGCTGGCAATCCACTCGAAGGCGCCCAAGCGTAATAGTGGGCGAGGAGGAACATAACAATGACGGCAGTAGTTCACTCGTTAGCGAAATATCTCAGTCAAGCAGCAAAGCACTGACATCATTTCGTGTAAAGAAATTACGTGTTGCGATAGCTGTACTACAGTGTGATTATCGCAATGCCTCCTCTTCAGGTAGTGTATTCAAACGATGTGGACAATTGAGAGTCACACTCGCGAAAACATATTTCTCCGTTCCTACACTTAAAGACTCAAGGTTCAAGAAACGAGGTCACGGACGTTCAAGAGGGATTACGCGAACATAACACTTCGCTCTGTAATTTCAAGAGGGAGAAAATCGCAGTAACAACCATACTCGCGACGTACGGGCGTCGTGGTTGTACCACCTGCAGGCCAACTACGCAGAATCGCTCCGCCAAGAAACCAAAGTGTAATTCCGGTGATCCCGATTCCTCCTCCTCCTCGGTGAGAGTGCACTCCAGCTGGTTTCTCTACGGAGCGTGATAAGGACGATGAAGAGCAACGACGTCGTGACAGGAAGCAGAGAAAATGCGGCACCGGATGTGTCCGCCACAAACCCACATTTCACTGCTACCTCCAGCGCTGCCGCTACTACCGCTGTTGTGGCTGTGGCTGCCGATGCTTCAAAGCGGCCGCCGCCGCCGGCATCTCGACGACGCGCGGCGTCTGGTGCAGCCTTCCGACTAGCGCGGCGGCGGTCCTGTCCGGCGCCCAGGCAGGCATGCAGGCAGAGGTGCGTGTGAATGAGAGTTCCTGATCACGGAGGAGATGGTTACCGTGGAGGTGATGGTGGCTACAACGGAGGGCCGAAGGCCGTCCGCATATGCGGTGCTAAGAAGGAAAACGTTGATTTTCACTGCAAAGCGGCAGAAGTTGATGTGACTTCCTAACGTTTAAACCGTGAGAAGTAGAGATGAATTCACTATGTAAATATATAAATACTTCTGGCAAGATGCACTATCTCTCTATGAGGGTAGATAAAACACCGCAACGAGTCTAACAAACTTCGCATTATTATGTAGTTCACAATTCCAATGGTGTGTGTATGTTTTATAGATTCTCTTGCATATTTTCATCACAACCCATAAAGATATTTTCACACCTTCTCAAATTGGACGTGGCCCGTCTCTTCATTAATCTCTAGAATTTATTTCCTCAGTTCCTCAATCAAACATATCTGTTAACAATGTCTCTATTGCCGTAGCAAAACTACCTACGCACAATATAGGTTGCTGATACTATCCGTCAATTCATGAAAAGTAAATCTTTAAAGTTAATATTTTTTTAAAATTCTATTTCTTCTATGTGTTTACTCTACAGAGTATTCACAACTTCAAAACAGTGGAATAAATTTCAAAACGGTTTTTCGGAAACTCATGAACTTTCGGCAATTACTTGGAAACACTGCGTTCGAAACTAAGAATTGAGCGTCAATTTCAGACACATTTGCTGGACAAGCCTATATAATATCGAGACGAAGAAGGCAACAGTGCTGGATGTAGTGATAGCGGCAATGGCGGCGGCAGCATAACGAACGGAGTTCCCACGTAATTCCGACAGCACTCGGCGCCCGCGTGCTCCTTTATGGCGACAATAAACGCACACGGGGATTAGGGGTCGCGGGAGAGGGGGGAGTGAGTGGAACTGAGCGCCTCGGCCGTGACTTTCAGGGGATCCTCGTTCTTTCGGTTGGGCCCGCGGCCTGGGTGGAAGCTCTCTCGAAGTAAGTAATCCGAGCGATAATCACTCTCGACGTGGGCAATTACGACGTGATGAAGATATGGTGACTGAGGAGAAATGATACACGGTTGTAACCTCATTTTCACCGGAGACCACCTGCTTTCGACGTACTAACCTCTATATTTGTCAACGTGTTACAGGAAACATGTCATACGTTGAAGTAATTACGAACTAGAAAAATGTTTGGCCGTTAATGACGGAGAATGAATTGTATGACATGCAACATAAATGTAACGGTACATGCTCAATCAAATAATTACGTAAGATAAACTACGATATTGACTATCCAATTCATCGTTTCATCTCTTATTATATATTACGTTTTTATATTTTTAGGTGCGGCAGAAAGTTTTCTACATGACAGCTTTCCTAAGAATAAATTCCTGGAAGAAATGAAAGCAGTCACGTTTGCTTTATTGATCGAGGTTCGAAACTAGTATTGAAGAGGAAGGGTGCAGGAAATAAGATAAATCAGAAGAAACTTATCTGGACTCATCGGCAAACCAGAGGTTACTAAGGTCATCAAGACGCAAACTGAAGTGTAGAAGAGCCAGAGAGAGAGAGAGCGTTACAGTGTTTGAAAAACGTACCTACATGCGTAGTGCTGAATTTTCCCAATTCACCAATGAAGCTTACTAGATCAGAGGCAAGTGTGTGCTCTTGAATGACCGTGCGATGTGGGGTGGGAGGATGGACGGTCGATCTTTCGATCGACTTTCCGTGACATTCATGCTAAACGCGATTCCTACCCCAAAAGTTGCTTGGGGAGTAACGAGAAGATACTGAAGCTTCAGAATGACAGCCCCTTCAATGCAGACAAGCACGTGTGGCTAGAGCCGGTAGGGACCTAAGCATGGCCAAGCATTGGAGCCCCCAAATAAATTACTGATCACAAGTATGGAAACTTCGCAGTTTGAAAAATTATATAATATAATTTTAAATAATTTGGATTCTACGATTTAAAAGATGAATTAATTTTATTTTTTAAATGTTTGTCTCTTTAATAAAAATTGTTATTATTATTTTACATATTTACAAAACAATATTCTTTGTGTAAAATACGAGTGGTAATCTTAGCAAAAGCTTAACATTCTTAAGCATTACACCTCCGCTCCATTTGACCTCCGCCCCGGAAACTTCCGTCTGCAACTGATAACTCCTTCGACTGCTCAGACACCGTCGACGGCCGCAGCGCAGACTAGTCTGTCAGACGCACCTGCGCCGGCGGCGCTGTCTGCGCCAATAGCCGGTAGCCCGCGCGTATAGAAAGCCGGCGTAGGGCCGGGCTGGTGGCGCGACCCTGCGACCCGTGCCCGTCGCCAACACAATGTGAGGAAAGCTAACCCTGGGCGCACAGCGCGTCCCGGCGCGGCGCCTGGATAAAGAACCCCGGACGGACTGTCGCTAGGAGGCGTTGCGCAGTGGGCCAAGTCGGGCCGAAGAGCGCGCATGAGATGTTTGTTGCAGTGCGTAATCTATATTGCTAATTTCCGATGCAGAAATTAAATGAAAACTATAAGACCTTTGGCCAAGTGAGAGGTGCTGATGGATCCGTTAGATAGTCAGGAACCCAGGAAAAACACGAAAAAAATGCAACAGGCTCGATTTTGTCAGAAAAGTTTGACATTTGTTTGCATTTTCCACCTATTCTCAAATTCTGCGTAACAATCCAATTGTCATTCTCAGATCGTCACTGCTAACCACTCAGCTTACAAGTACTTGTACAGTTCATGCGACAGTAAGGTTCAGAGAAAGAAGTCGCCTTACATTAAATATTTGCAATTCACATGTTGCAATATGGCACAACAAGTTTTTGATATTTTTGGTAAGTCAAAGTCTTGTATTGTATCCGCATACACTGTACTATGTTATTGCAATATTCGTAAAGAAGGATTTTGTTCAAAATTCAGTTAATTGCGATGTTATATGAGGGTATTCTATTACTTGTTCTTGATTAGTATGCACATTTTTAGAAACCCATTTTATGTGGTTTTGTTCAACGGTCTTTTTTTTGCTGCAGGCACCAACTAAAAGCGTTGAGCATACGGTCCTAATCTGGTGCAAAAATAGTGTTGATAGTTGACAACTGTTTACACGAGAATTTAAGGCGCCATTCAGGTCGCCTCCGTACACTTAGAATGCTAGAGCCAGAGCCACTAATACTCGAGCACAGAGACTGTATAGTATTAAAAATGCACTTACAGAAACATGTTTTCTTAATTGACATTTGAACATTTAGCACATATTCGACGTTGCGTTTACAGTAAGTCAAACCATTCACCATGAGCAATTTGTATTTGACTTTGCCGCCTTTAACAGCCTACTTGCTCTTCAAACGTTTATCATCACCAAACATCACACAGACCACCGGGACGGCATTTTATGAATATTTGAGACTTTTTGACCATGTACGTTGTTTTTACAAATCCTGTCCCACTGTGCGCCGCGTCTTCGCTAAGCGGTCACCACCTCCGTTTGATTTCCAGCCTCTCGCGGAGGAAGAAAGTAAACCCGCCCGGCCGCCCGCGGAACGGAGATGCGAATCGGTCAGCTTTATCTGTTCATCGAGGAAGTTCGATTCAACCCCGGCTGTGAAGCTCGAGGCATTAACTTTGCGGAACTAACTTAGCTGCTGCACTATGACTGATGATGGTACAAAGTTTGTGAAGTGTTTAAATAATATTGTTGAATAATATACACGTAGCAATAGTTTTTGTACGAGGAAAACGTTTAATGGAAAAACATTACACACAACACATACATGTTGTTTTTCGTGGAAAATAGTACGTTTTGGACAAAAATACATTGTATAAGTGGGAATAAAATAAACCGCTGATTTGTTTTGATAAATAAATATTTTAACTTTCTTTGCCAAGCAATATATTCCCAAAAGTCCTATTTGATAGTGCTAAAAATATCAACTAATCTCTGTGGAAGAATGGTATTAAAATATTTCTTGAACAATATTTCTCATTTACGTGCGATGTATATTACATATCATAAAATCGTGTCTTTGAAAATGTTGTTCATGAATCTACCCGCTACAACAAACTCCTAAAATTCAGATAAGTTGGTACAATTTCCATCTTTTGGTATTGTTTCAAGAAGGTTTACAGAAATAATTCAAAAACAAATCTCACAAACTGCTCGACCTTATTTCAAATCTCGACCTGGAATCTTCTCGTCTAAATATCGTCCATTTCAAGCGATTGCGTTACCTTACCAAGAGAAAAGAGTTCGAATGAATAGTGTAATGAAGATGCAATCCACCAATGAAATCGATATAAATTGTTTGGAAGGATCAACGGAAACATTCTGTGGTACACAGAATTCAATGTACGGGGCACATTACACGCGCCACCGGCCTAACCGAACCCTACAATTTTCCATCTCGTCCTATATATCGTAGCTGGAGGCTGTGCGAGCCATTATGAACTCAAACCCACAGCGGAACGTGAGACACGGACGAGTTATGTGGTGAGACTCATTTGAGAAAGATGAAACCTTCACTACAAACCAGTTCTGAACGAGAAGGCCTACAGAGTAACTAATGGCTTTTGAAATATCAACAACGCATCGTTTTTATAGGTTTGTTGCAAGCTTTTTCCTCTATTGAGAAATTTCGTCCGAATCAGAATTAGTGTTTGAAGGCAAACCTTATGTCGTATACCATTAAAACATGTTCTGTATCCATTTCAAACTCGCGAAAAATATTTTTCAAATTCTCTACACGAACTTGTATGAGCAAAACACGTTCAATGTAACAGAAGACATTCATCTGACCGACCTTATGGATGACAATATACTTATTAAATTTTTCTCTTGTTCACGGATAGATCATAACTGATAAATTAAAACATTTTCTACGAATTTTTTTCTCCAAAAATTATGTCATGTTCAGATGTTCTTTCGAAAATGGAAAGCTCTACGAAGTCCCATGTACTTTTCCGCTCTCGCTGGCTTGTCATCAGGTTTGCAATTCGTTTTGCAGGTATATATCACGGATTATCAGTTATTACTTCACTCTATAGAAGCAATCGCCAAAATTCTCAGTAATCTACCAAACATGGGACTAAATCGGAAGTAATCTACTAAACTTGGAACTAAAATGGAAAGCTCTAGCAAGTATCATGTTCTTTTCAGCTCTGGCTGTTTTCTCGTTTTCGAACTGAAGGATCGCAACTCGTTTTGCAAGATCAAAAAATATTATCCCACTCCAGCAACCGCCGAAATTCTCAGTAATTACTAAAATTTCAGTTGTAACTTCGATCCAGAGCCTGTTGTGACTGCTCTTCCAGTCGCCAGACAACGCCCCCTTTCCCGAAGTCCCGCTTCCTGTCACCGCCACCCTGCTTCAATTAACGCGACGCAACTAATTGCAGCTGGGCGTCGCGCTGCGTTGCCATGAAACTCCGCGCCCAACCAAGGATCGTCCAATTAGTCTGAGGTGGCGGGACCGAATCCTGAATACGACCCCTGACGTCATTAAGGCATATCAATCTTACGCAGTAAACAATACCGCCTTGGTAGGGCCGCCGACAGGCTTTGCACTCAACGCAGGAAATGCGGTTCGGCTTCAATGGGGATGAGAGACAGCTAGACTCCATTTCAAATGGCTCCTAGGAGAAACGAAATTCAGGCAACTGGGGTTTGCTAGAACGTCTTCGTGTACTGCATTTAATAAAAACATCTTCTACGGGCACGTAAATGTATATAAATATATAACTCACTGTTGTCTTAAGTGAATGAGATATGTCTAATGTCCCTAACAAAGAACAAGTATGTAAGAATTAAAAATTAGAGAGAATTGGAATATGCTCATAAGATAAATAGAAATAGCAATAAAAACAATCACCTTTCATTTCAATCCTGCAGAACAATACTTCGGTTCCATCCGAGGATGAGTTGACCATTCGTATGTACAACGACGTTTTACTAGTAAACTTCTAACAATAAATGTTTTATCTATTACAATTGCTAGAAATATATAATAACCAAGACACTAAATTGTATAAATATATACTCTATTATTTGCGAGAATATACAACATAGGGCTATAATTATATTTGTTTTAGTTACTTTATTGCCGATTGTATTTTCTTCAAGTAAACTACAAACAATTTGCTGTTTCATTGAAAAAAGGTAAAAAGCTTTCAGAATTTTGAATGTATTACTGTTTTCATAATATCACATTTTTCAGATAATGAACTCTCAATGAATCATACTTCATGAAGTTTCTCGTAGATTAATGTCTGTTTGGAATGTAATCCAGTGCTGCCTTCCTATATTGCATAAACAAACATGCGATAAAACAACCCATACGACTCGAACTTATCAATGCTGATATTAGCCGCCTGTCAGGAAATTTAAAAATGGTTTTCCTCTTAATGGGTGAGAGCTCCTAAAAGCGATATCAGATGTTTCTAGTTACAGAAAGGTAAGAAGAGGCAGGTATGTATTGTTGTGTAATTGGAAACAATTCCAATAACGTGCATTACAAACTAAAGCGTCTACATGGGATGTAACTTACCTTATTTCACAGACCAGGTGATATTGCTGCAGGTTTTTCTCCATAGTTTACGCACTTTATCCCAAAACTGCTAGGTCTTCATAGGATATTTATGTTAAACCCGATTGCTTGATTCACGACGCTGTTCGTATCAGACATTGCATGACTTTATCGTGACTTTTAATGTGGCGTAAAAAGATGTTGCTTACAGATCATTATTTACCAAGAACTGACAATTATCTATCCTTATTATTCTTATGTGATTGATCAGGGGAATTTAAAGAATTCTTTAGAAATGGTCATTCTTGGAATAAGCTTACAATCAACCTCTGCTCCCGTAAACTTCAATCAATGTTGCCAACACGTTATAAGTACATTTAATTTACGGCCATTGGTGCTTTGTTTTTATGCAAGTTAAACTTCCAGACAATTATTTTCACACACTTTTTTATACTAAGTACGACTCATCAAATTTTATAATTAAATAATTGATTGTGTAAACAATAGCTGAACTACGCATAAATATGACGCCCCTATTAATTATCTACAAGCAACAGCATTCCAATGTTATCACCCCTCCAAAAAATAATAGATATATATATTTTGGTATATTAATGCTATCAACACAAACGCCAAAATTTTTTTCTGGATACAAAACCAGATATTCCTTACCTGAGTTTTACAGAGTGAACTTATATTAACACTCTAGTTGCCAATAGAGGAAAAATAAACATGATGCTTTATGGAATACAAGTGCTACCCACACAAGAGACCAATACTTATTTTATTTTCTTACAATACAAAATCAAAACATTCCGTATTAAAGTTTCACGGGGACATAAACCTATTATAATTAGATTAAGACATAAAAAATAGAACTTGGAAAATTGGGGGGGGGGAATTAAAAGAGTAAAAAATTAATTACAAAAAGGTTAAAATAAAAGGAGTAAAAAGAATCGTACCTGCGCCGCCTCCTCCTCCAGCGCCCGGACGCGCGCCAGGTCGCGCAGGCGCTCGCGCCGGCCCTCGCACAGCTGCTCCAGGCGGCGCGCCGCGCGGTCCACCTCCTCCCACAGGCGCCGCGCGCGCTCCGTGCTCCGCCTGCGCCACACCCACGCGCCCGCGTCAGCCATCGGCGCCGCGCCCGCACCGCCCACTCGCCGGCGCGGGGCACGCCGCAAAAGGACCTCCGCGACGGGAGGGCGATTTGCGCGAAAACCAAAATCGAAACTCTTGACCGAATAATACTTTTTCTAACTACTTGACAGTTGGGATGGGGGTAAAGCGATGTTGCCAATTACTCGGGCGGCAGACACGTGGTGGTCTGGTCGTTCGTTTATCAGATCACGGTAGTAGCAAGAAACTAATCGCACGGAGAGCCACAGCAGTAGTCGACTCAGACTCGCACACAAGATACATAATCGAAGAAGCAATGGCGCTTTTCAATTTACAGATGTTGAAAGATAATTTTTTTTCTTTACAAGTGGCGGCAACTCTGTAAAGATCTCAGCAGAATTTGGAGGCTCTGATTGGGTAACGGAAACCCCCTCTCCCCAGTCAACCGCTGGCTGTCAAGTAGACAGAAATATTATTCGAACTACAAGTATAGTACAGCGCGTGGTGGAAAGAGATGGGTGGGCTACAGCACAAATATCAGGCTTTGACCTGCCATGGAGGCACTTGATTACCCTGAACAGACTGCATACCGGATTTGTGCGATGCAGATGGAATGGTGAAGTGGGGACTTGCCGTAGTACAATTTGTGTAAAGAAACACTTTTTTTTTATTTCCCGAAGCCTACAACGTTTTTCAGTAAACTTGAAGAGCTTCGGTTCGGTCTCCTAGCTGCAAAGGTACGGGATTCTATAGTCTCTTGTTTTAATAATTTTTATGTTTCTTCAGCCAGATTATTTTTTTTTGACCTCTTCCCCAGTAACTTCGAGGTAATTGGTGGTTTGGGTGTCCCTTTTTAAAAATTCAGGATTGGATTTTTGGAAATTATTTGAGAAAACTTTTCATTTATTCGTTTTACAACAATTGGTTTCATTGGACCAAAATTCCCTTGAGCACAAAGGATCTGGGACACTTGACGCTTATTCTCGTATGACATCTTTTTTTTTTTCCTTTCTGAAAGTATCAAGAAAAAAGTGTAAAATTCTACCTAACGCACGGTCTTGCACATTAAAGTATTGACACACACGCAAGTGTACTTTACATACGTACGAGTATTTGCTCATACTTAAGGCAAAAGTTGTACTTTCAGACGATTTTCTATACAAGAAAAAGTGCATTACTGTAAGAACCCATTCACTCGTACGACCATACACACTTGTTAGGGGCACCTGAGCGGATTCTTAAACATACGCAAGCGCAGGTCTGTGCAGTGTGCACACGATCTCCGGAGAGTACACATGAACTCTGACACGGTACTCTGAAGCGGTACGACAATAGTTATGTTGTACGAACAACTCTCTTGCTCACTTTCAAATCTAGTTTGTTTAAATATCTTAGCAAGAATGAGTGCCCAGTTGACGTACTCACCATTCCTTTCCCTCGTTTACAGACAATGGAAAAAGCTAAGCGAATGTTCTCGCGACCACTTCCAATGTGAACTCAAAACAAAGTAATATATATTTTACGTCCACGATCTGAGGCAGATAGAAACAACCTGTAAGAGAATGTAGATGTTTTGACTTGAACATTTGCAAACTTCTGCACTTGAGAAATTAGAATACTTAAACGAATTACGAAGTTGCGCAGTTGAGACAGAAAACATCTCAGGTCTGCCTATTAGCTAAAGCTAAAAGTTAGGCACGCAAGTTCTGATGATTAAATGAAATTATGTAGAACCGTGAGAAGAGAAAATTGGATATGTCATGTTAATTTTAGCAAGAACGTCGAAGGACATATTATCATGAAAGATTAACGTAACTTACCGTTAACTCGAAACGTGAACTTACAAGGGAAAGTAATTAGAAATATTACTAGATAAATACATAGAATCATCTCTGAACTAAATATCTTTAGTTCGACGTTTCCATATATTTTTGTTTGCTCATTTTCAGAGGAGAAAACTTGATATTGAAATAATTCTAGTACACCATGTTCTAAGATATGAATGCGTCTCCAACTCGACTTCGAAATCTTAAAAACGTTGATATAATCTATATAATCTAGATTTTTGCCAGTTATCCGCGAGTAAAGACACAAACATGAAGGAAAATTTTCCACCGAGAATTACCATTAAGCACGTAGTTTTTAAGTCGCATCACCTCGTAACTCGTTTATGAGAAATCGAATATCTGACATTAAATAATATTTGGAGATTTCAATGACAATGATTGTACTCGAAACTCTTCTTTGTTAACACCGTTCTAAACAGCATTAGCAATAATAATAAGAGCATGAGTAGTGTATATAGAGCCATGCGTCTGCAAGAGATTTTTTTCTATTGCCTTATTGGGCATTTCTACCTCATTCTGCCGTGATCATGCCAATTGATCATTAGTGTGTATTATCTTTTCTCTCGGACACACGTATATAATTCACCCTAATTAGTACGTTTGTTTTGAAGTATAATCCTGAATAGTCTGGAAAATGACTCAAACATTATAATCCAGCATTTCAAGTTTTTTATCTGTTCTATTATTATCATCACGTCGAATGAAATTCATTGGCACTGTCATGCTAAAAAAATTAACATTATGCGGGTGCTTTCTGTTTCACCGCCTCAACTTTCTTATCGTACATTACACATTTTATTGCCGAAAACGATTCTCTTTCGGGTGAAAAGTCAACCCAGCACGCGAACCGCACTGCACGTCGCCGATAGCACCCCGAGATTTCGATCCTCATCAAATATTCACGTCCACGACTCGCGGAAATCCCTACCTCGGAAAAATTTCCCTTCCGTCGTACGGACCATAACCGGCGGCACAAAAGCTTTCCTGCTTGGGCGACTGCCCATCTGAAAGGCAAACAGCTGAAATCGATTCTGTTCCCGTGAGCCATTAGCCAGACGTGCACGGTTCAGAGGGGGAGGGGGGGGCGCTTAAAATCAGTCGGCCCTTTGTCGGGGGGAAGCGCGTCCATCTGCTGCTACTCTCTCGCCCTTCCACGCCCTCCTCCACTCCACGCCTTTTGTGTGGATGCGGCCTGTCGATGCACGCACGCCCTCGCGGAGAAGCCGCCCAGGGCATGCCCCGGTGTTTCTTTACTCCTGGCGCGCTCGCCCGGCGCACTAATAGGATGATGTTTCTCGGGTAGCATGAAGTTGCGGTGAGGTGGACGCCCTGAAGGTAAATCAACGTTCATTGTTTTCTCCGCTGAGCGAGAAACCCAGCGGAAACGCAGGGGATGCTCTCATTTGTGTACATTTCAAGATAAGGAGGGTGTGTATTTTGGAGGTTGGATGAGAAATAACAACATATCAAATTTGCTCGCGGAGAATTATATTTCAAAAATACGTTGAATTTGATTTCATATTGGGTGGATTTTCTTTCTAAATGAATTTTTGCAAAACAATATCGAAACAATGTCAAGTTTCAAAAGAAGATGAAATCAATTCTGAATACTATCAAGCCTAGTTCTACTTTCTATTCGATATTACTTCAATCAGCTTCAGCTCATTTTAAACGTCTTTACGACTAAAACACTCTCGAATTTCCAATCAATCGAAGATTTTAATTTGGGCGCAGTAATGTGGTTCCATAGAATCCCGCATCCAAACGAGAATTTCTATGACATTTATCTTTGAATCTCCATCCACACGTTTTACGAGTACCCTTTTTTCGGTCGTTTCATGGTCGTTCGAATAGCATCCTCCGTTTGACGGTCGGGGATTTCAATCACGTCTTAACGAAGAGAATGTTTCCCGGGCCACACGAGAGAAAGTTGTGTGTTGAGTGAGAGAACCGATTCTCGTCACGCTCAATGCTTCACAAACGATTCGTTGTTCCACGGTCAATGACGCGCAACTTCTCTGAGCTTGTTCACGTACGGAGTTACGTGGAGCGAAGGTTACTTCAACACGGAGTAAAGAAGCAATTAACGCGGAGCAAGTGAACAAGTGTGTTGGAAAGTGATTAACCGCAGTAAATGTATTTTATTTCCAGATGCATCTTCAATATATTGCAATAATCACATTGTTTGTGATGTAACTATTTGAAGAAATCATCGTCGCATAGAACATTAAGAAGAAGCAAAAGCAAGAAGCAACATATTATCTATCTATCGATATCTCTATCTAACTAATCTAGTTATCTGTATTTCCGTCACAGTGAAGGTTTTGCAAGCAATGTTATAGTTTGTGATCCTGCAATCATGCACGAATAAATTAACATTTTTAGATGAGAAAATGAAAGTAGTAAAGATTCCACTTGTCACTAGTATTCTTTGATCTTTATGGATTTAATTTACGGTATATGACAATAAATTATAATGTGAAAAGGTTTGAAAATTGGCTTTTGTGATTCGTCCCACAAACACACACAAATATTGCATTCTTTTTAATTTTTAAACATAGTATGGTGTATTCGTACCTACTCATAAAAACGTTCACAAATATTTAAAAATATTTGTATCGCATTTTCTACATCACGAACTTTCTACACGTCTCTGTCAGAGAAGGATATTTTTTGTACTCTTTGCAGCATGTCTCAAGGTGTCCCTCAGGATGCCGTTACGGACTACTAAACTACTCACAAGCTCTTTCTCGCCGTCGGCGATTTGTATGCATTGAAATCGCTTTTTCCTAAGATCGTCGATCTTGTAGACGTTGCGCTTCACGAGTTCTGAGAAGGGAAACACAAGCTGTACACGTCATTAGCGACTCGCGATGGATGCAACTTTCCTCCGACGATGGACACCAACACTTGAATTTGGAGAATCCTAAACGCCTAGGACGAATTTTGAAATTAGATGGACTTCTAAAACTGTTTATTTGGAGATTAGCACCGTATACGGCTTGAACAACCGCGCTGATATATATAATGGACTTGTATGAATATAATGAACTTATATCTACCGAAACAAGATGAGGATGAACAAATTAAGTCGATGAATGGTACTAAACATGATTTATTTACTTCGTCTTTACCAACATTCTCATAGTTGAAACTAACTATTCAGAAGAGAAAAGTAGGTTATTAGTATTATCCTATACGCTGTGATTGAAATTAGTGATAATGATTCCGCCAAAGATGCCAACATTCTTTTCATGAGAACCCTCACCTTCCAAACATTGTTTAGAGTTCGTCCAAATACAACTTCTATATTCGTCTTTGATAGCAAAAACAAGCTGCAGAACGGGTAGCGTCTATTTCTACTTGTAATGTTAAAAAAATCTGAAATGGATGTGATGCATCGAACCTAAAACGTGGATGTTAACAAAAATATCGACTTCAATACATTGATGTTTAAAACAGTGATGCATTTCTAGAAACGTTGATGTTTTGAAAATGTCGGCATCGATGTCGCATCCCCAGTCACTATCTGCATACTGTTCTAAGACACTGGTCGGAAGGCTGTGCAGCGCAGATTCTCCCCGAGCGGCTCGGGACCGAGGCTAGGAGCTCATCTGCGGAGGCTGGCGGCCGCGCAGACCACCCGGCCCCGCTCTAATGGACGCCCGTGAAATCCGTAATGCCGCCCGCAATTAAGCTTTCCGTACGGCCCGCGGTTCGTTCCCCGGGGAGAGCACGACGCGGGCGCTGGGGCGCGACGCGACGCCCGCCGGCGCCGTCGCCGACGCCGCTCAGCCCCTCGGGAGCGTCGCGACGCTCCAAACCGCCGCCGTCGCGACCTACTCCTCCCGGCGCTCGCGTTTTGCATCGCGGCGTCTAGTCCCACATTGGGGCGGCCCTGCGTTTAGCCCCGTGTATGACGAATTTGAAAACGAGTTCTCTTCGGTCGGCGGAACCGATGTGACGTTGGTAGTAAAAACTAGCATAATTCGGAGTTGCTCTTGCATGTTTAATGGCATCCTGGTTTGTTCAGAACTATCAATTGGGGTTGAGATGAACGTGGGAAAGGATATTTCGCGAACAATGCGCTCTTTAGATTTCGTTGTGAAGTCACACAAACACACACATACATCTCATCTTACGAAAAAGAGAGAGACAAATATTCAATGAAAGAAATCCTGCTTCAACCTTATTGTTCCAATAAAACACGACACTTGAGAATACAATAATTGTATTCGTCAAAAAAATTGACCAAACGTTTGTGTCTTGAAGAATAATTTCCGGTCGGTGTTCAGTGATGTTGGAGTTTCAATTTCAGATTCAATTCTGGCTGGGTTCTGGTTGGATTCGGGTTAGTTTCAGGCTGGTTTCAGGCTGGGTTTTCAGCTGCCTCAGGTGGGGTTTAGGTTGAGTTCAGGTTGGTCAGCTGAGTTCAGGTTGGGTTCAGGTTGGGTTCAGGTTGGGTTCAGGTTGGTTCAGGTTGGGTTCAGGTTGGGTTCAGTTGGATTCAGGAAGATTTCAGGTTAAGTTGAGTTTGGGATGAGGCTGGGTTAGAGCGTGGGTTGGTGGCTGGCTGGCTTGGGTGGCTGGGTGGGGCTGGGTTGGAGTAGTCTTAGAGGTGGGTTCAAATTGAGGTTGGGTACGGATTGAATTCGGTTCGAATCGAATCGGGTTCGGGTCGGATAGATGAACGTTAAGTACTCGTCGGGTATTGGACAATTTCTAACGCTCTTTTCATTAAAAGCATCAAGTTCTTTATCCATGGCGGGAAAGCCGAGCGCGAGCATCACCGCACGGCGGCGCTGTGGGGCAGGCAGAGCGCGCGCTCGCGCAGGCGCTGCAGCGTGGCGGGGCCCTCGCGGCCGAGGCGCTGCGCTCGGCCGTCGGCCAGCGCCCGCGCCAGCGCCCGCTGCTGCGCGTGCAGGCGGCGGGCGGCCGGGCGCGCGGGCCCTCGGCGGCGCGCAGCGCGCCCATCGCCCCGGCCAGCCGCCGCCCGCACGCCAGGCTCAGCGCCCACAGCGGCTCCAGCTCCTGCGAACACACACACACACGCGCACAAGGCGTTAGGTCAGCCAAGGCAACTGCACACCGTTTAAGGCAGAAATAGTCAGTACTACTCAACATAGGAAGAAATTACAAAGAACAAGGAATGTATTCTGCCTCAGTCCAGATGAGCTTCTCCCTCCGGTGATATGGGCACGAGTTGGACCAGTTCGGGTCAAGTCGGATTGGATCTGTTCGGTCAGGGATCGTATATGGTACGGCTAGAGTCGTGTGGGATAGGGTCGGGTCCGATCGGGTCCTGACTGGTTGGCTCGGGCTGCGGCGGAGCGGGCTGGCATCGGGTCTATTCGGTTGGCGGTCGATCTGGGAGTGAGGGTGGTCTTGGTAACATTGGTCGGATTCGTGTTAATCTAGGTGTTCATAACGTTTTAATTACCAACGAGATCGACAGTACCAAAGCCACACCAGACCATGCCAAACAGTGGAAACACGGAAGAGTTATAGTCTCACATTAGTTAAATGTGCCAAAAGACGTCCAGACCAGCATACTACCAGACCTGTTTAATAAATTTGTTCGATACAACTACAGTCTGATTTTGACTGGAGTGGGACATACTGCCAGTTTACCATTTGAAACTCAGAGCTCAGTTACGTCGTATTTGAGTATCCGAACACCTACTTTAAGGCTAGTATCAAGACCAGTCAGATGTATACCTGCCTGTACGAATCACATTTATAATGGTATATTCTGCTATTACCCTATAACTACAGGGATGGTAAATTAGTGTTCGATAAAGTAAGCGTCCAGTTGAAGGACATTATAAGATCAGCCAAGATCTTCCTAGATATCCCTCCCCATTTACAAACAGCGATTCTCCGCGTGAAATCCACCTCCCAAGTTTAACGAAGGAAATGCGATCCCATTCAACAAACCCAAACACAAACAGCATTCCGATACTTAGGCAGATCGCAATCCCAGATACGTCGTACGCATCTAGAAACAAAAGATCACGTAACGGCATAGATGGAACGTGGAAACCAGCGGCCCATCCGGAGGTGGTTCACCCAGCCATTGAATCGCACCGGCCGTGAGAAAGTCGCTGCTCCGAGCCGAAGCGCTTTCTTCGAATCTCGGCGCGGATCTGCGCGGGAAATTCCCATTGCAACCGCCTTCCATTTGGCAAACAACAGGCATGAGACGCATCGCGAAGCCAGCAACAATCACAGCGCAACACGGAGGCCACACGTTGGGCCTTGAATGTTGGGCATACAGTAAATTTCCTTGCAACCGTTAGAACTTTTGTTGAACAACTTGTTGTAAGGTTATTTCCGACAGATTTAGTTCAGGTAACACAGTTCCTTGAGTTGCTAGCTTTGTTTTTCGTGTACTAAAATGGAAGCGAGAATTCTGATGAGAGAAGTGGAATAGGGTGACACTATTTACGCTTCTTCTGCGCTAGGCTAATTCCCAGAAACTATAATTCCTATTGAAATGTATAGTTTTATAATATTTGTTTAGTTAATAATTAATAATTATTATAAAAGTTAATAATTAATAATTATTGTAATAATAATAATAATAATAATAATAATAATAATAATAACTACAGCAGAAGAACGTCTCCTAAAATATCAACTATACATTGAAAAATGTATGGCCCTATTTTTCCAAAATTTTAAAATATGGCCCAACAGCAACACATTTAATTCTCAGCCAGAGTTACACAAATTCTGACATGATGGCTATCACTAGTTTTTGAGTAAATTGGAAATGAAGACTGAGAATATGGTGCACACAGTCCATTTATACCATTTTCCTACATCGGTTTTCTCCTTAATCTAATTATAGAATAAACTAATACTGCTTTTTTTAAAAAGTCATGTAATTTTACGCCGGCCTGGATGGCCGAGGTGATCAAGAGCCAGTAATAACTCAGCGCTTCGCTCCGAAGGGTCGCGGGTACGAGCCCCGCATATAGCATGGTTGTTTGTCCCTTGTCTCTCATGTATGTGTTGTCGCCTCGCGTTCTGCTGGCCACAGATCAGAGGAGCCCGCAAGTGCATTGGTATCTGATGTGTAGCCGAATATGCACCCCATCGGGACGTAAAGAGTAACTGCCTGTCGGTTGCAAAAAGCCCAGAGATGAAGAAGAAGAAGAATAAAGAAAAAAAGAAGAAAAAAAAGAAGAAAAAAGAGAAAAAAAGGAACCGATCGAATTTTACATTTTATTTAGGTCTTTTAATATTGCCTCGAACTGAATATTGACAGGAGAGAGGGGCCGGTATGATTAGTCAACTGGCCGGCGAGAGGGTTACCATTTGCAGGCGAAACGGTCGCACGCCGTCACCTCGACTGAATTTACAAGTCGACGAGCAAGAATTGCTCCATTTCCTTTCTCCGCAACGACCCCATTAATCGTGGTGCGAGTCTGCCCCAAGCACTCGGGGAGGAAGTGGACGTCACAACGAATCCACGAGACCTAGTGGACTATGATGACGGACTGCATTTATCATCCTCGCTCCAAGAAATTACCGCCGTGACGATCGCGATTACTTGCTAACGATTGATCTCAAGCTAGTTTTCTCTACTCGCATACGTATTACGAGATCGTGTTGGCACTTGATCATTTAATATAACTTTATTTCCAAAATGTGTAACATTGTGTGAAAACATTCTATCCTGCCAAACCCGCTAATATCCATTCATTGTTTCCCCATTACAGACATTTTAAATATTTGTTAAAATAGTTTGTCTATGTTGTTTAAAATTATTTTGATATAAATCGGACTCACTTTCACATTTCTGCATCGGTCATAGCATTTTGTGTCGTATGAACTTTGCTAGTCGTTAGATCTATGGAAAAAGCTAACGCAAAAATCGATGATTAATGAAATGTAACCACGATTGTTTTTCGAATCCTCATGGGATCAAATATTTACAGTTAGCCCATTTTCAATATCGTTCACTACGTTGAATCATATGGATTGATTGCAAGTGATTACGAACGCGTAAATTGCTAAGATCATTAGTTCCGTAAGTGTAATGCATGTTTTCCTCGGGTGGTGGATGTAGACTTCCCCCGCTGAATGGCGAGATCCGGCGCCGACCTACCGTCGACTAGCGGGGTTTTCCTCAACAAGGTATCTCCCACCAGCGGTGGTAACGCCCCAGCCGGGACAAGCTGTGAGCTTCCAACCGGTCTCCCGGCATGTGCATGAGTAAGCGTGCAAGTGTAAATGTGGGTAAGCAAGGAAAAGGGGAGGAAAGATCGCGCGCGGTTCTCGGCCTGTTTGTTGGGGGTATTGCTCCGGCATTCGCCTAGTATAGAACCTCAAAAAACTACCAATTAGAGCAGCAGGTCACTAGAATTCTCCCCGAGACAGCGACTGCATTCGACCTTAAGACAAGCTAGTATCGAAAATCCTGCCATCGTGGGGACTCGAGCCTCCCGTTCAGAGGCACTGCAGTGACATCAGCTGATATTTCTGAGCCACTTCTTCTGTTGGTTGAATCGGCAAAACGCATGGTCCGCGAACCACTCAGTTTCCAAAACCAAGACCTAGCGAAGACCTGGGCCTACGCAGCGTGCCCGGCAGACGGGCGCATGTACGTTGGATCCGTCCGTGTGTGAGGCGCTCGGGTTTCTGAAGAGACACATGAATGAGGGCCGCGTCTCGACCGCCGCGCGGCAGAGCGGACGCCGCCGCAACTACGCGAGCCGCTCCCGCCGCGTGCGCCCGCGCCGCTCGCGCCATCTGTGTGGGGCGCGGAAGCTACGGTGGCTCGGCGGAGATCGGAGGCACCGCGCCCACTGCCGGGGTTCGGAGACACTGAAGCTGCACTCGTTTTCGTGTTACAAAGATTGAGACAGGGGTTCCCACGCTTCTTTTGTTTCGCGACGCACTGTTTCGTCAGGCGGAATAATTCGACACCCGCTAACAATTCCACCTTTTACACTCGGCAACGATAGTGGACCATTATTTGCAGAACATTGGGAATGTTTATCTTACATGTTTGAAGCTGGAATCTTCCGATTCTTTAGTACCGCATCTTCCTAAACCCTGCAGAAATGTCCTCAGCAAAATAATAGATGAAAGCGACCAATGCTTATTATTTTCGTGACTGAAATACATATCAGGTTACAGCCACACTCACGTTGACATTTCACTCCATTACCTCTCATATAGGTGTGTACGATAATTGCTACGACACTGTGTTTCTCTATCTTAAGTATTTGCCTACATTTTATGGGGATCATAACTCATCACTAACACGATTTATACTTAACTGTTACGAAGAAACCTGAAATTTCCTTTCACGTTGACATTTGTCTGTCTTAAATGTCACTAATCGACGCAGATTATTAAGTCATTTTTCACAGTCTAACGTCATTCGCAGCCGCAATTTCTTATGATATGGAAAGAATCATTTCGTGAGACTTGCACAACGGGACTCACTGAGACGTGACCATTTCATGGGCAGTTGCTCCCTATCAATTGAGGAATCAATGATCGTCTCGAGACAAGAAACAATAAAATCCGAAGAATTGCGAAACAGATCCCTCACGAACGGATATTGAAAAAGAATTAAGTAAAAGGATTCTCCCTTTCAAATGATTTCAATGATATCCACCTTTTACAATAACATAAGTTGAGTAATAACAGCGCAATCGAATATCTACGAATCACTGATCTCGGAAAAAGTGCACTGAGGAAATAAACGCAATAGCATAATAATAGCATATGTTTTTACGTTCATCAACGCAACGGAAGAAGGCACATCTGAAACTCCCGATGAATAATTTGGCGACCTAAAATTTAATTACTCAGCACGAAGAATGAAAGAATATGTTTGCAAGTAATTTTAATTATCAACTTCCACATTCGAGGTACTCCTATTAGCGTTTCGGCACATTGTGCTCCTTAAAAATGATGTTCTTTATTTATGTACACATTTAAATATATTATTAAGGTAAACCATCGGAAAAGAATTCTTCATTTTTATGCCGAAACGTCTCATAGCCATGGAATTAATTTAAATATAAAATCACAGTCTTTTGAACAACTGCTCTCACTGTTCACAGTATTTTGAACTGCGGATTTCGAGTGCTAACCGAGAGAGTTCAACAAGATAACGATAGCATCGCATGTCAACTCCTGGAGTTTGAACAAGAGCGTATGTGCAATGTGAAGTGGAGTGTACGTTGTAAATGGACGGTTTGCGTAGGTACACAGTCCACGGGATGTGTAAATGCTAAGAACAGAACGTGCTGCTTGTCTCCGTGGACAATTTTGAGCACCCGTTTTTCCATAATGTGGACATCCTTTGAAAAGCATTAAGAGCCAAGTGATGGCAAAGCAAAGGAGAAATATATTGAATATAATCTTCGAGATTTAGACCTAATATTTAGTTTTAAATGTAGACAACTGCTATATTACGCACTTAACCTAATATTGTCGATGGTGGAAGTGACAGTAAGCAAAGGCTTACATAAGTAAGACTTACTAAAGTAAGACAAGGTTTACATTATCAATAGTTTAATATCCATCATGTATGCGAACTATTCGTGCAAGGGTTGTGTTACTCAGTGTCATGTAATGCGCAAGAACATACAAGAACCAATAGTTTGATATTCATACTTGAATATCCATATTATTAAAAATAACGTCTTCCAGGGAATAGACTGAATATCGTGAAACGAGAGAAGAAAATCAGTGGTCAGAATTTTCATTCGGACAAATCAATTGACCTTGAACAAGAGCGCGTCTCTCTTTAACCTAAAATTGCGCATCGATTCCGAAAATTCCTTGATTCTAATATCTAAACCTCTAATCAAGAAGATCTTGTAGCTAAAACCCGAGTGGAAGGACAGGAAAAATTTCAAGTCCAGATAAATAGTTAGATGTCGGCTGACCCCATCTGGATGGGAGTCCTAGGGAACGGCTGCTCTGGTCGATAGCTTCTGTTGACCTCTCCGATCAAATTCACGCGGATTAAACAAGCTATGGACTGAAAGTATGAATTAAATTAAGAAAGAGTGACAACTAGGAACATAACTTGCCGAATGTTTATATTTTGTGCCCAAGGGTTGTAAGCAAGGAGCCGAGGACATGGCACGGCCCAGGTGCAACTAGATTAAAACGAAGACTTCCTTGTCGTGTGTATACAATGTTAAATAAATTCCCAATTCAATTGCGCGAGAAATGGGCTGATCATGAATGTCCTAGAGTGGCAACCTTTGAATACATACGAGCTAATTGGAAAAACGGTTTTGCCAAATACGAGCACCGAAAACAGAGCATTCGTTATTTGCAAAAAGAAGGTAAAAAAGGATAAAAAAGAAGAGAAGAAAATGTACTACGAGTAGAGGAAGAAGAAGGAATAGGAGAAGAAAGAAGAAAGAGAATGTGGAAAAAATAGGATGAGCAGGAGGAATAAGGAAGAGGAGGAAAGGCAAAGGCAAAGGCAAAGGCAAGAGGAAGAAGAAGGACGCAGGGAAGAAGTTCGCAGAGAAGAAGGAAGAGGACGAAAAAGGGAAAGGGAGAAAATGAAGGAGGAAAGAAAAGTGAGAGAAGGAAGAGAGGGGGAGGAGAGGAAAAAAGAGGAGGAA
>BOPP01000001.1:21395270-21422442 GCA_017312745.1 Gryllus bimaculatus
CGTTTAGGCGCTAACTACGTGATGTACTCCCAACTGCAATTCTCCGCATTGTAATTCACTATAATTTGGTGTCCACATTGCCATCCGCAATTGCTTGAAAGAAACGTTCTCGTTGTGTTTGTATTACTCCTTCTTTACTTTACTTTTCGCCCCCAGCCGCGTTGTCTTTTTTTACAAAAGAACGACACAGCTATGCAGTGCCGCCGGTGTGTATCTTTCCCCGCCAAAATAAAACACACGTTGGCGGCGGAAGAGCGTCGCCGCAATTAGGCGGCGAGCGCGGAGGCGCGCCTTCGCCACCTCCACCCACGCGCTTCACCTCCACGGCGGCGGTTGGCGGGCGGAGGCGTGCGCACGCGCGTCGTGCGCGCGCGTGTCCCGATGCGCAAAACGCAAGCGCGTGCCGCGGCGCGCACGTCTATTTTCCGCTAATTGCGTCGCGCGGAGGAAAAAAAAAGGCGGGGCGGTGGCGCGGCCGCGCGGGGCGGGGCCTGCCGAGAAAGTCGTTTCGTGATGAGCGGTGGAACGAAACTTCGGAGAAGAACGCGTGACGGCGGACGATAGAAAGGAAAGAGGCGGTGAGATGTTAGAAATAATGTTCGTGACTAAAAAAGAGAAAGGGAGAGAAGGAAAGCCACAACAGGCGGGGAAAGACAATAATTTATCAGATAATAAAAATTTAATAAATAAAAAAAAACCTGATTTTAATGTACAAAGTAAATATTCTGATGTTCAAGGAAATTATCTCCACTTAGTTTTGTGAGGTATTCCTTTTTGAAACACGCGTCTAATTTTAACACATCTACTTTTTGGTTACATTTTATTCGTAGAGAGATTAACGTAATTATGTATTTTGCACAATCATAGCCTTTGCTTATTGGGAAAAGGCGGACCCACGAAATTACCTAAAGGCTTTTTCTGTTAGTTTCAGTACAGTAGGTTGGTTCTACGCTAGGCACCAAACGACTGTTCTAGGGCTGATCGTTGTAAAACACGCTTGATTGAACCCGTTCAGTGCGCCCCCCATTCGTGGCAACTCACCCTATGCGCGGCCTAGAGCAGCCAAATACGTGCGCGCGAAGCGATTGCAACAAGCTACGACAGCTGCGCCCTTCGCTGAATCACAGGCCTCATCAAGGCGCGCTACGAGCCCAGTGACTTCACGCGGTAATTAATTTGAAAGTCAGTTTTGTTCTGATTGGATATGGGTCCGACTCGTGTCGCGTGCAGGCCAGAGAAACCGCAGAGAAGAAACGCGACACTATATTAGTTGAAGAACGACCAAAGATGCGTTGTATCGAGATAGAAGAAGTTATCTGCCGCGTATTTTGAAGTGTTTGCAAGAGGAGGGGCAAAACGGTATCGCCGGTGCTATGAATTCACGCCACAGCAAAGAACTGGTTTGAAGGCAGGGTGGAAGCGAACCGAGAGCGTCAGCGGCATCGAGAGCAAACTTATTTTGTTTGGAGTCACCCTGGGGGGACCAAGTAGCGGTCGGCGGGGTATACTTCGCGTGGGCGGGTCGACGGGCGGCCGAGGCGGGGGGAGTGAGCAGGCGGAGGGACAGGGCGGCAGCGGAGTGAGCAGGCGGGCGGAGTAGGTTGGTCGGACTGATGGGCGGAACGGTGCTGGATTGGCGAGTGGGTGATGGGAGTTGGGCGAGTGGGTGATTAGAGGAAGGAGTGGGCGAGGGGAACGGGTGGCGGGCGTGGCGGGAATGGTGAGGGCTATGCGGTGGGGAGGGCAGGGCGAGCGGAAGAGGGTGCAGGGCGAGCCGGGAGAGGCGGGCGAGCGGAGGGGCGGGGCGGGCGGAGAGGGCGGTGGGAGGGCGGAGACGGCAAGCGTGGACGGAGCGGACGGGAACGGGCGGGGCGGGCCAGAAGCGGGCGGATAGCGTAGGGTGGGTCGAAGTGCGCACGGCGTGGGGGGGAGGTGGTGGAGGGGCGGGGGAGGGCAGGGCGGGGTGGACGGGGCAGCCAGGCGGGCGCGTGCGGACGTCGGGATGGCGGGGGCAAGAGTGGGGCGGGCAGGCGGCCACAGGCGGGGGCGTAACGCGATCGCGTCAGCGCCAATTTGTCTTCGCACAAAAGCGCGCACATGGATGGAGGTCGCTCGGGTGTTGCCTTCGCTTCCTCCGCTGCCGCTCGCTACCGCCCGATGCCACTGACAATGCCGTTGCTGTTCCACCGCTACTGCTGCCCGGATTCAGACGAATATGAAACTCGCCAAAGGAAATATTGTGTGCCCTGATGAGTAAACAATAAATGCGAAATTACGGTCGCTAAATTGTCATTAATTATCCTGAGTAATACTTACGTAAGTGCCAATTGATTTACAACTCAGGTTACCATCCTTACTGCATTACAGCAAAGAAAGATTAATTAACAACCGTGATGTAATTAGACTTTCTAGGACTTTTTTACTTATATTCACTTACACCTTTTAATCTGATACAAAGCATTAAGAACAATTCTAGCAAAGTACTGTTAATACACAATTCATCAACTCTTAAACTTTAATTACGAAAAAATGTAACTTTGATTCATTGTTGTTCACATTACACTCTTATAATCCTATTTTGTTTGTTAGTTTAGCTAGCCATTATTTTCATCGTTTTTCAAAGCCGCTCTATTTTCTCCCATGCCAATTTTAATACTTCCGCCAAGGTTATCGTCGAATTCCCGTTGAACATGTTACAGCTGCCCTAGTTCGGTCCCAATGAGTTTTGTTCAGCCTGATCCGGCAGCCGCTCTTTCGGTCAGGTCTGAATTCACACTCTGCCTTGGGAGCGCATTCACAACGGAATCGCGAACGGTGATTGTTGGGCGTAGAAAATTCCCGCGAGGAGGAGGTGGAGGTGAAGGCCATGGAGGTAGTGGTAGTAGTGTTAGTGGTGATAGTAATGACGGTGATGGTGGTGGTGGAGGTGGGTGGTGGCCGTGGCGGTGGTGGCGATAGTGGCGGTGGAGTGGTGGTGGTGGTAGTGGAGATGGCATGGAGGAAGGAGATGGTAAAAGTAAAATAAAGAGGAATGGACAAGACATTGAAGACTGAAGTGGTGATGAGAAAAATCATATCGATAAACGTCCCGACGCAGTACATAAAATTAATGGAAGGGCCATAAAACCAATAAAAATTAGAGTAGCAACTGAAATTACTCCAGGGGACTGCAAGAGCGAGGAACGCAGGAGGACGCGGAGGCGGAGGCGAAGGCGGCGACGTCGACTTGCGTGTAGCGCGGCTCGGGCGGAAAAGGCCGCGAGCAATCGGCGCACACAATGCGCGCCGCTTCAGCCGGCGATTGCGTTCTCCCGGAGCCCAATCGCTCGCCTTTCGTTGCTCCTCTGCCGCGCAGTCACTGGGCGCCGGCAAAAAGGAAGCGATTTTACTACCAAGCGCATATGGCTTCTAGAATGAATTTATGACTTGGCACGCAATAATAATCTTCGTGACGACTAAAAAAAAAAAAAAACCCAAACAACTATGAGGAAATGTATAAACTGTTGACAAAAAGTAATCTATAATTGGTTTTTGAAGTAGTTACGAGATAGTTTTGAGGGGTGCACCAAATGCACGACTATTTAAATTGTTTAATAGCTGACTAATTGGTTGCCAAGTTATCAACTAAACTTTTTTCGAATAGTTCCTTAATTTGATCAGTCATTCGCTAAGTGTTAAAGCGAAATTATGATTTCAAATGTAATTATTTATATGTATTAACTTAGGCTAATTTGATAAATTTAATATGAAGTAACTTTATACGACCGTCTCTGGTCGTATAGTCGACCATCTCTGTCTGGTGAATGAACGCAGCGCACCACAGTATATGCAACCCGCTCTGCAGACTTGCAGAATGGGTTGCCTGTGCGAGCTACATCACGGCGCATGGTAGTATACATTTGTATGCAGATGTATACTTTTGGATAATGTTTATTACAAAGAATTGATAACCAACATACGCAATTAAATTTGTTTATTAACACTGTTAACTAGTTCTATGATACGATTCATATATTCACTTCAGTCTTCCGCTATATGAATTAGCACAGAATAAAGTCGCGTCAATAACGTAGTACGTACGTTTCTCAACATTGTAATAAATAATACTGAAAATCAATAAAAACGTGAACTTAAAGAAAGTTAATAATGGGACAAACTGCCTCCTAAATTTTACATACGTCACAAATGATAGATATATTCTTGCCATATAGTTGTCATCTCCTTTGATCAACATTCAGGTTCTACCAAACCAATGAATTTCTTTACCACTGACCCAACCTCACAGGATACAACCACATTGGACATGCGCTATCAAACACACAGCTCATTATCCGTCTAATTACGTCAATCTGAGGTAGGAATTAGGTGCAATGCATTCCTCACCTTCTTCTCGATCACCATAGGCATAGTCTTTTTGGACGCATCCACGTGGAGAAAATGTATAGAAAAAATATGTGAAATATTGGTTAAAACAATAGATTGGTTAGACGATAAAACGAAATGAGTCGAATCAATCTTCACTTACAATGTAAACTCGACCGTATCCCCATTATGGACTGAGTATGACTCCCTCAACCTGTCCCTCCCCATCCAGTTTCTTACAAACTACCGAACGCACGAATAACTTGCCGTTCAGCATTTCCTTCGCGTCGACGCACCAGCCCACCACGGCGCCGGCCTCATCCTCCGCACCAAGCAATCGCCGCCTAATTACAACACTCGCCGCTGCGCCCTGCAGCGCCCCGTGGCGTGAGGGCCTCCGCAACCGATAACACCCGCGCGTTTTCGGCTGCAGCGCCGCGTGACCGCCCCCCGCAATTAGGAGCTCGTTACCCAGCCGCGCGCCCGTAATGCTACGACGGCGGCGCCGACGCTATTTGCATTCGAATTACGGCGTCCGGTGCGCGCGGCCCCGCCCCCCTCGCCGCGCCGCCTAATGCACAGCTTCCGGTCCGCGCGGGCGCCCGGAAGCACACTGGCTGACCCTCCCGGACACCGAGTCTTACATCTTGGTGTCTTGGTCTAGCAACAACTAGCGGCCTGCAGGAGCAAAAAAGCTTCTGAAGAAAGCTGCGCATAATCGTTTGCTAAAAAGCAGCACGCACACTGCTCAATAGCAACAAATAAAATACTACTAAAGTACATTACATATTTTGATGTACTTAACAGTCTTCACAAATACTGCTCTAAAATTAACAGTCTTCACGAATACTGCTCTAACATAATGTATACAGGTGAGACACCTGATGCCAAATTGCGAGGCGGCCTAGCAAGCCTGTTGCATCTAGGGAGAGGGGGGCTGCAGTGGTAGCTCTAGCAAACCGTCTCAAGAGTGACGTTTTGTATATTTGTACATCTATGTAAATCAACGTGTATATTCTCACTCGAGTCTGTTTTCCTTGTGGCTTACATCCCCACCCACGACGTTTCAGTGTATCATTGTATTCGCCCTTTTACGTTCGTCATGATAGACCAAAAATATGTATAATTCCAAGTTACCTCAAATATGTTGTAAAATACAAATGATAAAATAGAAATGAATACACTATCAATTGGTCCCATTCCCTCATGCACTTACGTGTAAACTGCATTTCAATAACTTTCACCGTTCAAAAGTTATAGGGGGTGCTAAAGTTACGTTACTCACCGTGTATATTGTATATCCAGTATAAGAACTCTTTACACACGATGAATATAAAAATTGTTATTGTTTCAAAACGCATTAATATAGCAAATATAGCGCATACAAATAGCAAATATTTAATGGCGGTCGGCATCTCCCTTGGAGCCTTGCTGTCATACGTCATCAGCTACGTCGCATGCAAATAATTCACTGATAATGAGAACTCAATCGGTACGTGCACTATGAGAAAACGCGGAATAATTCGAAGTAATATTTGTATTAGTAAGTGAAAATCAAAACTGTTTCATTGGTTTTTGGATTTTTCTCTTCGTAACTAACGAAATCACAGACACTTATCACGTGGTCGGAGTATACATAATTTCCTTTCAGTTTCTGCGCGCATTCGAAATCAATAATGCGTGTAGTGAATGTGGGGATTTTGCGTGCTGCTGGAAAGTTCTGTTTCTCCCTGGAATTCGAGAGAAAATATACATAAAATATTCGTCATATTTACTGATGTACTGTTGGGATTATGAGAGTGTATGTTAATGTTTCAAAAACAATCGAGCTAGAGAACCATATCACAGGGATGATAGTGCGTCATATTAGAAATATCAACGTCCATGGCCCACTTGCTACGTGTTCATTTACGCAAGAATACTCTCTCTTCTCCAATGTACATACGTCTACTAGGGAAAACAGGAGGCCGCCGGCACCAAAATCTACGAACTCTGGCTATTTTGCATTATACGTATATATTCGTATTTTTGTATTAAAGGAACAACGATACAAAGAAAGGTAACAACAAAATGATATTTACATTTTAAGAATGATTAAACACATATTTCAAAGGAACCCAAAGAATTAATTTTAACATTTATTTTATAACACATTGTTTCACTAAATACGAAGTAGCAACATTCATTCTGGAAGTGTCAAAAAATTTACATTAAAAATAGAATATATTAAATTCACAATTAACTCGAAACTTCAGATTAATTCCAGATGACTTTCCCAACTGTTTCATTCTTTAAGTTTAAGAAAACTCTTTCTTCTGCTAGAGAGGGCAACCCAATACGTTTTTAACCCCCGGAAGTCGAGAGCTTAGTGGGCATTAGCGTCGCTAGGAAGCCCAGCGGGCGAGCCGGCAAGGGCTTGCGTCCGGGAAGCTGTACGCTCCGTGACTGGGTGTGTTTCTTGTTGGGCTCTGCCTCCGCCTCGTACGCAACTCGTACGTACTTCGATCTGTCAAACGCTCCTCCTCACTTACATCAAGCGAGAAAGATTATACTTGAGATTTATTACCGTTAAGTCCGGGCTTGAGATGTTTTTGTTGCTATGAACTACGCCCCCCTAATGGGTAGCACGTTACTTCTTTAGAAAACATATGTCGTTCATTAGTTTAAGTGACTGGTTCAACTCCTTCACGACCACTCATCAATTCAATTGCTTTCTAATGTGTTTTTGTGTTTGTCAGGTTTGTAGACTTGTTTCAGATTACGTTGAGATTGATTGTATCCATCCAAACGATCTTCTTTTGATCTCATAAATGCTGGGTAGTCTGAATATATTTTAACATTGTTTACAACTTAATTCAGAAAAAATATTTTTATTATTCGTAGTTTTTTTTACAATAATTAACGTTTTAACTTAAACTACACATTGTTTAAAAAAGAAAATTGAAACATGGATTATTAACCTAACTTAACATTATTTGAATTTTTACTCTTGGTACTAATTACACAGCGATACAAAGCGGAGAACGAACAATACAGTATTTTTCAAGAAGTTAAAAGCACTAATGTGGCACTATGAGTCTAAAATGTGATCATATCTCATCCACTGGAACATAAAATTGTAAGCAAGTTTCTCATGTTTTAATTAACGTTCCAATATAAAAAGAAATAAGATGGATTCGACGATCGGTGGGACTGAAACGTATTGTACATTAACCTCTCGACCACGTATTTTACATTTTGATTCAAGGTTTATTATCGATCGTTCTTATCTTCCCTCTAAGGTTTATGGCTTTCAGAATGACTGTAATGACAATTTCGAAAGAAACCTTTAATAACCAGCTACTTACAAATCTTATCTGTTCATCGCAAGGAAATGACGCGCCTTCACTCCAGCAAGGCTGTGATTTGTGGTTAGACTTCCGGTCTGCATAAGGTCCGCAATTGGGCAATTAGAACCATTTAGTTAGAATGAAAAATCCCGCATGTCAAAGGTTCAACCGCAAATAAAATATTCATGAATGAAGAAATGAAAGGTATCGTCTTTTATGCCTTTTTGAATGGACTATGAACAAGTACATTTAAGGGGTATTTATAATCAAAGCACCAATAAGAATATTAATACAATTAACAGTCTTAAGAAAGTAAAATAAGAGGACGAAAATATTTTCATTAAAATTACAAATTGGAGGAAAATTAAACCCAATGTAATCATCGTTTTAAGAGGAACAGAAATATTTTGACAATACCAACACTGCGTGCATAAACGAGAACGAATACAAGGAGTTAGAAAATCCAGTTTTAGAAAATCCAATTTCGTTGTTCCACACGTTCTGATATACCGCTTTCTTGCTGGAAGATCTCTCTAATCATTCACCATGAGTGTTCGGGTGAGTTCCCTCATCCTGTCATCTGCTCAGGATGCTCATCAAGCTGCAGCTCACCCACGCAGACAGCCTCTGACGATCCCCAGGCACCCGCATGCTGTGGCCCTGCAGAAGGGGGGGGAGGGGCGGTAACCTCATCTCAAGAACCCTCATGGCTCTTGTGCGCCGCCACTGTCTAGGTTACGCCTCCCGCTGGCTTCGTTTCCCTCGCAGCTCGCCCCTGTCGTTTCTACGCTACCAATTTCGTTTCGTCCAGAATCGGCTAAAGGTTTCCCCAATGTATTCAGTCTTCTTCATCCAATAAGCGTGGTCTTGGCTTGTGAACAAAAAGTCTCAATTGTGGCATCCGGATATCGAATTTAGAAAATACGACTAGATATGGAAAGCAAAATGAGTTCATACTATGCGTTATTTACGAAATAATTAGTTTTATATCTTTGTCACCTTGAAAGGCGTCAACACTGCTTTCTACCTTTATTTCTTAATTAAGGGATAAGTAATTCATGTATTTTATTTCAAAACACTATTTGCGCCGTTTACTACTTTAACAAATTACGTTTCATATAGCAAGTTAAAGTCCATTAGCTACAACTGCTAATAACGTATGGTTTCCACTTCCGAACATTCTCTTTTAATAACATATTTTTGGTAAGTTAACAATAATGAAAATATTGTCTAAAAAGACAAAGCAAAGGAAATGGGAGAGACATGAATGACAGAGAAACGTGGAACCACTGGAAAAAGTCTCCCGTTATGCCATCGGGACAGGTACAAATTCCCCTACGAGGGGCTTGCTTCGAACATCATTCTGAGGCAAAACATTAGGCGTCTTTACTAGCGACGCTGTTAATCACTTACCACCTCACACTGAGTAATTCCAGTCAAAAGACAAACGTAGGTGGAGCTTCGGTTTAAGCGTACTTTCCATCCCGAATCTCCGATCACTTCGAATCCGTCTCCCCTTCCTTTCCCTCAGAGCCTCCCATTCCTTCCCTCTCCTGCCCTCCTTCGCTCACCCCCTCCGCCCCCGCGCCCAAATCGCATCAGCGTCGCCACGCGTAATCAGTCGGCGCCCGCAGCGCGCCCCTCTCCACTCCCCCGCCCTCCAGCTCGCCGCCAATTGGTGCAGATCCGATTAAACGCGTGAATCAGCCCCTAAAATAAATTGATGACCTATCATGGCACAATATTATTTCTGTCCATTGAATTAGGCCCGAGAGGGGTGACCGCTCTCATTTTGTAAAATTGTAATAGGATTAGTTTCGTGGTCGTTAGTGAGGCAGATGGTAGAAACTCCAAGAACGTATGAGATAACGAAATGTTCGGAGAGTTAGACAACATTGTTCTGAAAACGGAGATCGTGTAATGAAATATACTTTATTGTTTTAAACGTTTTTTGTTTTTAAGTTGTAGAACAAGGTAACAGTAGTAATCTGATAGTAAATACATGTTCTATCAGGAAACGAATTCAAAATAATTGTTTTTATTTAAAGTACACTTCAAAGTACCTGGATAGAACCGCGCCTAGAATATGCATAGAACATAAATTCGCTATTCACGGACAAACTCTCACTTCCCCGCACTTAATCTTACTTGCCAGCCTTAGCCACTTGTTTCGAAGCCTCAAGGGAAAGAGACGAGACGCCAGTCACTGCCAGAGTTATCGCGAGATTTTCTCCGCATTACAGATGCTGCTACCGAACTCTTAATGGATTAGCTCCCTGCCTCTCCCCAGCCTTGGTCCTCACCGCTCTCCGAATTCTCATTAGAGGCGGAGTGCATCTGCGCCCTGGACCGCGAAGGCCCAGGCGGTGGTGGCGGCGGGGGAGGAGGAGGAGGGGGAGGAGGAGAAGGTCCGCGCAATTAGCACCGGTCGCCGAGGCTGCGCTGTGGGGCTTGCGCCTGCCTAGAGATCATCCGGACGAGACCGTTTTGCGTTGCAGAACAGCGGTCTTGAATATTCACCATGCACGTGACTCATATACCGAATACTGCACGATTTCTACAATGCGAAGTTTGAACAACGGTATTTCGACGTAAGAAACAAAATGAAAACAAGAATAACGAATTAGTATGCTGATCATCTTCAAAATACACTGCCGAATTTGGGAAACGTTTCTGATTTGATTTGAAATATTTTTTCATTGATAATGACAATACACATCTCTCGCCGTACACAACGCTCCAGACTTTTGTAGAATAGAATTTCGAGCGTAACAAATCAGCCAATCAGCTCAAAGATGGTACACATATGTAACTTGTTTTCAGAATATCCAACCGGGTATTGGGGGTCTTGATAAATATTTTCGGTCTTGATAAATATTTTAGACATATTTTAGAGACTTTCCTATCTGGCGATGCACAGTGCTATGAAGAGTAAAAACACATGAGTTATTCACGAAAGGAAAAATACCCAACCCTATTTATTCTTCAAACCCCTTCATTTCTCGTTCCCTGTTCATTCCACTCGAATTCCCTCTGTCAGACTCGAGAACCCCGAAGTTCCATCAACATCGCTGTAACGCAAACCGCCCACCCGTCATAACTCTACGCAGAAAAAAAACTAAAAACGCAATGAAGCGTCTCTGAAATAACACAAACGCAGGTGAAGTAGCGCAGAACCGCTTTTCAAAATAGTTATTTCCAGGCGGGCCCAGTCACGGCGCGCACGCAGCTCCGTGCGTGCAACGCGCTGAAGGACGCGCAACCCACGCACGCGGCGAGCGGTGGCGGACGTGATGAAGAGGGGAGGGGAAACGGTAATAAACTAGTGGGCTGGAGCAGTAAGAATGCACACAAAATGAATGTTTTACAAAAGGTAGCGCGCACACTGCTCGAAAACAACACATAAAATATTGTCGTTTAATACCGCAATAAATTTAAAACTTCTGAACATGATTACTGCAATAACATAGTAGAAGATTCTTTACATGGAAGAAATATCAATTCATTACGCTTGGGAACATCAATTATTTACTGACGGGCGACTCTTCCTTGGAGCCTTACTGTAAGCAGCAGTGACGTCTTGAGTATGAGATTTCAGTTGGCACGAGCAGTATGGGAATGAGCGAAATAACACTACTCCTAACTACAAAATAACACTAACTCAATAACTATACTCGTAAGTTTTTTCCTTTTTTCAATGATAATAAAATGAAAACTCACTATTTTGATTTTTCCCGAATTGCTGGGTATCCAACGATACCTTAGATACCTCTCACAAGGCGAAAGGCTGCAAAGTTTTCATTCAATTCTTACGCGCTTTGTAAATTAATATTGTAAATTAGAGGGAAAGAGATGTACATGGAAGCACAGAAATAGGTGAATAGAGAAATAAAATTAAGTAGTGGAAAAATGTGAATATAAGAGACAGACCCTTAAACAATAGAAAACAAAAGAAACATCTACATTAAAGTCCAGAAAGGTACAATCTTTTACGACCGAGTCCTACAGAATGAGATAAATCTGACTTCATATTCAAAGTCCCAAGCAAGCGGACTTGAGAAACGCGGACAGGACGAGGGAAATGGAGTAAGTCGGTCAATGCGGAGAAGGGCTAGGTGCCCGGGAGGAAGCCGTGTGGCTCGAGGCTGAATGAAGCTGAAGGAACCAATTGAAAACAGTACGCGTGGTGGCTGGGCGCGGCGGGGCGAGGCTGGCAGCGGTCGGTGTGCGTGCGTGGGTGTGCGTGTTGCGAGGAGGAGGTGCGTGAACGCGCGCCGCCGCTAAACATACGCCGCAGGTCAACAGCCGCTCGACGGCGCCGCCCGCCGCGCGCCTGCCGGCCACTCGCCCGCCCCGCCCACCCGCCTGTGTGTCGGCGTGCGTGGATGGGCAGGCGGACGGCCTTTGTCCACAGGCTGCGCAGCCACTTCCGGCGCTGGACAAGTCGCGTCGCCGCCCAGCGCCATGGGCCGCCCCTCGCCGACGCCCGCGGCCTATTCTCATTGCCGCACATTGCTCACTGCCACTCTTTGCTCAGCGCCGCCCAGCGCTCATTGCCGTGCATTGCTCAACGCCGACCAACGGCCATTGCCACTGAACTTCGCTCAACGACGCTCTACGCTCATTGGGTTGCTCACCGTCATCCATTGCCAACAGTGGCCTGCAGCTCATCGCTACCCGCTACCAATTGGTCAATGCGGTCCAACACTCATTGCCGCGCCTTGCTCACTGACATTTTGTGCTCATCGCCCTCCAACGCCCAATACCATGTATAACTCACCGCCACCCACTTTTCATGCCGTGCAATGCTCACCATCACCCACTTATGAACGCCATCCGCAGCTCAACGCCGCATATTTCTCACCGCAACCCATAGCTGAACGCTGACATCCGATCGCCGATTCAGCAGCTCACCGCCACCGCTGCCCGTAGCTCACTGCCACCCATTGACCAATGCCACCCTCCGCTTACCGCAGTTGTCAGCTCACAACCTCTTTTTGTCTATAACCGTAGTGTGCCACAATCTCCGTTTTCCACCTTTGCGTGGAATACGTATAAGCTCTTTCCAGCCGGGTGATTCCGCTCAAACCGTAGGCGATGTTTACAGGCCAAATGCGCACATGTGTGGTGTTTTACTACCAAAATTGATGGGACCATCGACAGACTGAAAACTCAAAGTAAAAGCGTCACTTCCCATTATTTATCGGATTACTTTATTCAATTTTAAGCCATTTCTTGTCTGCACACACACACACACACACTTTGCCAGGTTTCTCCCGAAGGTTGCTTCGCGAGCTCGATCCGCCGTGAAGCATTGAAAACGAATGACCACGACGGCGAAGTGAATTACGCTCCCGCTCCGCTGGCTCTGTGGTTGACCGCAGCGGCGCGGCGCGGCGCACCGCACCCTGCGGCCTGGCAGCGTGACGGTCGCGGCGACAAGGCTCTGCAAAGAAGCGACGGGGAGCGGGGCGCCGTGCACGGGGCGCTAGGCACGCGCTTGAAACAACGGCCGCTCCGCCATGAGAACCTAAAATCGAGGCCAGGGCCACCCGTCGCCTCGCGCCCCTTCGGCCGCTCGACCGGCGACGTTGCACGAGAAGGCGCAGAGGCGGCGATGAGATGCGTCAGTGCAGTTTGACAAAGGCTTTATTAATAGTGGTACGTACGCGTGGAGTGTCAGGAGCGATGGAGCGAACACAAGACTTAATATGGGTTTGCGACAAATATTATTTCTACTGGAAATAAATATTTGTGTTAATAATGTTTCAATAAAATGACAGAAAATGTCTTAAAATGCAAGTGAATTATTTTATAAACACTGGTGGTTTCGCTTGATATTTTAAGGTTTTAAAAATTAAAATATTTGCTTATATTCTGACTTGGAATCACGTTAATCATTCATAAGGCCATAATATTGTTATCGGCAATATTATAAATAAAATAGGACGATGTTGAATACACATGAACAATTTAATAGTGATCAATCTTTACTCCAGCTCCTAGAAGTATTGTACAAATGATTCAGGACAACGCAAACCCAAAATTATTGACATGTGAAAACTGCAGCTGTGATTCTAAACGTATAGCAATGTCATAAACCCATTCGTAAGCAACGAAATCGCGTGCCGAGGAAAAATGGCGCTCGCGCCGCCACGTGTTTCTCACGTCCGCGAGCGTAGCGGAGCCGCGGCAGGTGGGCGCGCGCGTGGGCGAGGGAGCGGGCAAGTGGGTGGAGGAGGGAGCGTGCGGGAGGGTCGCAGGGTCGCCACCACTGTAATGGGATCGCCGCGTTGCCTGCCTCCTCATGCATACAGATGCGCCGAGGCTACGCGCGCGCTCGTCGGAATGTACTAATTCCCCAGGGAATGTGCATGCGGGCTTCGTGGAGCTTCGGGCCCCACTGCCTTCACAATCCACGCAGCATCCATCCGTCCATCTAGCCGGAAATCCATCTCACTCGACGCGAATTCCTTAAAGGAAGTAATGATCGTGAAGTCAGCTCAGAAAAAAATCCGGAAAATATCCCTGAGTATACATGCGAGTATACAAATTGAATTTAAGAGTACATTAAAGAGGAAGAAGGAGAGAAATACTTCTGAGAGAGAATGAGTAGGAATTAGAATAGGTGGAGAGAACGATGTAAAAAGGAAGCTAGAAAAGGCAAGAGAAATGGCGAGTAAGGGAAAAGAGGGTACAGAATGGAGAAGACAGAGGATGTAAACAGTTACAGGGAATAGAGAGTAAATGAAAACGAACTAGAGGTTTTGAATGAAACGCACCCTAAGCAATGGCAGAAACAAAAATGACCCAATTTCCAATTGTAATACAAATAATGATAAAAGTATAAAACTAAAAGAGCATTTTAAGTTTTACGGTTAAAGTGAAAGTGTCAACAATTCCAACTCGAGCATCTCATTTCCAAAACACCTCAACCATCAGTGAAATTTCGCATCAACGACTCCGCGCTTCAATTGAAAAGTCGCTCCCACTCGGTGCTCCACGAAAACAGCAGAGACGCACTTTCCGCGGCGAGCGCCTTTCGCAAGCGAAACCCACTCGAGAGAGAGACGGGCTGGGCAGACACTTCGCCGAACGCCACGCCTGGGCCTGGGCGCAATTCGCTCGCCAACTCGGTCGCGGACGTGACTGAGCTGGTGCTAGGTAGCGGCGGCTGCGGTGTAGGCGACGCACACGGCGAGGGAGACAGACGGGTACGGCACTGTGACCGTGGAAGTTGACAATGAAAGCCAATTATGGCAACGGAGAGAGACAATGATAGCGGCGGCGACGGTACTGGAGGTAGCAATGACGAAGATGATGGGAGACATGGCTGGTGGCGGACGAAGTAGAGAGGGCGGAGAGGCGAGTGGAGATAGCGTTGCGAGAGACAGCAATAAGGTGGTGGTGGTTTTGGTGGTGGTGGCGGCGGTGGCAGTGGCGGTGGTGGTGTTGATGGCGGTGACGGTGGTGGTGGCAGTGACTGTGGTGGCGGCGGCGGCGGCGGCGGTGAAGTGGTTGTGGTAATGGTGAAGTTGGCAGTGGTGGCGGTGGTAGTCAGGTGGCTCCGGCGGTGACAATGACTAGCGGTGAGGGTGGCGGAGATAGTGGTGGTGGTGATGGTGGTGGTGAAGGTAGTGGTGGTGGTGGTAATGGCGACGGCGGTGGTGGATGCCATGGGGGTGATTTGAAAGATGGAAGCGGCGGTGGTTGACGTGGAGGTGAAGTGGGAGGCGGTGGTGGAGGCGTGCGCGCTCAGAGATGCCGCTGGAGCCCATTAGCGGCCCCTGTCACGCTGCACGCGCCGGCGGCGCCGCCGCAGCCGCCGTCGTCACGCTGCACAAATTCACGCGGGGGCACATTCTTTCCTCCAGATTAGGCCAAGTCTTCCTAAACTCCGTTGTTCTATTCAGGATGTGCACATGGATGTGAAGACGCCAACTAAAGCTGGGCTACAGCTTTCAATTAAACTGTAAATGGGGTATATTTAACTTAGTTACCCACACTTCAAATTTAAATTGGGGACGTGATTTTTTCGTGGCGTATTAGCTTGCGTTCATATTTTTAACTTCGTATACCTGTTATCTGTAAAACTATAATATCGATTATTTTTCGTTGTTATTTCATTGCACGGTGAATACTTGTTTCATCCTCCAACTTCACAGATTCTTAATTCACATTTGAAATTTTTATTTCGTCTTGCAATTTGCGATTAAATAAAATATTATGTTATTCATTTCCACCTTCTCTTTCTTCTCTTCCTTCACTTTAAGTTATTTACTAAATCATTTTTACGTTTTACATTCAATGTTCCATTATCTGTTTTTATCTTGAATCATTCATTTTTCTGCAATCTTCGTCAACCAAATGGTGTGTTCTTTTCCGCATCTTCTGTTTATATGATTCAATTCCGACTACATCATTATTTTTTTTGTTCTTTTGAGTTACATGTGACATTTCTTCTATTTTTCCCTGTCTTTATTTTTTTTCCACCTCAGTTTCATCCTCCGCTTCCATCGTAGAAACTACCTATAATCCCTATGTGCAGTCCCTATAATCTCATTTCAGTTTCCACGTTTCTTTCCCTTTCGGGTTTCTCCCCGGCCGCCCTGTTACTGCCGCTCCACCACGTGCACCTCCGGCGGCGCTCGCCTCGCGGGCGCGCGTCCGCTGTTTGCGCTCGTTGACAAACACGCCCCGGCGCGGCGGCGGCGGGCAGGCGCGCACCCCGGTTCCGCCCGAGAGCGAGTCCCTGGGGCACTCCGCGTCTGACACCGCCCATTGTGGCCGCTCCAAGCCCCCGTTGTGCAGGTGCGTGGCCCGGTGAACAGGCAGCCGAATTTTTCGCGTGTACCTGTGTTTGGGCTTCGAAGCTCGCGTGAGTCTGTGGAGTCAGCGTGCGAGAAGACCCGTGTTCAATACTGAGTTACGCTTTGCATGTGGGACTTTCGCTTGTAAGTTCGTGCGTTCTGTGATTTCTGAGTTCGGTGCCCTGTTCGTCTAGCATGTCGACAGAGTTGTTGGGACGTGCAAACAAGGAAACACGCTCATCGCGCTTGACTCATCAAGCTCGTGCAGTTACCGTTTTCATGAACTATATATTGTTTCTCAGAGAATTATAAAACTTTTGTTGGCGTGAAGTTTGTGTGTGCTGAATTTTAATTGCTACACATAATTTTTAATACTTTTTGTATGTTTTGCCTTATGTCCTCATTTCGAGACTCTAATTTTCTCCATATACAAACAAACAAACAATGCATGACAATATCCCATTGTTTACAAGTGACTCTCATTTTTTTGAGTTATTTGTCTTTCAGTGGTAAATCTAGCCACACTAATGGAAGAAACTTGCAAAGGAAATGAAATTGAAGTAGGAACGTTAAGTCAATTCACATTACATGCATAAAGGTTTATACGTCACACTTAAGACACAGAAGGTGTAAGAGAATAACGGTAACTTAAATAAAGCATTTAACAAACCTCAATATACCATTTAAAATTTCTTAATCTACCCTGTATATTTGAACATTTAAATGGAAAATAAAATTAAAGAATTGCGATGAAACACGTACAATAAATACACATATTGTGTAACCTATTAGTACCAATAAAGTATTCGTAAAATATTCGTATTAATTATATAATATATTGAATGTGAAATTTATCAATAACAGTGTACAGGAACCAGGGAGTAATTATTTTTATGAAGAAACTTGTTACTATTCATCGTATATCGCTTTATTTAGGCTTCTTGGCCATTGTATGCATTACACCGAAAAAGCAAGATACTCCAGTTAGAGACTTTTCTCCCTTTTGTTCTTTTATAATGTTTGTACACTTAATTTCCTATCAGTTTAGAGATCTTTATTCTTGTAAGCAAAACTTATTTAATTTGTCAAAGAGAAAATAACGTTTGTTTAGAATTTAGTGTTGCGATTGAACTAGATCTTATTACTTACGCACTTTCTAAAATGAGTATTTGCAGTATAGACAGAAGACGAGAGGGAGTCAGGCAGCGCTTCGAGCTGAGGCAGCGCGGCTAGCGACTCACGCCGGAAATAGATGCGCCGAGAAAGCGGAGCGTCTTGATTGGAGCAGCGTTTCAAAGCGTACTCTAGTGACTACCGAGCGGCAATGGTGAAGAGACTGGTGACGGTAGTGGTATTGGTTGAGGGGAAGTATTAATGTTGCATGTGAGGAAAACAAAACTAGTGAGTGCGACTAAAGAAGTGACGGTGGGAGTCATAAAGGAAGTTATGAGTAGTGCTGCGATAGAAACAGGATAAAATTGAGATGGAAAAAGAAAACAAGGCGAGGCAACGGAGAAGTAGGTATAAAAGATGATGAAAGAGGAACAAGAGGAAAGAGGAAGAGAAAAAGAAGAGTGCGACGGTTGGGAATGACTTAAGATAAAAAGTGAGGAGCAAAATGACGAAGAGGCGGAGGAGAAACAGGAATATAAGGAGAGGAAACAGATAAAAGGGAAAATAAATAAAGAGGAAGAGGATAAAAGAAACAGGTGAAGGGACATAAAGGACGTTAACCGAGAAGAAGCTAGCGGGTGAGGAAGCACGTGGGGCGACAAAGCAAATTCAGTTTGCAGCCAGAGGGACGCTGGGTGTGCAATGGATGACAAGGCGGCGACGCTTTCATCAACGCGCCCGTCCCCCATTTTCCAGATCGGCTGCCGCGGCGTCGGAGCCAACACGGCAGCGCACGCTAGCGCCGTGTGAGGGCGCCCTTGCGATTCGGAAACTGGCACTGGTATTCACGTTAACACCTAAAATCTCCACTACACGCGCAGTGAGAAAAGATGCCGCTCTTGCCAAAAGCATAATCATGCTCAACTTTATCAATATAAACATAAAAGTATATATTAATCGATAGCACTACCTCTTGTTCATTGAAATTAATTAATAACTAACACTATTGTAAGCAACTATTTTTGAAGACATTTTGAAACACAGTATTATTCAGGTCACATAAAAATTTTGAATTTAATGTATTAATTAATTTTACATGTTTCTTCTTTGTTACAATTATCTCAAGTTATAATTAACTTTTGTCAGGTAATAATATTGCTACAGTAGCTTCCATTATAAACATAATATAAGGGATAGAAATGAACGAACAATTCTGACAAACAGCAGCTGTAGAAACAAGCAACGAATGTGAAAACAGGAAGAATAATGTAGTATCCTGTCACACGTGCACGTTGAAAAACCAAGTAAAAGAAGCCGTTGCATCATCCTTAATGCACCACAATAAACTCTGGAATGGGTTCCGTAATTCTCTCACGCGCTGACGTCCATAGAGCTGCACCGCTCGCGGGCGATGACGAGGGACGACAGGGTGCGGAGAGCGACGGCCTGGACGCGAGCGCGGGAGTTACGGCGTCTGAGAAGGGGAGCAGGGACGTCCAGAAGTGGGTGGCGAGGAGGTGGAGAGGCGAGGCGGGGAGGGGGAGAGTGACAGAGCCTGGTTGCAGTGGGGTCGTAGAGGATTATAGAGGGGTCGGAGTGTAGTTCGAGAGGGTTCGGAGTGGGGTTGGAGAGGGGTCGGAGCGTGGTGGGAGATGGGTCGGAGAGGGTCGGAGAAAGCTAAGAGGGGATCGGGGAGGGGCGGAGAGGGTCAAAGCGGGGTTGGAGAGCGTTTGAAGCAGGGTCGTAGAGGCATGGAACAGGATCGGGACATTCTGGTCAGAGTCGGTGTGGAGTGTCGCTGCGTCGTGTTCGGAGCAAGATCGGAGTGAATTTGAAGCAGGGTTTGAGACGGGGTAGTGCGGTGGGAGCATTGTGAAAGGGATGTTGGGGCATTGGAGTGTACGCAGCGAAGTCACGGTATGGCAGAAGGGAATTGTGTTTGGAGCGGGACCAGAGTCCGGAAGCGGGGTTGATGGAAGGGGGGTTGGAGCGGGTTGGAGTGAGGCCAAAGAGCGGAAGCGGGGATGACGGGGAAGGGGGTTGGAGAGGGTTGGAGCGGGGACGGAAAGCGGGCGGTGCTGGCACTGGCGAGCGGGGGCGGCCCGAGTGAGGGTGGGCCGGAGGCGGCGGCGGCTCCGCTTTCCCGCTGGGAAGCAGGCGGCGCGGGGTCAGAGGTCGGGCGGCGGCGCACGCGCCGGCCAGAGAGCTCATCGGTATGCGCGGCGCGGCGCTGGCGTGGGCGCTCGCTTCGGACAGGTAAGGTGGCACCTCGAGAGGACGAGCGGAGGCCAGCGGAGGCGCTGGCGGCGAAAGCGAAACGTAGTGGCTATCCCCACGCGAGACAGCCTGGGAGGGTCTGACTAGGAGCTAAAATCAAACAGCAGGTACGTTGAGGTGGCCGATCGTGAGAACCTGCGAATGGACAGCATGCGACCAATGTAAGGTGATGATGAACGAGTGGATTAAGGAGAACATGGCTAGGACTCAGTGAGAGAATGAATGACTGGATAGGTGAATGAGAGAAGGGTAAAGGACTGGACGGATCAACGAAATGATGAATGTACTGGGGAACACGTAAACAAGTATGCGGGTGAGCGAGAGAGCAGGATAACAAGCGGGCGGGAGAACGAATGAGCTGGTGAGCGAGGGGGCAGATGAATGAATCAGTGGGTGCCGAGGAGGAAGAGTAAGGGAGTGGGTGTTTGAACTATAGTTGCGGGGAGCATGGGTCGTTAAAGTAATGTACCGAGCGAGTGGATCAAGCAATGCATCAAGGGAAACTAGAGGGCAGTGAGTGAGTAAGAGAGCGAGATGCCCGAAGAGTGATGCACGTGTTGCGCGAGAGAACAGATTCTCGAGAGTGCAGGAGGATGGGAACTTCAGGTCCGTAAGTAGAGGTGCGAGAAAACAACCAGCGATCGACAAGTTCATCGGGCCAATGCCGCTCGAGCAAGAGACTTGGGGTGTCAGGGGGTCTACTTCGTGACTATCGAAAGAAGCTACACGGAGGCAGCTGTCAAAACAATGTGCTGTAAGCTGTCGAAGCAAACTTGGAAGGAAAAGATACTCGCTGGTATCAGGTTTCGTAGAACAATGCAAGAACAAGAGGTTTTATTTGGTATAAAATAATATTTTTCTGCCCCTAGACATTTGTGCATGATCAAGTACTGTGGAATCAACTTGTTCTAAACTCAGCCTCTTAATGGCACTATTTTCATATCCGATTTTTATTTCCGCTGTTAAAATACTACGTCATTATAAATAACGACTGAAGGCGAGTTGCACAAGACAGTTCGTTTCCATCAACAGGAAATAAGCAATCGATTAGTATTCAAGGGCTTTCTAATCAAACAGCACGCACAACACCGGAAAAACCAATCATTCTCTTTCCCTCTTTGTTACTCCAGTGAAAGCAACGACCTCTACATTATACGGCTCCAGTCGTCGGCACTCCTCGCTTCGCAAGAAATTATAAAACGCATATTCCCAACGTAATCACAGCGGAAGGCGCAGATCTCGAAAGCAAAAGTCTGCGGGGGAGGACGCGGAAGCGACGGGGGCGGAATCACCGTCATTTCATGTTATCTTATTTTGCATTTAAAAAAACTATGTTGAACTCACTGTTTATCCATCATAAACGTTTTTATTGCCTATCTTACATTTGAGTTTACTCGGTCCAGTTTTCTACGGCAACAATCTTTCCGCACAACGAACTATACTTCCGGGCATAAATGAAATTAGGCGGTTGTAGGCCGTTAATGCCCAGATTTCGTGCCCCTGAAGAGACAAATTAGTTTCAGGGTTGGTCGCTTTAGTGTGGCGGCACGCGGTCATGTCCCGGCGCACTTTTATGGCGAGCGGCAAAATTTCACAATAATAATAAAATAATCAATAATAATAATAATTAATAATGTGAGTGCATTATCATATCATTATTATGTAAGTTTTATCTTTTTATACCGAGTCATCGGAAATAAGACCTTTTGAATGTCTAATTGTATTTTTTAGAAGGTGCTTCGCCCTCTGTGTATCTTAAAACGTTGTGTTCCAGTGGGATAATCTAATTTTTAAAACTTCACTTTTAAAACAATAATTTACCAGGTGCGGTTATTTTGCTTCGCCCGACAAGCGCTTTATGTTTTTTGTATCGCGTCGTTTTGCTCGCTTCCGAACCAGTGGTGCGAGCGGTGCGGCACCGCGCGACCCACCGGCCGCCGCCAGCCCACGGGCGCCGCGGGCATGTCCGATTGAGCAGCCGCGGCCTCCCACGCTGGGGGAAGTCCTGGCAACAGACGGCGCCGCCCCGCCCCGCTCGCCCGCCCCGCCCCGCGCCGCGCCGTTCCCACAGAGGCATCTGGCCGCTCCCGTTCGACGCGCCCGTGTCCCACGCCGCCCATCGTCCTCCCGATCTCTGCCGCCCGCGAGCGCAGACCCATGCGGTTAAGGCTTTACGACGCGGCGCTTCGTTGGCTGGTAGCGAATAATGAATAGTTAATGCGGCTGTTCAGCTACACGGATTTATAATAGGTTTAGACTTTAATAAATTTCAGTATTTTACGAGTAATCATACTTTGATAAGTGGTTTACAAAATTAAAATGGCTGAATTTCTTCTAAATTACATACTTACAACACTTCTGTTACGCTATTTTTTTACACATTTCGTTTCCACTGGTTGTTTGGCTCATTTATGAGGAAATACACCATCGTCTGGGAATTCCTTCATCAAGAATTAGATATTCTGCTTTAGTAGTCGTATCATCTATTTCAGTATTTATCTCATAGATAAGTACATTTTATTTATGAATATGTTTATTTTTGTTTTTATTCTCGTATTTTGAATTGGCTTATTCCAAATTACATAATCTATATTCGCCTACCTGGAATTGTTGTGTCTTAAATTTAAACATGTCTCTCGTGAACAAATGTTTGAATTAATTATTAAACAAATGCTTTTCCAACAACAGAGATCTCTTAACAAGGACATGAAAAAATTTCTCAGCGTTCTAAAATGGTGCGAGCAAACATTTGAATTGCTGGAATACATCTTACTTCACCTATTTTATCCCAAATATTGTATTAATACGCAAAAATGTTTTTCTTCAGCGAGAATTAATTAGTTGATTATAAATATAATCGTTTATTGGCTTCTTCAAATGTAATATTCTTTTATTGCTAATAATTCGAATAATGAGAAGTTCAGTAATACAATTTGGTACAATAAAAATTAGTTAGCTTATAAAAACGTGTATAGAGAAATTGTTGAACCCTACGAAATAACACCATGATTGCGTCTTTATAGCTCGTATGGTAGTATATTAAAATTTTATTCTGTGAAGACTGGTAATAAACAACGAACAGGTGTGTAGTATTAACTGTAAATCTCTGTTAATCGTCAAGTTGTAATAACCTCTTTACTATCATTACTATATACTTGTTTTAATCCTTACAATTTAATCGGAATAATTGTACAATTTAATCGGACACCTGCTCCTCGCTGTTAAACTACCGCCCTAATGTAGCCAATTGCCCTAATTTACATCCGCGTCCGGCCTCACACCTCTTCGCCCACGCCGCGCCCTTGCGGCGCGGGCGGCCGGGCGGCGAGGGTGCGATCTTCCGCGGGCGCGCCTCCGCACGTGTGCCCACAGCGGACGCATTGACGGGAGTGCTTAGGAATCGCCCTTCACGTCGTACCGGTTCCCTGGCCGCGCCGCTTTTGTTGCTTCCTTTGCGTGGCGCGCGGGAATTAGCATACCTCCCGGCGCGGCGGGCGGGGCGGGGCTGGGCGGGCGGCGGGGCGGGCGGTGCGGGCTTGGCGGGAGCGGGCGGGCGGGCCTGGGATGGGACTTGGGGTGTGATGGAATGGTGAGCAGGACACACGCGCAGTTGGTGGCAGAGCGGGTCGTTGAATGGAGTTGTATGTGTGAATTGGGTGAAGTGTGGGGTTGGCGGTGTTGTGTTTGGGGCGAATAAACAGCCAAAAGCGATGTGAAAGATGATGGAAGACGGCCATGAGAATGGAAACAAAAAATGTCAGAGGGAATACTAGGAAAAATCTATGTATAAGGTAGAACGAAAACCAAAGGCACATAGCTGTATAGCATGGACAGACTGCTAGTTAATCAGGAATGTCAGAGGAGTTATTCGTACCAACAAATGTGTGTGAAGACGGTTCGCAATGATTCAATTGAGACGCAGACGAATGCCGAAGTGAACCCAAAAGAATGGTGGCGAAGAGTGCAGGCAACTGAGGGACATGGTGGTTGAAGACAGTGTGTTGAGGGCGATGATGATTCGCAAAGACACCAACTGTGAAATGTCGTTTTGTTTGCAGCGAGTTGATGGAGATGGGAGTTGAGTGGTGAGCGGCGAGAAGAAAATGGCAGATCGGAAAGAGGGCGAGCTGCTGGTTGGGTCTTCGGCTTGTAAACGGGCGAGCGAGGTGTCGTTGGCGACTTTGCGGCGGGCAGCCGGTGCATGGGCGATTTGTTGTTAGGCGGGTGGGCGGCATTGAAGCGGTGTTTTGAAGAGGGCAAGCTGGTGGGTTGGGACATGGCGTATCGAGGGTGTCCCGTGGTGGTGTTTAGTGGGTGATGGCAGATGGGAGGTGGGCGGCGGGGGGAAGCCGTGTTCGGAAGAGTTTCAACAGTGCGCCTATCTCCCCGGGGGGACATTCCCGACGCTGCCGTGCTTCTGCCTTGGCCGTGCGCTCGGTGTGAGCAGGAGGGCGGCGGACCGGCGTATTCCGCAATTAGAGACCGTGTTTGCGAAGGCCGCTTCCCTGCTTTACTGCTCGAGAGAGGTCACTCTGAAAAACGTGAAGCGTTCTTGGTAATCCAGGGGTCTAAAACCCCACAAATGTATTGCGCTCAAGGTTTAAAAGAATTCAATACCTACGGACAGATGCGAACATTTAGTAATTCCAAACAGGTACTAATATATTGTAAACAATGATCATTCAATCAAAACAATGGCGTTAAGATGAAAAATGAAAAGAATTTTCAATGTATATGGCATGAGAATAGTTAGCCTAGCTTTTTTAGTGGGATGTTGCCCAATGCCTAATTTGACAAATAGAAAAAAAGTTTTTAAATCCATTCCTTTTAGTTTATCGTAAATTGTAATCGGAATTAATATAACATTCTACTTAAATAAGTCCTAAGTAAGAAGCGCAGTCCATAAGAGAAAAAAAACAAACGCACGTTAGAATTGTTTTCGGATTCCCAGACCATTCATAGATATTTTTCCGTGTTTTACTCGGTGTCAGGAAAAGACAAATCTCCAAATGTTTCAAATAAAAAGGTAAATTCATTATTCACTTCTCCACCATGATATGTTGCTTGAGAAGAAATTGTTAGTATTCCGTACACTAAAGTACGCTGTCATTATTCAGCGTATTCCATTACGTTTAGGGTGGGGCATTAGAAGAGTAAATCCTTCCACATCCTCTCTTTTCGGTACTGTTTCATAAAGATATCCTCGCTGTTCCATGAACTCCGCAAGGTAGCCTCTGATTGCTACGGAGCCTCTCCCTGGCAGTGCGCCTCCGATGTCAGGTGGTCTCTCTTTCTGCCCAGCCCCTCGCGCAGGAGGGGGGCGGGGCTGTCGCCGCCCTTCCTCCGCCCGCCAATCCATCACGCGCGCGCCGTGGGCCAGCGACGACGTCCGCTTGTGACGTCCCATTTGGCATGTAATCGCGGCGGCGCGCTAAGAGGGGCGGAGGCGGCGGGTGCGTCGCGCTCGCGCGCTAATGGAAGACAACAGCGCCCCGAAGGCGCGCCAGGGAGCGCGCGCCGCGACACGCCACGCTCGCCGTCCGCCACGGTGGCCTCCAGTCGCCACCATTGTCTTCGTCACCACTCCACCTTTGACTGCGTCACAGTTGCTGTTTTCGCAGCGTCGTTCGTCGCTTGCCACACATCGCCGTTCGGCCGTCCTGTATTGGCTCGCCTAGAGATCACGCATCATTCTTTCGGATCACCACTGCGTTGTGCGTCGTATGTGGTGTCTATTGCGGTTACTGTCGCGATCTAACGTACTGCCTTCAGTTCTTCGTGTTAACCAACTCACCTGTACAACCGTTTCTTTTCGTTTAATACAGAGTTCGTCTCCATATGGAAAATGAAGAAAAAAAAGGGTTTTAATTTTGCAACCGTGTTCCACAAAACATTTATTAGATACCATCTGTGAATTTTGTTGATTATCTAAAATCTGCCCGCCGTGTGCGTTTAGAGTCTTCCCATTCTAGCCACATTTCCCTCTGACATTTTTTGTTTTCCATATTCCTCGACGCATCATCATCCACTATCCAGTCAAGTGTACTTTAGTGTTGCAACTGCAAATTTTAATTTCCTTTCGCTGTTGGTGTTTTGTAGGGTTATCAATTTAGGAGAAGTGAATAGCATTATTGAGGTATGCGCGAGCAGAGTCAACGCGACAGGTATTAACTAGTCTTATGGACTGTTTCGCGCACCCAACACATTAATGACCCCGTTTTTTCTGACCTGCTTTGAAACAGACTCATCGTCGTGTTCGTCTGCGTCAACCTCTACCGGATGGTGCAACTGTCGTTTTACCATCCCTCTCTGTCCATCTCCCACTCCGCCCGCATCACCTCCGCTGCGCCGCCGTCTGCGTCCCTCCGCTGCAAGCCGCAGAAGAGCGCTTGGACGCGCAACGAGCTGCTCGGGCCGACGCCAGCACGGAACTTTCCCAGCGGCGCCTGCCCGGCGTTGGTGACGCGAAGGCGGTGCGCGGAGGTAGAGGTAGTTGCAGTGACAGTGACAGTGGTGGAGCCGGATGGTGTTGGCTGTGATTCTGGGGCGTTCAACTCGCTAAGTCATTAGTCTCGTAATTCTAGTGAATGTTTTCAGTCCGTGGGAGGTGGCGGTGATTTTCCCCGTTGAATGAGCGATGATCCTGATCCGATCCTACCGTCGGTTTGCGGGGATTTTCCCCACCGGATTGTCCCACCAGCGTGGACCGCGCCGCAGGCGGACAAGCTCTAAGCTCGCGATTGGTAATTTGACATGTATGTTAGTCTGTAGTACGTGTGAAGGTAAGAAGGGTGAGGTAGAACAAGAAGAGGAAGGAAAGATGACGCGCGGGCCGCTGGACCGATTTTAGGATTACTCATGCTGGCATGTTGCTTGATGTGATCGGAGAAAACCTAGGAAACCTACGATAGATAATGACGGCTGCTGGAAATTCATTTTCAAGTGGGCTGACCTCGACCAGGCTATGTAGCCACTGTCGGACCCTAGGAACGAACGGTTCAGACTTCCTGCAGTGACATCACTTGGATTCTCAGAGCAGCCTTTGCCGGGCAGGGCCTTGTGTGACTGGTGGCGGATGCAGGGTTGGGGGGGGCAGGAGCAGAGACGGTAGTGGTGCCGGACGTGGCGACGCAGCGGAGGGGAGCACCGAGGAGCGAGACGGCGGCACGTTGAAGAAGAACGGTTTGCGCTGTGGGGCGGGCGGAGGCGGAGTGGCGTAGCGGTGTTGATGGCGGAGGGGCGGGGCGGTTCGCGGCGGAAGTGACTCGACCGCCTCTTTAA
>BOPP01000001.1:21424422-21461427 GCA_017312745.1 Gryllus bimaculatus
CTGTATTGAACCGAAAAGAACGGTTGTACAGGTGAGTGATGACACGAAAATGAAGGCAGAACGTAAATTGCAACAGCAATCGCACAGACACCAAACACGACGCAGCCGCACGCAGAGGTAAACCGAAAAGAATGACAGTGATACTATAGGCGAGTGAATACAGGACGGCGAAGGCGATGTGTGGAAGGCGACGACGACGGCGAAAACAGCAACTGTGACGCAGTCAAAGGGAGTGGTGAACGGAAGACAATGGTGGCGACTGAGGCCACCGTGGCGACGGCGAGCGTGGCGTTGTCGCGGCGCCGCTCCCTGCGCGCGCGCTCGGGGCGTGTTTGTCTTCCATTAGCGCGCGAGCGCGGACGCACCGCCGCCTCCGCCGCCTCCGCCCCTCTTAGCGGCGCCGCCGCGATTAAATGCAAATGGCGACGTCACAGGCGACGTCGTCGCTGGCGCCGCATCGCGCAGCGTGATGGATTGCGGGCGGAGGACGGGGGCGTCGTCAGCCCCCCCCCTCCTCGCGAGGGGCTGGGGCAGAAAGAGACCGCGTGACAGCGGAGCGCACTGCCAGGGAGAGACTCCGTAGCAATCAGAGGGCTGGCGAACCTTGCGGAGTTCATGGAACTGCGAGATATCTTTATGAAACAGTACCGAAAAGAGAGGATGTGGAAGGATTTACTCTTCTAATGCCCCACCCCTAAACGTAATGGGAATACGCTGAGTAATGACAGCGTACTTTAGTGTACGGAATACTAACATTTCTTCTCCAAGCAACTGTATCATGGTGAGGAAGTGAATAATGATTTACCTTTTTATTTGAAACATTTGGAGATTTGTCTTTTCCTGACACCAGTTAAAACACGGAGAAATATCTATGAATGTCTGGAGAATCCGAACAATTCTAACGCGTTTTGTTTTTTTCTCTTATGGACTGCGCTTCTTACTTAGGGACTTAATTTAAGTAGAATGTTATATTAATCCGATATACAATTTACGATAAATAAAGGAATGGATTTTAAAAACTTTTTTTTATTTTGTAAATTAGGCATTGGGCACATCCCACTAAAAAAGCTAGGCTAACTATTCTCATGCCATATACATTAAAAATTCTTTTGATTTCATCTTAACGATTGTTTTGATTGAATGATCGTTTACATATATTAGTACCTGTTTGGAATTACTAAATGTCGCATCTGTCCGTTAGGTATTGAATTCTTTTAACCTTGAGAGCAATACATTTTGTGGGGTTTTAGACCCCTGGGATACCAAGAAACCTGTCCACGTTTTTCAGATGACCTCTCTCGAGCAGTAAAGCAGGAAGCGGCCCCTTCGCAAACACGGTCTCTAATTGCGGAAACGCCGTCGCGCGCCCCTCGCTCACACCGAGCGACGGCCAAGGCAGAAGCCACGGCAGCGTGCGGGAATGTCCCCCCGGGGGAGATAGGCTCACTGTTGAAACTCTTCCCGAACACGGCTTCTCCCGCCGCCCACCTCCCATCGGCCATCACCCGCTAAAACCACCACCGACACCCTGCATACCCATGTCCCAACCCACCAGCTTGCCCTCTTCCCAAACACCGCTTCAACTGCCGCCCACCGCCTAACACAAATCGCCCATCACCGGCTGCCCGCCGCAAGCGCCAACGACACCTCGCTCGCCCGTTTACAAGCCGAAGACCCAAACCAGCAGCTCGCCCTCTTTCCGATCGCCACTTCTTCCGCCGCTCACCACTCAACTCCCATCTCCCATCAACCGCTGCAAACAAAACCGACATTTCACAGTTGGTGTCTTTGCGATCGTCATCGCCCTCAACACACTGTCTTCACCACCATGTCCTCAGTTGCCTGCACTCTCGCCACCATTCTTTTGGGTTCACTTCTGCATTCGTCTGCGTCTCAATTGAAGTCATTGCGACCGTCTTCACACACATTTGTTTGATACGAATACCTCCTCTGAATTTCCTGATTAACTAGCAGTTCTGTCATCTTACAGCTATGTGCCTTTGGTTTTCGTCCTACCTATACTAGATTTTTTCCTAGTATTCCCTCTGAATTTTTTGTTTCCCATTCTCATGGCCGTCTTCATCATCTTTACATGCGCTTTTGGGCTGTTTATTCGGCCCAAAAACAAAACCCCAACCCACACCTTCACCCAATTCACACATACACTCCATTCAACGACCCGCTCGTGCCACCAACTGCGCGTGTGTCCTGCTCACCATTCCCATCACACCCCAAGTCCCATCCAGGCCCGCCCGCTCCGCCTCCCGCCAAGCCCGCCCGCCCCGCCCCGCCCGCCCGCCCAGCCCCGCCCCGCCCGCCCGGGAGTGTATGCTAATCCCGCGCGCACGCAAAGGAAGCAACAAAAGCGAGCGCGGCCAGGGAACCGGTACGACGTGAGGGCATTCCTAAGCACTTCCACGTGCATGCGCCGCGTGGGGCACACGTGCGGAGGCGCGCCCGCGGAAGATCGCCCGCGCCGCCCGGGCCGCCGCGCCGGCAAGGGCGCGGCGTGGGCGAAGAGGTGTGAGGCCGACGGGATGTAAATTAGGGCAATTGCTACATCAGGGCGGTAGTTTAACAGCGGAGGAGCAGTGTCCGATTAAATTGTACAATTATCCGATTAAATTGTAGGATTAAAACAAGTATATAGTAATGATAGTAAAGAGGTTATTACACTTGTCGATTAACAGAGATTTACAGTAATACTACAACACCTGTTCGTTGTTTATTACCAGTCTTACAGAAATAAAAATTTTAATATACTACCATACGAGTATAAAGACGCAATCATGGTGTTGTCTTATTTCGTAGGTTCAACAATTTCTCTAATACACGTTGTTACTGAACTAATTTTTAGCTAACTAATTTTTATTGTACAAAAATTGTATTACTGAACTTCTCATTATTCGAATTATTAACAATAAAGAATAATTACATTTGCAAAGTCCATAAATGATTATATTTAAATCAACTAATTATTTCTCGCTAAAAAACTTTTTGCATATTAATACAATATTGGATAAAATAGGTGAAGGAAGATGTATTTCCAGCAATTTCAAATGTTGCTCACAACATTTTAGAACGTGAGAAATTTTTTCATGTCCTGTTAAGAGATCTCTGTTGTTGAAACATTTAGTTAATAATTATTCAAACATTTGTTCACGAGAGACATGTAAATTTTAAGACACAACAATTCCAGGTAGCGAATATACATTATGTTAATTTTGGAATAAGCAATTATCAAAATACGAGAATAAAACAAAAATAAACAATTTCATAAATAAAATGTATCATCTATGAGATAAATACTGAAATAGATGATACGACTACTAAGCAGATATCTAATTCTTGATGAAGGAATTCCAGACGACTGGTATTTCTCATAAATGGGCCAAACAACAGTTGAAACAGAAATGTTTAAAAAATCAGCGTAACAGGAAGTGTTGTAAGTATGTAAATTTGGAAGAAAGTTTCAACCATTTTAAATTTGTAAATCACTTATCAGAAGTGCGATGTACTCGTAAATATCGAAATTTATTAAAGTCTAAACTGTTATAAATCTGTGTGCTGAACAGTCGTATTAACTACTTCAATTATTCGCTACCAGCCAACGAAGCGCACGCGTCGTAAAGCCTTAACCGCAGGGGTCGCGCTCGCGGGCGGAGAGATCGGGAGGAGCGATGGGCGCGTGGAGACGCGGGCGCGTGGAACGGGAGCGGGGCCAGACGGGGCGATGCCTCTGTGGGAACAGCGCGGCGCGGGGCGGGGCGGGGCGGGGCGGCGGCGTCTGTTGCCAGAGGACGTTCCCCCCAGCGTGGGAGGCCGCGGCTGCTCATCGGCATGCCCGCGGCTGCCCGTGGGTGGCGGCGGCGGTGGGTCGCGCGGTGCCGCACCGCCTCGCACACTGGTTCGGAACGAGCAAAACGCCGCGGATATCAAAAACATAAAGCGATTGTCGGGCGAAAGCAAATATAACCACACTTGGTAAATGATTGTTTTAAAAGTGAAGTTTTAAAAATATTTTCCCACTGGAATACAACGTTTTAAGATACAACAGAGCGGAAGCACCTTCTAAAAATACAATAGCACATTCAAAAAGGTCTTAGTTTCGATGACTCTGGTATAAAAAGATAAAACTTACATAATAATGATATGATAATCACTCACATTATTATTATTATTATTATTATTATTATTATTATTATTATTGTGAAATTTTGCCGCTCCCTAAAAGTGCCGCCCGGGACATGACCCGCGTGCCGCCACCACTAAGCGACAACCCTGAAAACTAATTTGTCTCTTCAGGGGCACGAAAATCTGGCATTAACGGCCTACAACGCCTAATTTCATTTATGCCCGGAAGTATAGTGTGCGTTGTAGCGAAAGGTTGTTGCCGGTAGAAAACTGACGAGTAAACTCAAATGTAGATAGGGCAACAAAAACGTTTATGGATGGAAATAAAGTGAGTTCAACATAGTTTTTTTAAATGCAAAATAAGATAAATGAAATGATGGTGAAGCTATTATGAATACCGTTCATTACAAAAACTGTTATTACAATTACTGTTCATTAAAAAATATAACGCTGTTTGGTGATCGCTGCATTCACCATAAGGGACTTGCACGATTGTCACAGGTACGGAATGGCTGGGCTCTATGCTAGGAAGCAACTTCATAGACAATCTTAAAATGTTAATTAATTTTTCTCCAGAACACAAAAATACGTTATAACACGATACGAAGAACAAGTAACAAGAATCATAAAAATTTTGAACTGACGGTATTAGCTGAACTTATTATGAAATTGTATAAGACAATGGTTAATGAAAAACAGTCAAATTGTATTTCATATGCAACTAAATACAAAAAAGGATTGCAAAAGGGTTACCTTTTCCCCAATAAACATCAATCAGGACATAAAGAGAGAAATAAGTATAGCATTAGGGCTTCTCACTCCATAAAATCTAACGACAAGATTACGTACAAACGTCGGAAGGACAGAGTCCAAATCATTAACATTCATTATTTTCGCGTTATTTTTATTTTCACATGTTCATAAATACATTTTATAAGCTGAAACATCAAATGGACGATCAAAGAAAATACATTATGTGTGTTTGCAGTGTATTTCGGTCCACTGTACGCCCAGGACGTCCAGGCGAGAGAAATCGCTGCGGCAGACGCCAATTTTTGCGCCACAACTCTTCCATCACGAACAGATGTTTCGATCACGGGCCCACGCCTCATCAGCATATTGTAATGAAGGAGAGATCTATGAGCGTCTTGCGCGAAGAAGGATTCAATGCTGCTCAACACGAGCGTTCAAACGGAGTATTGTGTATCTTTTAATGATTTATGGTTTCAAAACTGCACTTGGGACGGGGGATTCTGGAAATACCGGAGTTCGTGTTCTGTAAGCTGAAACCAGTCGCGAAGGAGCACAACGGGAAGTTAGAAAAAACCACACAGAACGAAATTCGTTCATATTTCATGAAAACGGCTGAAAATGTTTTTTATGGTCCATATTCCTCATCATTTCGGGCGATTAAGCTTGTACATTAAAACTCTCTCCAGAGTATCTTGTAGAAAGTGGTCAAAAAGACCACTTTTCGCTTCACTGATTTATCATTCCACTTCATAGGAAACACCAACCTGTTATAAATTCTTTTTCTTCCCCTACAGTGGTGCAGCATTCAGACGAAGCTGGAGTGTTAAAAGTTATCACTCCCTTATATGAGAACCCATCTTGTGCATAAAACGTTACAAAACTTGCTTTCCTGGACACTTTTATATATCCCGTACAGAGAATTTCTTCGGTTGTATTTAATTTAAACAATTTAACCCATGAACGAGGACGAACAACGAGTTCCACGAAATCAGTTGTTTGAAGGATTTAGTAGATACCCTTGATCCCAACTCCGCAAATACGAAATTTTGGATAATGCTAACAAAATTCGGGTTGGACATTCAGGAGGAAACATGAACAACAAATACCTGATTTTTAATAAATTAATTTAAAAACACAGCGACACAAACAGCTTCAATTCCTCTCAACATCTTAGCAACTACTCCTGAATTCGATCGATTACATACGCACTCTACTCCGTTGTTCGCAACATTGCCACTTCCGCATGGCTCTACGCTACATTGCTGTAGCCATTTTCTCACATCGCACGCTACGTGACTGGTAATCCTACAGATATATTTATGTACAATATATTTTTCGGATAATGTGAACCATTCCGAATCCTTACACCCCTGTTAGTATGGACTACCGGGGTTTTACTGCATATAAATGTTGACAGGATTAGTTGTAATTGCTATTTATAGATTAAAAAAAGTTCTTAATGTCTTGATATTTCCTAGTTATAAAAAATGATCCTACTCCCTTTGACATTGTAGTAAAATAATTCCATTACGAAATCATCTGCCAAGAAGCTCATGACCATTTTGTCGCACTAAAGCCCTCAACATTAGCCGTTGTCGGCAACATCGCCCGGTAATTTCAATGCACGATCGAGCCGGGAACCGCGGTCGCGGAGAGCCAGGGCCCGCGATCAACGGCGAAGACACGACAGGACGCGACGAGACAGCGTCGCCGTACGAATCTCCGGCTCGTCGGCGCCCTTGGGTCCGCGGACAATGGAACAATCGCACTACACGCCCGAATACACAATCGAGGCCCTCCCCGCCGCCGCGCACCGGCGCGGCACCCGGGGGACGGCCGTCGCGGCGCCGGTAAGTAACCGACGCGTAAACAGACGCCTTTGTCGCTGGGGGCTCATTGTCAAACGCAGGCCACGGCGGTGCCGCGTCCCGTTACCAGGAATGTTTCCATTGTTACCCGAAACTCTATATATAACCTGACGAACAATTGTCACACGTGGCGTAACTCTGCTTGCGCACGATTTATCGTCTTGAAGTGCAGTAACCACTTCTCCCACCCTCTAAGTAGCGGACACGAAAGGGACACTTCGTCACGACGAAAAAGAGGAATGTTGTTTGTTTTGCATAAGAAGTGACTTGGCATGTGCAGTAAATGTGTGGGAAGTAGCGCGATTGTTTTTAACGATGTATGTAATAATAATAATAATAATAATACATTTTCAGTACCGATTTCGTAGAAAAAATGTCAGATAAAATCTTCAGAAAATTGATATCCCTTTAAGTGACTTGAAATTGACGCAGAAGTCTGTTATCTTGAATACTGACCGCGTTGTTTGAAATTTTACATAATTTGATAATTAATTAAATTAATAGCAAAGAACATATTTTTCAAAAAAGGTCTGTTATTATTTGAGATCCACGTGTTTCTGTGAAATGCAACATTCAAAAATAATCACAATATTTTTATTAAAGAAGTGTCCTTGTACTCAAAGTCGAGAAATTGAACAACCATTTCCTAAGAGAACAGAAACCATGTACTTATCTTATTTATATGAATTATTCTAGAATTCTGCTATATAGTACTTTATTACACATTTCTCGGGCAACCCAAAAAAGAGCAGCATAATTTTCGTCCTATAAGTTACTTTAAATGAAGGAGAAAATAGTTTGAATGGAGACCCAATTACTGAATAATAATTTTGTATAAGTAATTGCCACTTCAATATATTGTTTCTTGAGATAAGAAGGCAAATATATCAAGGAAGATGGACAAAACATAAAGAGTTGCTTATTAACTAGCGAGATACTATCGAGCGGCTCTTGCAATTCTCGATTCACAAAGTTACAGGCTATAGAACGACAGCCATTTTCCATTTACACAACCGTCCAATATTTTATTTGTCAGTCATTTTCGTATCTGATGCGCTGGACAATGGCGTCTGGGAGGCGATTGCTGCGCCAGTGGGGCAGTTGAACGGGCGAGGCGAGATGCGGATCTCGGGTGCGTAATGGGACAGAGACGAACGCGCGACCTCCCACATAGCCTCCGTGACGAATATGCCGCGTCGCTTGCGCGACATATTTCACGCGTCCTCAAGAGGATAAAGCCCGCACGAGCGTCCCTTTCCTGTGGTAAGAGCACCACTTCGGGAAATTGCAGCTACGAAGAGGATAATGACGACGCTTTTAACTGCAGCTTAGAGGACAAAGGTTAGAGGAAGATGATGGAATGAATGAAGTCGTGGCAGTTCTTAGGCCTCGGTGGCTAATCCGCTACGCAACATAACTTTGAAAGGCAGATACAGATGGCTGATTTTAAAAGTAGCTGTTCCAGTGGAAAGTTCCTTCAGGCCAACACTATTTTGCCTTAATTAAGTGCCACGTGGATATTCAATTTTCATTTCGCAATTTGAGTAACATCTAACGACTATATCAATCACTAGAGATGAATGATTTGCCTTAAAATGCACTTTTTCTAATATTATTAAGATGATGCAGTCTGGAATGTTTTAAAGACAAAAATTACGCTCTAAATAAACTAATTTTAATAACAGCCTCGGAATAAATCCACACCTGCAAAGCATTCTTAGCTAAAAGAGTATGTTGTTTTTGAATCCAAATTAACTCCAACGATATAACATGCAGTATACAATAAATACATTAACGGTGTACCATGAAATAGCAAGAACTTTGTAAAATGTTCATATTCTCAGTTCGAAATACATCCCAGTACATTTTTAAACGTTCCATCCGCGAAGTGAAATCCACAACAAAAACATTATATAGGAGACGCTGCCCCTCGTGGCGTGTAAGTCTTCCAAATTTCACCCGCGGGCGCCGAACGCGGGGAGCGGGTCGCCAGCCTCATACGTCATGGGTGACGCGGGCCTCAGGGCGCTGCTGTGACAAAAGACGCCCGTATGTCAAGCGGCGGAGATTTCTCAGCGGCCGCGCCGCCAGCCGCACCTGCGCCAGAGCGACCGCCGAGTGACCCTGGCGGGCCGGCGGACGGGCTCCCGCGCTCGTGAACGACGAGAGGTGTGGACGAGGCAGGTGACGAAGGCGAGAAAGGGACGAAATTCGAAGAGGTTGACAAGATTGGCAGGTTTAAGAGTTGGAACCGAAAAGAGGAAGGCGATGATTAAAAGTACGAATGGCGGTTGAAGTTTTTGGAAGAGTTGAGAAAGTTGGTAAAACTGAAGATGAATATTCGTCTAGTATCCAATCCGAAAATCTGGGAAGGTTCTACTACTTTGATGATAGGAATAGTTCAGATATAGGATAGGAATAGTATAGAGAAGGTCGCTGTGGTTGAGAAGTTTAGGAAGATTACGGAGGTTAGGATAGTAGCGTTTGCTGAAGAGGTTGAGAACGAAACTACTGAACTTTGGGAATTAAGAATCAACGGAGGTCGAGATTGCGAAATTGAGGTGCGGAAGAAGGTTAAGAGGATTGTGGCGGAAGAGTGGCCGGGAAAGATTTGAAATCAAGGAAATTAATGATAAAAAGAGAAATGAAAAAGAGAATTGGCGAAATAGAGAAATTCGATGCGACAGAAACTTTTCACTAGGATGGACGTAAAGAGGTAGAGTCGGTACAAGTGAGACCTGTGCTATTCACGATCAATGGGGTGCTAATTTGAATAATACGAAGGAGGGTAACAGAAGAAGAGAGACAGAGTCGTAGTGCACGAAGGAGATAAGAGACCACGAGAATGAAAATGTGAGAAGTAGCAACTGCGTCGAAATGACGAAAGAGAGTAAAATATAAACTACTAATTTAAGAAGGATGTCACTGTTTAGGTGGTTGACGATACTGAAGACAAGTACTGTCAGGAAGGTAGTTGCAATGAGTCAGAAGGAGCGGTGCACAGTGATTGTCAAACAAAGAAGAGAAAATAGGTAAGAAGTCGTGTGGGTGCTACTGGTCTAATGAGGAAGGTTGAAAGGAATGAGGAGGTTGATGCTGTTGAAGATGAATACTTTCAGGAAGACTGTGGCAACGTGTCAGCAGAGCGGTGTAATACGACTGTCTCACTGAAAGGCGAGAAGGCAGGTGGGTGCTACCGTTTTAAGGCGGTTGGCACCGTTGATGACGAACCCTTTCAGGAAGCCTCTTGCAACGTGTCAGGAGCGGCGGCGCAATGCGATTGTCAAACAGAAAGCAGAGAAACCGCGTGACGGGAGCGTGCGTGGGCGAGCCGCCGGGTGGGCGCGCGGGCGAGTGGGCGAGGTGCTAGCCCGTCGCGCCCGGTAGCGCCCGGTGGCGCCCGTCGGAGCGGGGACAGGTCGCGCCTGCGATGGAAAGCATGTCGCTGGGCGCCGTATACAGACGGCGGCGGTCGTTCGAGCCCGATTTCGCCCGCGGAACGGCCGGGCCGCCGCGCCGCGCCCGCCGACCACACGCGGAGGGGCGCGGCGTCGGACCGTCGTCGGAAAGAAGGCGCCGCGACGCGACGCGCCACTGCTGTGGCGGTTGACACTCGGGCCGAGATTAATGGGCAACCGCGGGAGAGGCCGGCGCCGTTACAGCGAAATTACGAATTGACCCTTGACACAGAAACCTATTTACAACCGACCACTTGTTTTCACTCTCTTTACTGGAATGGATGTCTTGCCTACTACATAAACAGAAGTGTATCGATCTCAGTGCGAATGAAATGCTTTGCGAGTATTTTTTATGAAATACGCTTACATTTGATCGTAAAATTTTATAGTAATATATTTCTTTAATAAGTTACGCGTTGGAATGCTGTATAGGACAAAAACTCAAGTAATGTTTGTAACTCAGTATTTGTCCTCTCAATGCATTCTCTTGTACAACTCTACTTTCATAAAAAGCTTCAGGAAGATATCTCCTACTTTATGCACTTATTTACGTTGTCTGTAAGTTGAGGAAACGAGAGTGACTGCAAACAATCAACATAAACAAAAAAAAGTAAAAAAAGAAAGGTTTCATACGAACTGAAGTGGAGTAGAGAAATAACCTGTCTTTTACAGAGCAGTCATTGCCCTAATGTTACGCCTGAAGATGAAGAGAGAGTCTTGTCTATTACCATGGGGCAGCAATGTCGTTCTGGTGAGTGAAATACGGTAAAGTTTCAGTGAAACAGTGCATAGCGGTGAAATTGACTATTGTTGTTTGAAGCTGAATCTTTTATTTCCAGATTCTTATAGCAGAGTCTTGATAGGTGCTTACATGCATGACGAAAGCACACCCCAACACCTAAATTCCACTCTCTTGGATACTTGCGTTTATTACTTGCTTTACTTGTTTTCATATTGGCTGGTAGCTCATTGAAAGCAACAATATTCGAAACGCTGTTGGACCTTCTCATTACAGGACCAGATTCATTAATGTAGCTAAAATTCGATTAACAAGAGATATTTAAATTATGTGTTTACATTGTATCATGAAATAATGTTATTTATATCACTTAGTTCATAATACTCCATGAATTAACAGAACTGCATTCTTCGATTAACGTAAGAATAATAACTGTCAAGTATTCAAAAAACTCATTAAAAATAGATTAGGACGATTTACGTTCATGTTTGGACAAAATGTGTGGTTTTGTTAATGTCTTCGAAATGTAATTAATATTGTAAATAATGTAAATATTGTGAACGGAACAGTCTCTGCCGATGGTGTGACACAGGTTATTACCACTTCCACGGACCTATAGGAAAAAATTCCATGGCAAGTTCTAATCTCCAACACACACGATTAGTATTTCTGGGTTGCCGGAACTCGCAGACAAAAACGTTCAGTGTATTTTATACCATATGTTCTTTATATGCGTTTTACAAAGCATAAAACAGCTAGTGCGCAGCGCAAGGACAAGGAAAAGAAAAAAAACACGAAAGTTTAGAGTGAGAATCGGGTGAACCTGACCCCATGACCTTAAATGACCCCCTTGAACCCGTGAGGACTTCCCCGGAAGGCGAGTGTGCGGTCCCCGCGCGATCCCCGCTTGCAGGGAGTAATCGCCTCCAAAAAAAAACAACAGTGGGACAAATTCAATGTATAATAAACCCAATTGTGTTTCTCGACATAATAAATTTATGTGCACAGTATTTTTTACACAATTACCACTTAAAATACGATACGAAGGAAGGAAGGAAGGAAGGAAGGAAGGAAGGAAGGAAGGAAGGAAGGAAGGAAGGAATGAAGGAATAAAAAAGAAAGAAAGAAAGGAATAAAAAAGAAAGAAGGATATGAAAAAGAAAGAAAGGAATAAAAAAGAAAGAAAGAAAGGAATAAAAAAGAAAGGAAGGAAGGAAGGTTAGACGCATGTTACTCGAAAACTTTATAAGGATTCTGGAGTGATTTCCAAAGCAGAATGCCGACCAAGAATAGCACATTAGAACTAGGGTACCAGAAAACGAATATATGGAATTTTTGAGCAATTGTGAAAAGATGAATGATGCTTTACAAGATTACACCCGGTACATCAGCAATTTTCCTACCATGTCCGAACACAAAATGAATACATCCGTAAGTGTATTAGAACTCACATACTAAGACGTCTAGAGTATTAGACGTCCGCGCCACACATTTAGGTTTCTCATACACGTGAAAAGAAAGATTTTCGCTCGAGTAGATCGAGCATATCCCACATTGTGTGGCGTCCGGGCAGTAGCGGTGGGCAAAAACCCTTCCTCTGTTTTATAGGCCACGCCGCTGCCGCGTCGACCAGCCCCGGCTATCTACTCCAGGCCGTATTTGGACGAGCGCTGTGGCCACGCATACCTCAACTCCGCTTGCTTCTGCCAATGCAGCAGTAACCGCCGCCACGCCGGTTTTGCCATCCGAGGCTATCGCTAGCTGCCGGAAGGAATCCTTCTCCCCAGGTTGCTACAACGACACATCAAATTCGCACTCCATCCAGGTGTGCGCACACTCGAATTCTATTAAATTTTATTTCTGTAAATGAAGCGAGAACATGTTACATTCTACGCTTATTAGCCCACTAAATTAAGAACACCTCTAATTTCACCGTCAAGATTCCAGAATTTAAAACGAGAACAAGCATGTTTGAAAAGTAACAATTTATAAACTACTTCGAATAGCAGTAAATACTTAATATTTCGTTTTACAAAATGTGCATGTTGAAGAGGAGATAATTGCTGTAATTACGCAAATCAATGGACTACTGATTTGAACTCAATTTATTGCTTTGTTTTGTCATTGGTTTATGACATGAAGGGCAACACTTAACTATTATAACCTTCATTGACGGACAATGTTCATCAATCACATTCAATTAACGCTGGGACACTAATCATTATCAGGGATTAAATATCACGCGAAAATGTCATCGCTTTTAACAGTAAGTAATCATATTACGCCAATGAGAGGTTTATAGATATTTAGTCTTCAAAACGAATTGTTTCTTTAGCAGTAAATAGTTTGTCGCAGGTATACAGCAATCAGAATAATTCATGCACTAAGTACCTCAAGTGAAATGCAACTACTGTTAACGCTGGCAAAAGAGAAGTAAAGAAACGAAACCAAAAGGAAAAGAAACGAAAAGAAGAAGCGAAAAAAATATAGTATTATTTTTTTAAATTTAAACACTATGCAATTGAGGATTACTTTGGATTTTCGCATCCATTGCTTTTAATAAATGATAAGCACCATTACGTTTTGCACTTTGCTACTCGCAAATACTAGGTTTGTCAAATCAGCGCCATTTTCCGTTTAATAAGCACAAAATATACGATTCGTGAAGTGTTCATTTATCTTGTTCTCTTTAATTTTTTTCATGATCTCGCGTGTATAACTCAAGTTACCGATTTTAGGACGCCCGAAAACGCGTGAGAGTTCACGAATCAGAGCAGAGACGTTCTTGGAGTTGTTTGCATGTGTTAAATTTAAAAAAAAATGTTTTTATAAAAAGTATTATTTATTATAAATACGTAATCAAAGATAAATGATTTTTTATCTATTCGATTTCGGTATATTAAATTATATATTAAATATCGGTATATATTAAAATTCGGTATATTAAATATTAAGTCTGGTTGTGGTTATACCTCAAATGGAAATGGCATTCCATAATTCATAATTTCGTCAACATGCGTTTTCTTTATCTCGACAACAAAACTTAAGCCACGCGCTTTTGGAAATTCCATTGTAAAAATGTACATATGTCAATAAAAAAAAGCAATATCATTTATTTGTGTAGAATAAACACAATGATACTTTAGAAATATAAATGTCACCAATTGCCATCACAGAGCAATTATTTACGTATACATGGTATATTAGTTCATTTGAAATGTTCAGTGATGAGTGGGATTTTTAAAATTAAATTAATATTTTCTAATATTAATATTGTCCTTTTTAACTGCTTGAAACAATTATTTCTACCCTGAGAATATCTGACTGTTTATTGAAATTTGTATTCTCCAATGCAATTAGCGTTCTCTGTTTCAGTTATTCAGTGCAATATTATTCTCTCCAGTTCTTCCAATGACCCGTAAAAGCGGCCACTCAAAATTCCAATACTCATTTCAGACAGCTTAATGCGCGTATGCCATTTGAAAAATGTACACACACACGCGCTCAGGCTCTCCCTAGCAGGGACCGACAATTGATGAAGCCGCAAATAAGCCGCAAGCCAATCGCGGAGCGGCGAAGCCATAATCAATGGAAGAGTGTTGATTCTGCGCGGCACACGTGGCAGCAATCGGCTGGGGCTATGAGGAGGGCGATGTGACGTGGGAATAGTGGCGGTAGCTGGGGTGGCGATAGCTGCATTGGGGAGGGCGGAGAGAACCGTGTGGAAACAGAGAGAGAGACGGAATAAAAAACCAGAAGCAAAGTCCTAGTTAGATCAGGGACATCGGTACGGTCTGCGAGAGTGATTAGGATTCTAAGGGCGTGGATTTTGTATTTGTTTTTACCTGTAAAAGGCAACTGGCCTCGGTGCCGTTAGATCACGGGGTTCATCCAATCAGGAACTCGCGATGTTTCCAAGGATTCTTTCGCGATTCACGTAGTTAACGAATTCGGCTACCGACGCCTGTTCGCGGTCGTGGCCTTTCAGTGGAACCATCCCAGCATTCGCCTGTATGACCGAGGGAAACCACGAAAACTTCGGTTAGGATGGCTGGCACGGGGATTGAAACCGGGCCTCTTGAATGCGAAGTCAGCGCGCTACGCCCCGAGCGACTTCGCTCGGTTAAGGGCGTTAAGGGCACTGAGGACGGTGAAGAGGAGGAGGCGAGGTTGGTGTGGAGGGTGATGAGGACAATGAAGAAGTGAGATCGAAGATGATATCTGGGGTGGCTATACGGACGCCAAAGGCGAATTCGAGGATGGCGGCAATGGTAGTGAAGGGCAGAGTGACGAGTAAAGAGAGGAGTCAGAGAGAGCAGTGGGGACAGAAATTAGGCCGGCGAAAGCGGAAAACGTTTAGTGGTTGCGGAGAGAAGAGAGTACGATGCGAGTATGATGAGTAGTGATGCGAACTGAAGAAAACAAGCCATATGTGTGGAAATATCAGACTCGCAAGGGAAAGTGACAGGTGAGGATGCATAGTTTTGACAAACGAAGAAAATGTGAACGGTTATTGCAATGGAGGAAACTGCGGCAGATATCTGTGAGGAGAAAGAGAGAGAAAGAGAGAGAAAGAGAGAGAGGGAGAGAGAGGGAGAGAGAGGGAGAAGAGGAGGGAGAGAGAGGGAGAGAGAGGGAGAGAGAGGGAGAGAGAGGGAGAGAGAGGGAGGGAGAGAGAGGGAGAGAGAGGGAGGGAGAGAGAGGAGAGAGAGGGAGGGAGAGAGAGGGAGAGAGAGGGAGGAGAAGAGAGGAGGGAGGAGAAGGGAGAGAGAGGGAGAGCGAGCAGGGAGAGAGAGAGAGAGAGAGGAGAGAGAGAGAGAGAGAGAGAGAGAGAGAGAGAGAGAGAGAGAGACGAACAGAGTGGGCGGTGGTGGTTAGTTTGTTGGAAAGTAAGCAGGGAGAACGATTGGCGGGGCGGTTGAGGTGAGAAAGGTGGCTGGGGTGGAGGAGGCGAAAGGGGGCTGGACTGGTCGGGGAGGGACAGCCGGGGCAGGGGGCGGTGCGGCTAGCGGGGTAGGCGGGCGGGTGTGGTAATCGCGGTGAACGAGGTGGTAAAGGGGCTGAGTCGAAGCGGCGAAGCAGGCAGAAGCGGATGGGCGTGGTTGGGTGGGGATGGGGCGGGCGGGGCGGGCGGGGCGGTGTGGTAAGCACCGTGGACGAAGTTGAGAAATGCTGTTGGGGTGGAGCAGATGATGCGGAGAAAGGCGCGCGGGGCAAGGAGAAGCGGGGGTGGGGTGGGGTGGGTTGGGATGGTGCCGGAGTGGAGTGGAGCTTCGTGGGCGGGGCGGCGTGTTGTCCGCGAGCGCTGTCGCTCCACAAACAGCGTGCGTGAGAGCAGCGCAAACGCCGCGAGGACGCCGCTCCGCGCCGCGCGCGGCCAAATTCACCGCTGCGCCCGAACGGCGGCAGTGCCTCCCAGCCCCGCCCCGCCCTCCGTCATTCGTCCGCTCCAGACAGAAGTCACATCTTCATTTAAAAAGAACAAAGAACGTTTAAAAAGAATATAATGACGAAGATTTTGAAACACTTATTCAAGAGTGGTGGTCACTCCTAGTACTGAAAGAAAAAATGTGGCTATTTTTGATTAATTATTCGGCAAATCTTAATCACAACTAAAAAATAACCCTAAAGGGGTAATAAATGCATTTCTTCTGAAATTCATTCTAGAGCAAATAACGCAATGATTGTAAATATTCACATGTGGAAAAAAGAAATTTCGAAGCCTATTGGTTCAATATTTGTCAAATTTTACAATATAAAAAGATATTAATAATCTACAAAACACAAGGGATCTCTTTGAGCATAGTTGTTATGTGTTATGGCAAACAAAACATTTTTATTTCTTTTGTATTCTATTAAATGCTTATCTACCACGCAATACATGTAAGCAATTTCGCCAGCAGCAACGTAATTCCATGTGAGGAGGCGTAATCGTTGTCGTAATCATCTACAAACACTTTGGTAGCTACAGTCACAAGTTGTCTGAAAGTGCGACCGTTTCATGTGTTGTGTGCGTACATGATGCCAGCCGAAACCTTGCTCGGAATTCGTCTTAAGATTTCAAACAAACGGGAGAAATTGGACAAAAAGTGTGTGATTGGTTACCGCTGTGGGGTGTGATGGTTACTCGCTGGGGGGTGATCGAGGGTGCGGTTGTGCGGCAGGAACAGGCAGAGATGGCCACGATGACGGTGGCGGAGGGATGTCAGGTGGCGGTGGCGGTGGCGATGGCGATGGCAGAGGCGGAGACGGAGGCGTGGCGGAGGCGGAGGCGGCGACGGTGGCGGGGCGAAGGTGAAGGCGAAGGCAAAGGCAAGAGCAAAAGCGATGGCGGTGGCGGTGTCGAGGATGGTGCGGTTGCGGAGACGAAGGCGACAGTGGTGGTGGTGGTGGTGGCGCAAACGGTGGCGAAGACTGTGACGGAGATGATGGCGGAGACGGTGGAGAAAGCAAAGCACACATTGGTCGGCGAGGCGGGTGCGGGGCGGTGGCGGAGACGGTGGAGGGTAGTGGCGAAACGTGGGAGAGGCAGCGGCGCGGCGGCGGCGGCAGTGGTGGTGTGGGGTGATGGTGGTGGTGGTGATGGTGGTGGTGTGGTGTGATGGTGGTGGTGGCGGGTGGCGTGGCGGTGGCGTGGCGTGGCGGTGGCGGTGCGGTGGGCGAGATGGGCGCGTTCCCAAGTGAAGTGTGCCGTGGCGGGGCGAAAGCAGCCTGCGAGTGGCTACAAGCAGAATAAGGTGCGCGGCGAGCGGTCGCCAGCAAGGATGTCCGTGAGACAACATGCGATTTCCACTCTCTTAGTCGTCCTTTTCCTTCCAGCAACCTGACGATTCAAAAATCGCCTTACAATGGTAAATCATCTTTCCTTTCGGCTTCCGGGCTCTCCCAATAATTTCTCTCTGCAGAGCATGCTTTAGAACGGATCAAGTGCAGATAATTTTAATGAAATTGCTATAACTTGCATTCAAGGAAACAGCTTAAATTCTTTCGATTCTACTCGTTCTTACTTTTATTCGACGATTCCTTTTATCTAGAAATTGTGTTTCTTATCCCTTTCAGTTGAGAAAGTGACAACAGAAAAGAACTATATTTTAAGTATTATGAAACGATATCGTGACATACGATTCATTCAACTGGATTTATCAGAGAAGAATGGTCCAATATTTCAGTTTGATATGTGTGTTTAGGGTATTTCTAAAGGAAGAAATGTAATTACCACAATTTGAATTGCACTGATCAGCTGCCAATATGAACAGTCAATTATTTTAAGTTAAAACATGTTTCAACTCGTTCGATTGGTTTGATTAAAAAAATAGTGTTCTTTTGATGAAAATATGTAATATGCATATTACTTATAACCAATTATATGACCTTTCAGTTGGCAGCAAAATACAACTATTATTACAAAAATATTATAAAAATACTTATTAGGCAGAATCACAAATTTCAATATTGCATAGCGGTTTAATAGTTTCACCGCTCTTTTAGGAGATGACCAATAGATTTACGAACTGTCTCGATATTTTCCACCACAAGCTTGCATTGTGTCAAGAAAGAAATTTCTCGCATCTTTGCAAACGGCAGTCTCAGAATTAATTTGCGAACATATACGATGAATGTCTTCATTGATTTACAACTACGTCTCTTTCAAACCACTCACGATTACGGCATTTATTCACACGTGTGTCAATCTGGCGTCACAGAAACGCTTGTGTGTGTGGTGTGGAAACTACACAGCAATATATGCGCAATTATACACGATGGCGCTTGGACGCTGCAGGGCTTTGCAAATGCCGAGGTGACAAGTTGACAAACTGGTAGCCAGCGCACGCCTCAACATGTAAACTAGCTTGGGAATGTTGGTTTTACATTACCCCACCGACGACGTAATATGGCGTATCTGTTTATAAATACCGATAAAGATGTACACTTTCAAATTTTTGTAGTTTCTCTACATTCATAAATGATGGTAGATTTCAAATATACAGTTAATTTTGTATAACGGTTGATTTACAGTAATATGTCAATTCCGTTTTTCAATACATTGCAAACGAATCTATCGGATATTCGGTACACAAACAATTTTGAATACAAAAATGGAGGCTCCCATCGTTGAAACGAATTCAGGGAGGGTGACGAAACTAATTCGACATATGGATACCCATTTAAAATTACGATTCGTCTTTTACAAAAATGTTATTGCTGTATTATTTTTGTGTTCCAATTAATAAAAATGCTAAGGAGACTTTTCCTATCAGTTGTATAATTTCCGTTTCATAAAGATCAAGAAATAATTTTGTAACTCGAAACAATCTACATGGAAGATATTCACTATTATCCCCATAAATCTTTCAACGTTCGTAGAGAATAAAACATGTACTTTATGAACCAAAAACCCTGAGTATTGTGGACGATTTGTCCCTGAGTATTGTGGATGGATCCGCAGCGCGTGGTAGGACTATTGAGACAAGCGGGTTGTAAATTCATACATCGTTATCGAAACTGTATATTTCCGAAGTGAACGATTTTGTACACAGAGAAAAGGCAAAGGAAGTGAGATAAACGAAATATTGTTTGTATTTAAGTGAACAAAAAATCCTCTATCCGGAAACTTGGTGTAATGTCACGACAACACAAAATTTAATTCTCATAAATTGTCACTTACTCGTAAGATCTAGTATAGTACACGATGAAGAAGGTTAAAGAGAAGAGGAGGGAAATATAATGAAAACGAAAGATATAAGATGAAAAAGACGGGGAAGAGAAATATGAAGGCAGAAGGGAAGATCTGGTAAATGAGAAGAAGAAGAAATTGAAAATGAAGAGAAAAACAAAAAGAGGATGGAGAAGATGAAAGATGAAGAATAAAATATTTCATCCTTTAATAATGTCAATAACAACCTCCCAGCTTCCCAACAATTCGAAGATGAAGTAACTTCCCCGCCTCCCCACTGAGAGGAAAGTAGGCGTCTCCTACCTGGCAGCTGGTCGGGCGGGTCGTCGGCGCCGCACGCCTTGCTCTCGGTGCGGCAGGTGGGCGTGGCTGCGGCGGCGGCGGCCGCGGTGTTAGCGGAGGCGGCGGCGTGCGGCGCGGGCGCTGGCGGCAGGCGGGCGCGCGAGGGCGTCTGCGTGGCTTTGGCGCTCGCCTGCGCGCGGGAGTCGCTGTCGTCCTTCGCGCTGTCGATGTGCGGGATGGGGCCGGCGAACTCGAACATGGGGCTGGTCTGGATGGACGAGTCGCGCTTCTGCACGGGTGCCGGCGGCGGCGCGCCGCACGCGCACGCGCACGCCTCGCGGCACTGCGGGCACGGGAACGCCAGCTCGTCCAGCGGCACGCGCTCCAGCGCGCGCTCCACCTGCGGACACGCGCGCACGCGGTCACACGGCGTTCCACCAATAGGCATTTACGTAGCTAGTGCACACAGGAGTGTTTAACGTACGTTATATATAATATATTATTATTATTATTATTATTATTATTATTATTATTATTATTATTATTATTATTGGCGTATAGGCCATTACTGACCACGCTACACGATTAACGTGTGTAATTCTTCCAGAATCAGCTTTTTATCCTTGAATTACAACAAGGTTGTTACGCCTTGGGGTGTGAGTTATGAGATGATAGGTGAAGGGACAATCACAAATATGATCATGTCTACGCCATGTATTATTGCCTAGTGTTATCAGGGGTATCAATTTATATTTTCCTAATAAACATGATATTAAAGATTTTATTATTTATACCCGCAAACTTAGTAAGATATTTTGTTTAGTTCAGACGCGCTGCTTCCAAATGCACTGCCTTGGGGGCGTGGCGTGGGATCGCGCGTTGAACTCACCGAGACGAGCAGCGTGTGCAGAAGGGCGGGCAGCGCCTGCTCGCCCGCGGCGGCGCCGTCGGGCGGCGGCAGCAGCGCGGCCTCCTCATGGCCAGCACCTGTCCAGCTCGGGCGTCGGCGACGGCGTCGGGCGTCGACGTCGGCGACGGCGACGGCGCGGGCATGGTCTGCTGCGCCGCCTCCTCCGTCAGTGGGGCCTCGCGGAGGTCCCGGGGCGCCGGCAGCGGGCGGCTGGCCGGCGGGCCCTCGGCCCCGCGCCACACCAGCGCCACCTCCACCCCGTCCGCGTCGGGCGCGGCCCGGGCCTCAGCCGCGGCCTCGGCCTGCAGCGCCGGCCGCACGCACAGGTAGCAGTCGCGGCTGCGCAGCAGCGTCGGGTCCAGCTCGCCCAGGTGCAGCGCCACGGCGGCCCGCGAGCCCAGCGTCAGCGGCCACCCGCGCACCGACACCGCATCCCCGCCCTGCGCACAGCGACCACGCACGTCAGCACCGCCACGCCGCCTCAGCATACCCATACATTAGCACAGCCACACATCAGCACAGACATTCTTTAGTACAGTATATTTCTTTCCATAAATCTCTTAATGTACAAATTGTTTCCACAAACTTGAAATAATATCTTCCGACGAACACATTATAAAACGAAATACATTAAAAGAATCAAATAAATTTAGATATCGCCGAATATATATTTTCAGCGCCAAACTATAGTTTTTTGAATAATTGAATTGTAAAAGTTCCAAAAGAAGTGTTATTCGAAGCATTACCCAACTCTGTTTTACATGTACCTCCGAACAGTGTCTCTGCAATTACTGCGAGTCTCAGTAAAGGCAACGGTAGAAGATTCTTTTAATTAATGGCTATAAGACATAAGGTTTAACTGACTGTGACACTATAGTTTTTCACACAAGTAGAATATAATAAGATTCATATTCTTCTAACGTGAGAGAATACGGATTCTAGTTACTGCACGAAACTTAAATTAGGTCCACTTCAGATGAAAGTCAATCGGAAAGTAAACTAACGATAATAATTCTAAAGTAATATACCCTAATTAAGACAAATACTAAATCAAAAATACAATGCAATGAAGTAGCAATCAAATAATTGAACACCTATTTACACGTGTGACCGAATTGCTGGTGTACGAAATAAATATAAAAATTATGGAAACGGACTCTCATTAAAGTACGAAAGGAAGACACGTTGTGTACTACAGTTATTTCAGGTACACAATACAACAGACAACAACTAAGACAACCTAGTACAACAGGTCCCACGAAGACTACTGATTTCTCCAAAGCTGTAAATTCCCTTCCGCCAGCACGCTCATCCAATTGCGCCAGCAGATCACGTACATAAACCCGCATTACCCCACTTTCCCCCAACCGTTCTCACACTGGACGTGACAAGTCTCTCGCGTCCGTTACACACCGTCGCAGGCCACATTTCCGTCAACACATCCACACACACCTCCCTCATCCGATACCCGCGCCTGGAGGACGCACACGAAGAAGGCGTGTCCAATTGGCACCGCAAAGCGAGCGAGACGATCCAGTCGCGCGTCATTAATCTATCTCCGCGTGCGCTGCGCGTCCGAATGCGCGCTCGATCGCCGCCGTCGCGCGCTCTTACGCGAGAGTTCCGCTCGGCGGCGAGCGGCCGCGCACACGCGCGTTGGCCGCCCGCCACACGCCACACGTCGCCGTGGTCGTCGTCTCGCCGCCTTCGAAAGGGGAAGCGCCGCAAACAGAAAGTGAAAGCGTGCTCGCGAGCCGCGCGACCTTGCAGCGGAGATTAGATATGCGTGTTCGGCGCACGACGATAGACTGTGCACACATACGCGTTCCTCGTGGCACCGCCTGCTTCGTGACCGTGGCATCGTTCGTAGTACGGATACATAAAGGATGGTCGCGAGGATCCCCGAGGGAACGCCTTCCGTGATAAATAAATGAATAAATAAATAAAAAATACAAAGCCCGGGCGGACGCTCGAATTTGTTAAGGCGTGGGCGGAGCCTAGGCGTAGAGGTTTACCTCTATGTTATGCGATGCAGGGCATTCCTATCCACTATGCATCGCCTTTGCAATATTATCCCAGATTTCCTTTCCTGCTGATGTAGCATAGTAGTAGCCTGCACTGTAATTCAGGTACACACTACACACGAGAGAGCCATTTCCTAGACTATGATTTGTATGGGCCTACGGGTCACAGCTGAAAGCCACTTATTCATGATAATGGACCCACTATCAGCTAATTACCAAGCAATCATGTAGGAGTTCGTGGACTAGTTAATAATGGCACATGAGCATATAGTGCGTTGCGTATTAATATGCACCCAACTATATGCGGGCTCTTGGACTTCTTCGCTGAAAGAATGGGAGGAACATGGTAAATGCCTTGGTGGCCATGACTAAGATTTGGTCAGAGGGAGTAATTCTATAAGTCCAAAAATATATTAAAAACGAAGTGTAAACAGCTTAAGCATTGGTTACTTGAAGCCTAGGAAAAGGCAAAGAAGAAAATAGGTGCATGCATAAAAATAAAAAAATAAATCGTTCCATTATGTGACCAAAATGTAATTTCTATATTCAAAGATGTTTAAGTGAGACCTACGTATTAAGTAAACTGGAGCTTTTTTACCCTTTTAGCATCTTACACGTTAAGTTTACTAAAGATTCATTCCAACTTCATTCCTAAACTGAGAAAAACCCCGCTAGTTTTCTGAGAATCAAAATGCGTTGATGGAAACGAAAGTTATACAGCGAGAAAAACAGACGTAGTTTACGGTCAAAGATATAATGGCCGTCCTTTCGGTTATCCGACAATAAATAATTCTCAAATTATGTTCTTCGATTCTATTAAATTTATGAATACTATCGTTAATGTGTCTCGTGTATGCATGGGAACACAGGTTGAAATTTTTTAAGCTGTAAGAAAAAAGCAACGGAAAGTAAGAGAAAAGAAACCATGGATGCTGGCTATTAGGCATCGTTATATTTGAGCAGAGGAGGTATATCGTAGATTGTTAGTATTACATTGAAGAGAAAGTCAATAAGCTTCTTACAAGAAGATTATCACACATAGTTGACATGTTGGATATGGATGCGGGATCATTGGTATTCGGGTGTCAATAACAAGCTGATGGTGTGTATTCAAAGACAGATTAGAGACGCTAATCGTCTCACATGTCAACCTGCTCAAAGGATTGTTCATGACAACCGACAGTAGTATCCATAGGGTATCAGTATCTGGGTCTTCACCGTTACCCGTAGTAGACGATATAGTGGAATTTATTGCACTGTACTATTCTTTCTGACGGGTCCCATAAGCTTCCCATAATTTCTCTTGTATTCTCAATTAGGAGAAAAAAACCAAATCCATTCGGTAAAGTGAAAACTAGAAAAAACATTAAAACTCTGCCCAATTTCCACATCCATTCATCGGTCCTCAGAGAAAAAAGACTAAATCCATTCGGTAAAGTGAAAATTAAAAAATAAATTAAAACTCTGCCCCATTTTCACATCCATTCATCGGTCCTCTCATAACTCTTGAACGCTTGCAAGCAAACGTCGGCGGCGGCGGCGGCGGCTGCAGCTCCGCCACCTACCTCAGGGCCTCGGCGATCGTGCCGTTGGCTTCGCCACGGCGGAAAATTGAATACCGCTTTGTGGGGGCTTCCCTTCCGTAACCGACTTTTGTGCGGGCGAGGCCCCGGCCAAAGAGAGCAGCGCGACACGGCCGCTGCCGCTAATTGTCTGCTATTGTAAACACGGGCCCCGCGACACCTTGCGCTCCGACCGGCCGTTAAATTGCGCTGGTAAATAAAGCGACGTAGATGCCGACCGGGCTATAGTGTAATGAACGCGGGTGTGCAATGTGTCCGAGAATAAATGGTATAAACTTGTAAGGCACGTTGACAAGTAGAAGATGATTACATTTGACAATGAACATGTGATGGGGAATATCTTATCAGGAAGTTACACATGTGATATTAGTCCCTGTTTGTTAGGTAACATGGAATGCGATAGTTTCTGGCAAATATATCAAATACCTTTGACTGTTTCAGAGGATGTGAGCCAATTTTTTAAACGACTAAAATTCAGATTGAATGGTAACATGTGACTTATATAAAGCATTTACGGCGAAATTACTATTAGAGAATATTTATGATATATTTATAGATCAATTAATTATTTATATTTGGAGAAAATGAAATAGTACCTTTGCTAATTATAACACATTCCGGTAATTATTATTTCATTACTTTTTAAACAATCATTTAAGTCCCAATCTTTCCCTCCTGGAGTGCAAGTTAATTCATATTTAATACAAAATATACCAAAATATTAAAGAATTTTCATCAACACAAAGCAAACATGAGAAATTAAATTCCACCTCATTATTAGAATGCATATTTTCAAAATATCTTATAAAATAACCCCGAGACGACTCTCCCTCGAGCTCAAATTTGCAAAATGTTAATAATGCTCTTTTGTAGACATCAAAGGTCGTGAATGAAAGGCGAATGATTCATTATTTTCGCCGAAACAACTGGACAAAAAAGAAAGACCTGCTCGTGAAAAACGTAGGTAGAGCCCGCGATCATTTCAGACATAATGCCACTTCGTACACATTCCGGCCGCGTCTCGGGCGACACAATGAAGAGCAGGGTGGACGCCGGGATCGTAAACGACTGGGAAAGTGGCGGACGAGAGCACGCGAGGGGATTCTCTTCCAGGAATCCGGGAACTTCGCGAGCTCACGATCGAAGCGCAGCGCGCAGCGGTTCCGGGAACCACAAGGACCGCGCGGGTCGTCAAGCACGTGCCTCCGTCATAAAAGGCGGCGCGAGTGACACGACGACCTTCGTAAACGAGAATGGAATGCCCCCTCCCCTCTCAGTGGTGCACACGAGCCTGGACTCGTCGCAATAAAGATCGAAGTACCGCGCCAGGGGGAAAAAATTGGACGATGTTTATTCCCAGAAGTGCTGGTCAGTCGGGGAAGTCCTTCAGAGCTGTCGATCACAAGCGCAGACTCCCGGATCGGTCAGCCCCATTCGGATAGGACTGGCTGAACGAGGATGGTGCAAAAACGAGACTATTGCAAATCAATTTGGAGGCTCTCAGACTATATAATAGCATTTTAATGGAAGTTTAATTGTGTTTTAAAATTCTGCCGTACGACCCAAATTTTTGTGAACACACATCTGATAAATTTGTTATCATCTGTGTAATTACGAAAACACAAAAGTTTTTGTTTTGTGAGAATGTTGATCGCAATATAACGTATTCACGTTTTTTTATACATACTATAAGAATTGAATATCTACTTGAACAACTGCTCTATTTTTTATTTCCTTCTAAAAAGTCAGACACTTAATTTCCAGAACGTTTTCCAACAATAATACTCGTAAATTATATTGTCAGTTGTACAGTAAAAGCTCTTACTCTGCATGTGACGTAACAAGCGACTTTAAATTGGCTGGAAACCGCAGCAGCACGGCCCACGAAGTTGAACACCGCGCTATCAAAACATTAGTAAGAGTAATTCCTTCCTCTTCTCGTTCCTCCAACGGCGCCCCAGACCAGCCACCAGGCCCCCTAGCACGAACTGCAGCCAACTCAATTTGCACTCGAAAGCGAGCTCGGGGATGACAAACGCCGCGTCATAGGGCGAGGGAGAACTGGTCACGATTCGGGCGGGAACGGGGCCGAGGGCGGGGAACGGAGCGACAAATGTGGATGGAGGAAAGGAACGGGAGGTGTACATAAGCAGAACGTGACTTATCACGTGAATAAGGGATGGCAGAAGAGATCAGACGAAAACGAGCAGAAGAGATAAGAATAAAAGAAGAAGCAAGTTTAGGAATTAGTAGCACAATATTAAATAATTCTGTGGTTTATTGTTGCCAGTATGTAGATTGAAAGGTGAAAACCAAAATTTAGATGTACTTGCGAAGATGAATAAACAGCAGACTGGTCAAAAACAGTAGTGTGGACAAGGTCATACAACTCATATAAAAGGGAATAAACATATCAAACTAATATGGACGGGGTGGAGACGGGGTGGTGTGGAAGTAGCTTAAGGGTGGAGGTGAATGGAATTGGCGGCAGAGCGGCGAGTAGGCGCGTAGATTGCCCATCGTGCATTGAGGGCGCTAACGAGGCTAACAGCCGCTGACAGCTCTCATTACGGGCGCGAGCGCGATAGCGCCAGGCAATCGACTGCGAATTGGCCGCCGCCGGCCCGCCACCTGCTCAGAAGCCCATTGGAAGTGTCGTGCCTTTTCGCCTCCTTGCTTGCAAATGGCTCATGAAGGATCTAAAGAGCTCTCGGATATATACAGCGGATAAAAATATAAGGTGTAATGAATGGTGTTATAGTAGATTGAAAGAAATAAAAAGGGTTTGGAGAATGTTTTAAAATTAGGAACATCAATCATGCACAAACGTTTTAAGCGCTGAACTTAGCATTTTCTCTTATCATCATAATTCTTCTTTTTCATAATACATCTGGAAAATGTACACATTACCATTGCATTCACTGATTATCGGTTTGTAGGAAGTGTATCACTTGCACTTTACTCGTACCGAACTGTTGTACTAACGAAAAGACTGTAATTTTACTCAAGAGCACATTATTAAGATAATAACAGCAATATGGTTAATCATATATTAATAATATTATTTTTCACAATATTAATCTGAATCTCATTGCTTTAAATAAAAAAAAAGACTATTTAACAAAATTTAGTCACAAAATCAGTGTTGTATAGAAATATTATATTATTATCTAAACCTACCAATTTTCAAAAGGCTCCAAGATTTTCTATCCTTCTTGAATCATACTTAAGATTGTAAAAAGAAACATGGCTCCACTTTTTCTTGTGCCATCAAGTTACAAACGCGTGGAACATTCCAGAACTGCCTACGTCAGGAATGTCAATTTATTACTTCGTGTATCTTCTTTGCTTCCCGTAACATTCCAGGAGCAGAAAACATGTAATAATATAAGCCAAGCGACAGAGGAAAGACACAGAAATTCATATTAAGCTTTACATGAACGAATAAATGGTAGTATTTCATCGATGCATACTAGAATTCCTACAGATTGTGATCAACAGTTACTGTGGTAATATTATCTAACTGTGTTATCATTTTATCAGAAATAGCGTATATATAATTTTATCATTTAAAGCGTATATATTTGCTACACTCCAACTGCAACGTCAAAAACCGGAACGCCCGATGTTCGAGTCTCGCAAGTGGGTGATATCTAAGAAGCTGCGAGAACACTAACTGGAAGAGAATTCTCACATCCGCCGTTTTTGGATTTGATCCGCCGTAGTTTGATTTCCTCCTATCATTTCTAGAATGCCGGAGCACAAAATACAACAATACATCATTGATAACGCACTGTTCTTCATTTTTCGCTCACCCCACAGTCTTTTTTGGACCAGGTAAGTACCTCATATTGACCCAATAATCTCTAAATACTCTGGCAATCCTATGAGAACGCGAGTATTGTGCTAAATTCACGGTACGTTACAGCGCGGGAGAGAGAGCACAAGAATATTGACTACGGAGAACGAAATCGCCAACAAAGCCGATGCAAAGCTACCCCACAACGAAATTACGTTCTTAGTTAACAAGCTTTCGAGTTATCCTGTACCCCTGGCTCCCAATAGAACGGAATAATAAAGTTGGTCCGTGCGGCGGAGATGTCAGGCGGCGTCAGCGACAGGCAACGCAATCACACAAGAATCCGTCGCCGCTGGAGGCAATAGCGAGGGGCTCCTTGGCCTTGCCGTCGCTGGAGGCAGGAGGCGGAGGGGAGAAAATTGATTAGATCGTCTGCAGAAAGCGCCTGGCGTCTTCACAGCCCCGCAACTCCCAGCCAATTGAGTTATTGGAGTTTGAGTTATCACCTCGTGATTATTCTCTCTCAATACTCGTGCTTAAAATCGGTAATGGAATGTAAAGCAAGGGCACAACGAGCATATCTGAAGTGTATTTGAAGATAACAAAAGGAAAACATAATGATACGGTTGTTAAATACCTACATAAGAAAATAGCTTTTACGAATTTGAGTGACAGTAATATTTTTAATCCAACTTCAAAAATACATAGTGTGTCATTTGCATAATCATGCCCTGAGACTTGTGGGAAGAAAAAAATTAACTTAATTAACAACAGTTATTTAATAAAGATTATTTATACACTTAATAATTGTTCATCCTTCCTTTGCTCATATGATTGTAACCTTTTTTGTCGTTTTCTGGAAACCAATTTCACTCGCCTTTCTATTTAATCGAAAGGATCCATCAAACCCTGCAGAAATAACAAAGTATTCACAAACCAATTGGTCTTTTATACGTGTATGAGACATAACATTTCTGTAATATAATTTATGCACGTCGATTAGATATGATCAATTCCATCAATTAACACTGGCAAGAATTCCAAGATTAAATTTTCTCTATACAAGTATTATGATGGGTTAATCAGATAAAACATTTTATTTTTTCGTTTTAACTGAAATATATATTTATTTTTAAACAAAAGTCTTACGAAATTCAATTGCATTTCATGTATAAAATATACGCACGCGTTAACCAATAACACACAACAACGCTATAAAAGCGTTCAGAATACCAGTTCTGTTTACCGCAAAGCTTAATGCAATTCGCTGTATCGAGAGGTCCGTAAAGTAGATGAACAACGAACATAATCACTTGAAATGCGTTACTTGGAATTACGTAATTTCTACAGTATAATGACCCAGAGAAAAATAACGTCTTTTGACGTCACGCCATTTGCAAATAAAATACTGCATTTAAATGACTGACAATTTTATGCACAGCAAAAAATCTAACAACAGACCTCCTCTCTCCCTAAAATGCAGACGACGCCAATGAAATCGCAGTTATTGCTCCCCGAAACCAATCGCCCCACCAAGTTCGAAATTGATTTGAGCGAACTGTACCGGCTGGAAGCAGACCTCGCCTCGCCCCTTCAAACGGCGGCCCCGCTGTCTCTCGAGAGTCCGTATTAATATTTCGCGGTGGAGTGCCATGTCAATGCCCGGTCTCCCTGTGTTGACTCTTTCATGGGGGGCCGGGTAGGGGCTGGAAGGGGACCGCTCGCAAAAAAAAACCGGTGCGTGTTTTATGCTCCTCTCGCTGCGACAACTGAGAGGCGCTCTTTGAAAAAACAGTACGGTTCGCTCGGTAGAGGGAGGCGGAATGAAACCGTATACACATCCACAAGTACCGTTGACTAATTTGCCGTTTGGGGCGGCAGGGAGGGGTCGATAGGCGAAGCGGCGCGCGCAGTAAGCCGGCAGATGTGGTCGATGGTAGATTCATCGATAGGGTTGAGCGATTGGAGTTTAAAAAGGTTGTTTCTTTTTAACGGCGTGCGCCAGGAGGTAATATAATGCGAACGACGGCTGGCATATAATAAAATTTCAGTGGACGCGCCGATTTAGAGAGCTCTTTTAATATTCACAATCTACAGAGCAGCGTTCCTCTCTTGCTTTTTTCCACGATGAAAATATAAAAGCATTCCGATGAGTATCTACCTAATTTTACGCTTAATCTTATTTACACATCTTGGACTACATTTTGCTTTTTTGCTGTAATAAAAGAAAATATTTTTAATTTGTCTGATTGAGATATCTACGTAATTTCTGTCTCTGCTAATTTATTTCCTATGCTCAGTATCCTCACCACTAGGCTCCAAATACTCCAGTTTCCTCTTTATCGCTTTGAGTTCGGATCATCCACTAGATACTTTCATTCTTTCGTTTTAAGCGAAAAATTTAATAAAACTGTTATTCGAATTTGCGGATTATTCTGGAACTGACTAACAGAATTGTTGCAATATGACGATGTATATAAAAATAAAAACAATACACAGGTACACCAATATTTCGTTAATTTGTGGAAAACGTCTAAAGTGCTGATAATGAAGACACTGACGCAATGACAATGACTAAAATTAAACTATGGAAAACTACACGATAAAAGTGAAAAACAGTCCGAACGATACAAATTATTGAAAGAATACAACAAGTGTACTGATAATTCCAAAAACGAAATCAGGGCATACTACAAACGAAAACAAAATGAAATCTTAAATTGTTTTACAAGGAAACAAAAAGAAATAACGACAAAAATGTAAATCCAAGAATTAAACAAATCGAAAAATAGGTAAAATAATGCCAAAGTGAAAACAATAAAAAAGAGTTTGTTAGAAAAATTCAAATAAAATCTCTGAGTATCAAAAACGCAAAAGAAAATAAATCAACTGTTAATGTTAACGTGAAAAAAAGTCAAAAAAAGAAAAGAGATCCATGTGTGTTCTAAGTACGTGTGCCGACTGTGTGCCATCGCGCAAAAAAAAAAAAAAAAAAAAAAAAAAAAAAAAAAAAAAAAAAAAAAATAGAAGCTTTAAAAGAAATCGAAAAAGTGGTCAAACAATGGCAAAATAAAAACAAAAATTAAGTAGCCCATTAAAAAAAAATTAAAGGATATCAGAATATATAAAACGAAAAATTAAACACAACTCAACGAAAAGTTTCAAAAAACTGAAAAAGACGCTTGGGTGCTGTTAGTGCGTGCGTCGCGCTGGTAGGTTCGTCGGCGGGCGCTGCGCAGCGCCGCGCGTCTTCCGCCCAAGGCCGAGGAGCAGGCGGCGCACGGAACAATGGCGGCGGCGCGGCGCGGCGCGGTGGTCCGGGGAAAGAAGAAAGGATTTCCCCCGCGGCGGCGGCTGCGGCGATGGCACGTGTCCCCCCGGCTGTCACCTGCCGCGGCGGCCGAGGGCCAGAACCTGTTCCTTGCACCGGACGTCCTCCTCCTCCCCCGCCGCCGCAAAGCAGACGCGGCTCAATGGAATACCGCGCGCCAGCCCGCTGTCCGCTGAGACGCACGCTACCGCTGTTGCCGATTGGCGTTCAACGTTGAGCTAGATTAGAACCCCTGCACTAGGATTTATTTAACCGTGTACTTGACGTAAATCAGCTGTTCGCGGTTTCATCCAGTCGGAAGATTGAACGTCCCGATAGTGACGTCATTGCAGCGACATATAAGCTCCCGATTGAATGGAACCGCAACACCTGATTTACGTCGAGTGCACGACTAAATAAGTCCTATTATAGATAATGATGGGCGTAACGAACGGTTGCCGCCATTTTATGTCCTCTCACACGAGAACCCCTCGAGGCAGTTACTAGTTGAGGAGAATTAATAACAATTGTAGACATTATAAAGAGTTACACACTTATTAATATTTGCATTGGATAGATTGACGTTGCGCAACACCATTCGCACACAGAAGAAGGGGAGGGCACTGAAGCAATTTATTCCCGATACAAAAATTTTCTCATTCAAAACAAATAGAAATGTGTTTATTTCTAAATTACATTTACATCTGATGCATGGAAAAATTAATCATGCATATGTATAGAAGGTAGCGTAAGTTTTATTTGAAATAAAAAGCTCCCGTTAATTTACTGGCCCAGACCTCTTGTTTCCCAACACACATATCCCCGTTCAGATTGATCTCCCCTGACAACTGGATATGAAATTGTGAACGCAAAAAACATTCAAATATCTGATTTTAGAAATTCTGAGCAAGGTAAATACCCTCAAGCAAGTCCCACTTGACGAACTTGCCTCGCACGCCAATTGTAAGTCTGTCGACGCTGCTGTCGGATTGACGGTTTGCTCAACGGAGATATACTTCCGACTCTACTTGCTTTTCCTTGTACCATTACATCCACTCTATACCATTGCATTATCTATCCATAAAAAAATATTCATCCCAGATTTGTTCACACGCATACGTACTGGAGTTGTAGCAAATACTCCCACAAATTATTGAGATGATGGTACTACATTTCGCAAAACAATTCTCTTTACTCAACGATTAGTTTGTACGCTTGATAGATTATCCCCGCAATGTTACGCGCGAGGTGTTGGACCTTCTATCTGGCGTGTACATCGACGCCGACCCACGATCCTCCTAGCTCCTCGAGTCCTGCCCCTGATGATCACCACCTCCTACCCCTCTACCGCCCGGCGGGGCGCGAGGCCGTGGGAGTAGCGCGGCCAGGCGGTCGCGCGCTCAGTGACCGGCGTTTGTCGCGTTTGTCGGTCAGTCGCCGGGGTCGCGGCGCGGCGCGGCTCGTCTCGGCCGCCGGCGGGCGGGCCCGGGTCACCATGGTGACCTCCCGACCCCCCCCCCACCGGCGGAATCCCAGGGCGCACCCGCGGCCAGCCCCGCCGCCGCCGCCGCCGATCCATCTCATTACGCTGCGCGCCGCTCCTCACTTAACCCCGGCGCGGCGCGGCGCGGCGCGGCGGCCAGGCATTCGCACGGTGCTCCGTTGCATGCGCGAGAACTGCCGTTGCAACGGAGGCAGCGCCCAGCGATCCGGGCACCAGAGGTCACTGGACGCCGAACCCCGGGCAACCAGCGGAAATGAATGGGTGGCAACAGAAAGGAAGGCTGGTGACACTGCGCAGCATAAAAAAAGAGAGGGGTGGCAACTGTTTTTCTCCTCCTCTTAGTACGTAAATAAACACAAGGAGAATAAAATTATACCTTTAATTAATTAATTAATTAATACAATGAATTTTGAATTGAAAAGGGTTGCAAGTTCACTCTCAGAACTTCTCCGGTTAAAAAAAGAGAAAATGAAGAAGTGATGGTATTAACTAAAATCGTATTTACTACGAGGCGTACTTGGAATGGAATGAATATTTTATCACCGATAACGCATTGAAAGTGATTATATTGGGCACTATATAAATCGTAAATGCGAGACATTGCCTTACAAACAAAGAAAGACATAACTTTCTGATACGATTCATATAGTGAGCTCATGTTAGCTACATACTATGCGAAAAAATTAAACAGAAAGGAAAATAGAACTACAACTGTATAGTTTTCTTGTTTCCAAGAAATGGTAATATATTTTTCAGTGATTCAAACACGGCAGCTCTTACAAGTTTCCCTTCGGAATCCCAGAAGCCGTATCACCCCTGTGTTGAGCATTTAAATCCATTTTCGCATCTAGGATACAGCGGAGATGAGACTCGGCAGCTGACGTCACGACCCGGTAAGCAATCTCGGCGGAAGGAGTAGCGGAACCCAGCGCTAGCAATTCCAGGACCTTTCAACTCCCACATGAATTAGTGCCGCGCTGTACCATTGCACTTTACAGGAACTAGAAAGAAAGATTGCTGGCCACAATATTGAGGAGAACGGTCTAGGAATTTGTTCGCGAGACACTAGGAAGTGAGTTCGCTAGAAAAGATCTGGTCGATGTTTTCCTTTTACGCAACCAGAGTTCTTTCATGTACATTTTTTTCTTCCTGGGGCTTTTCCAGCTTCAGGGGACGCCGATGTTGACTATCCGCTCCTGGTACCCGCTATGGCTCTCATTGGTACACATATTAACCTTTACACGAGACACTGACACACTTGGGGGCTACTCGGTCTGTGGTCCGCGGACTCGTAAGGCCTCCTGCGACAACACACATGAAATACAAGGGACAAGCAACAAGCCCACGGCGGGACTCGAACATGCGACCCTTCAGACCGAGGCGCTGAGCCGTCACAAGCTCTAACCACCTCGGCATTCACGTAAATATTACAATTATAAGTAAAATTGATTCCGGCATATTTAGAATTACCCACACATTTCTTCAAATATTGCTTCGTTAAACGTTGAACATGATGCAAAGCCGCATCGAGGTACATTAGCGCTGCTATCCTAGCAGCCTGTGTTGCCCACAGTTCCAACGGAGAGTTGATAGGCCCCGCGCCACCCAATTGGCGAGTGGACGACTTCTCTAATGGCGCGGCGCGGCGGGTCGCTCTGGCGACCATATGGCGCGGCGGCGCCGGCGCGCGTACACCGTTAGACCGGCGCGGGGCGGGGAGGAGGAGAAGGGCGGGGCGGGGCGCCGGGCGCGCCCGTGACGCAACAGCGCTTGACCTCCGACCCCGCGCGCCTTCCGCCGGCCGTTGCCTCCCTCGGCCCTGAACTTGGTTGGGCTCCGCGGATTGCTCGCTCGGGCGCGGCGGAGTGTGGCGGGTGGCCGACGCGCAGGGGCGAGTCTCCGATGCTTCCTGGACTCCTGAGAGAACCGACGACCGCGCTCAAAATATTTTGCGTTCTGGCGCGAATCATTATCTTTAGTCATATGAACCCACACGGCAAGGAATATTTCTACACGGCAAGGAATATTGAAATTGCAATGAAACATTAACGAATATAATTCTTAAATGTGGGCTCTTTAAAAATCGTATATGATAATACATTTCAGAGATGTAATTAATTTAATTTTCTTATTAAGTGGACTAACATATCTTAGCGGACCAGATTTAATAAGTTGTTTTAAAGAGTAGACAATTTTTTTTTCTGAAATTAGCGACTGCTATTAAAGATAGTACAGTAAAAATAGGATCATCCTTGCCGAAATATATAGTTTTCATTGTTCCACAAATACACAAAATTTATATCAGTCACGATTTTGACACTTGTATCTCATTGTTCTAGAACATTTTTTTATAAATAAAGACTTCAAATGACTGGCGGCGATCGGGTAATCGAAATAGAAATGTTCAGATGATTATTAAAATTCATGAACTATAAATGTTAAGAAGGCCAAATGAAATAATAAAAATAAGATAAAGTGCATTTGAAAAAAATCAACTCATTCAGAAGCAGGTCTCCCACAGATTTGAAAAATGGCGAGCCCACTAATGTCCCAGTGATAATCCCACTAGAAGATAACGTTTTTTCAAATATTCATAACAGAAACATAATACCCCATTGATTCTTGCAATCCAACGATCTTCCTGCAACGGGTCCACCCAATTCCCAAGACCCGCAACCGTCTTCACGGAACCCGCGTTCAGCGGAGGGCGCCACGAACGCGCGGCGTCTAGCCACCTGGCGGGCGGCTGGGCCGGTCTGTGGCGGTCTCCGCGCTCCCAGGCGCGCCCGGGGACGAAGGCGGGGACGGGGTGGCGGGGAACCCCCCCTCCCATTGTGCCACTGTGCGCTGGGAGCGGCCGCGGTCGCCGCCGGAAATTACGGCGTGGTGGTAAAGCGATCCTCGCCTAATTAATTCATTATCAGGCGGCCGTAATTAAAGAAACGATCTGAGAGCGCACGCGATGTAATTACGGCTGGCCGAGCGTGTGGGTGCGGGAGGGTGAGGCGCCGCGGGATACGGATGAGTGGGGCGCGACGGGGTGTGGGAGTTGGCGAAGAGCAAGGCGTTAGGATGATGAGAGAATTAAAGATGCACGAGCGGATCGACGAATAAAAGATGTTGTGAACCCTAGAGCCGAGAGTAGCAAGATTCACACTTAATTTTAATTTAATTTTTTTTTACATATAAATATTAGTTTATCAAAACAACCCTCGTGAATACAAAATTAATGTCGTTTGTTACAGCATTACTTCTGCTGATGGAATCTGGACCCACTTGGGTTCACGAATAACGGGGAAAAGTTCCTTAACGGAATGACAACTTTCTGATATAAGTGGTATGCAGCAAGTTAAATTACGCCTCCCAACTACTGCCTTCTGCATCGAAAAGTAAATTGATAAGCCTGATTGTGAACATATAGATAGCAGGACAGTAAGAGTTGCGAATAAAATATTTTTTTGATTAATAATCAGAAATAATAGAAAGTACAGGAACATTTTAGACACGTCCAAATATTGAGTAACTTGTTGCCCGAAGAAACGCTCTCGATACAACTAGTTATCTACTTCCACATGTGTATATTAAAATTATTTAGTGTGCTCTAATGTAAGCTATTTGAATGTTTGAAAAGACATAGTGTCTAGGAATCGATTTTGAAAGTTTATTAATTGAAATACATTTGTGATAATGAATAACAGAGGATATTGTAATTAGAAATACACAAACCGCCAATCTTCCGAAGAGAAGCATTAAAGTACAAAAAAGTTCATAAGTCATGCACCCCACATCCACGCGGGGAGGGGGGATATAAACACGACGCGACCTTTCACTGACGTAATGGCAGCGTAGGTCCCGCTCAAGGGTGCTTTCTCTAAGGGGGGAGGCTACGACAGCGCGGGACAGATTTCGCAGCGGGGCCCCGCGGCGATGCAGTGGGGTCCGGGCCCCTTCTCGCAAGAGGGCGTTG
>BOPP01000001.1:21461435-21473447 GCA_017312745.1 Gryllus bimaculatus
GGGACCCCGCGGCGACGCGCCCGAAAATTGGTGATCGCCGAGGGGAAGGAGGTGAGCGGCCGGAAGCCTAATGGCAGGCCTCTTCACGGGATGGAGAGGCCTCTGTTTATGGTCCGGAACATTACGGGGTTGTCTCGGCGCGCCCCGCCCTCCCGCGGAGCGCACGTGGCCGCCTCTCTCCTCTGCCGCCGCTGCCACCGGCGCGGCGTCGTGTTAGCGGTAGTCATGACGACCCCCCTCTGACATCATCGCCGCGTTTTCTCAACTACCCTCCGTCGATGTTTCATCTTCTATCAGTGTCGCTTCTTGCTATGTAAAGCGTCGTCTTCTGTTCTAGGGTACTCTCCAACAATATTTTATCTTCCCTCCTAGTCACTTCTCCCTGTGTGCATCATCTTCTTTTCGCAGCTACTTTCTGTCAGCGTTACGTTCTTGATGTTCGTTGTTTCCTTTTCTAAACATTGTCTTCTCTTTTATGTTCCTGTTTATAACTTTTTATTGTCATCGCCGTTTCCTTCTCGTCGTGTCATAAATTTCTTTCATGGTAACTCTTTCATCTTCCACTGTCATTCTTCACTATCTATATCATTTCCTCACACTTTTCCTTCGGTTGTTATTCTGACGCTATTGTTTCGGTCACTCATTCATCAGTACCTTATCTATCAACTACATCTGCTTTTTCACTTTTCTGTCGTTACTATTGTTTCATTCGTGATTATGTCCCTTCATTATGCAGCACGATTTCACTTTACATACATTTTATTTTTCATCACGTGTCACCCATTTTTTCTTCTTTCAAGTATCAATATTATTTGAAATTTCATTTTATCGTCTATTATTGTGTGTCTGAATGTAGCAGAAACCTTCGCCTCAGCTACCTTTCCTCCTGACCCTGCATTCTCCAGCATACGAACAGTAATGTAATTATAACAACAGTTTTCGTACAATCATTTTTCCTCTTCACCATCACCCCCATCCTGTGACCCTTTTCTCTCCTCTCTCCTCTTCTGTTTCCTCTTCTTATTCCTCACCATCGGACCCTTCTTTCTCCACTGCCCTCCCGCTCAAAAGGGCGTCTGCCGCTGGTCCTCGGCCGCCGTGGCCGACAGCCCCGCCTCCTCAGAGGGCCCCTCCAGTGCCTCCCCGCCCTCGCCGTTGACTCACGTCCAGCACAAAGCGCCGCCTCGGCCACGCCCCGCATGCCCGCTCACTTTTCCCGTCCCACCTCCCCTTCGCGGTCCCTTTAATTCGGCCGGGTGAGGAGTGCTCCTCTCACTAAGTGTCTGAAGGGTCTGTCACGGACCAAGGGACCACATGACAGGGCGCAACACAGGGCGACGACGTAAGGTTGATGGTAGAGGTGTAAGTCAGCGGTGGAGTTGGCGGTACTTGCTGTGGAGAGGTCAAGAAAGTCATTGAGATAGATAGAAGCGTCAACAGGTAATTGCAAGAATGATGGATAGTCATTCCCAGATACGGAGATGTCTACTATGCGAACGTAAATAAGCGCATGGCGGCGTCTTCCAGAGAGATTTCACGACAAAAAAGGAGATAACGGTTCTGGGACCTCGGTAATTGACAGTTGCGGATCATAAATTTCCGAAATCATGCCATGATAAAGATTGCATCATAAATCTGGATTTCACTGGTTCAGTACTTGTCGATGAGATGAAGTTCATCATATCGTATACTCCATGCACGAAAACCATAGAGCATGTGCAAATTTAATTATTACATTTCTCATGCAAGAACTTGACAAACAAATAGAAATATGTTTTACATGTGTACTTCGTCACAAATATTATTCAAACCTCTTCCTGAGACATAAATTTCACTGACTGAAAATTTTGGCGTTGTAAAATATTTTTTAACGTTCTTTTACCTAGGGAACACATAGTGCCCATTTAATCATTTCAACGCTCTCTCAGACCTAATTTTCAAACCTATTTTTCTACACTCCCATTTCTAGGTGTTGTCGGACATTCTATAAAATGGGCAAACCAATTTCATACCAGAGTCCGTTTTGTGTTCCTGAGCTTCCGCTTCATCTTCAAAGTTTCAAAACAACTTTCCAGAACAACAGCGTAGACGCAAGAAGCAAACATTGCACCGAATCCGCGCGTGGGGTCCCACGTGTGGCTCCCCACCGCGTCGCCCCTTCAGCTGCATCGCCGCCAGAGTTGCACGACGACGGGCCATTGTCGGATGTGCCGGAGGAGGGGAGGGGAGGCCTTTGTTGCGTGTGCACACGGGCGATATAAAGGTGCGGGCGGGAGACCCGAAGGCAGGAGCGGGCACGGGGCGTTCAAAGCGCAAAGCCGACGCCGATTCGCGACGTCGCGGCGCGTCGCTCCGCCCAGCCGCCCGCTGCTAATAACAGAGCGCGGCGCGGGGCGCGGGGCGTTCGCGCAGCTGGCCGGGAGCGCGCCGTATGGACGGGCTTCGGCAAACACGCGCCCCACGTCAATCAGCGGCTCAGCGCAGGCCGTGCGCAGGAAGGAGCGCGCGGTGGGCTTCAATGGGTGGCCGTGACGAGGAAACGGGTTTTTCAATTATCATTTCCCAATGATTGCTTTTAGTTCCTCAAATACGTAGTACGGTAAAGTAATTGTACATCTTTCACGATTCAAAATTCGAATTTCTCGCTCTTCCTACGCGGAAGAGAGTTTTTCACGTGAAATTGGATACTAGTTGCAATATTATAATATTATGTAATGTCTACAAAAATAATAAAAATCAAATATGTGCCGAAGCACTCCTAATTTGTCGTTGAATGTGTGTAACCCATTTCGTTTGTGTATTATAATTGTTCAGTCACCGGTACCGGGCCTAACACGCGAAGGAGCCAGAGGTGCCTAGAGCTTCAACGGGTGGCGGTGACGCGGAGCCTCGCCGTTTGGACGGGCTTTGGCAAACACGCACCTCACGTCAATCGCACGCCTAATAAGCTGGGCGAAGGAAGGAGCGCTTCGCGCGGTTCAATGGGTTGCCGTGACGAGGAAACGACTCAAAATGTACGTCTCAATTTTATCCTGTTTGTAAAGGAGGAGTATTGGATCGCCACGTAACGGCTAACTCGGTCTTTCCACTCCTGGGGCCGGCAATGGTGGTTCAGGCCATCAGCTCACTAGCTAGCTAGGTCAAATTCTACCGCTGTGTGGAGGAGAAATTAAGTAGCCGGCTGCTCTGATAGGCAATTTTCCGTGGTTTCTCCGTTCAGTACCAAAAAAATGCCGAAGCTATACTCTATCAAACGGGTCACAGGCCGCACGTGATCTTTCCTTCCTCTTGCCTCTCTTATCCTCACCTCTCTCTCATGGACACTTACATTTAAACGCACTACACTACAACACACGTCAGGAGACCAGTCGGAAGCTCAGAGCTTGACCACGCAGGAACGGTGCTCAACTAGTGGCGATCCGCTATCACTAATCAATCAATCTACCATTGGAACCCGGGTTCGATCTCCGTCCATCGTATTTGAGTTTTTCGTAATGTGAGTTCTCCGCAGGGTATTCCTTCTTCCCATGACGCTCATTCCACTATTGCTTCATCATGGTTTTCATCTACTTATCAGTTACGGGCCTCAATGACCTCAGCAATTGAAAGGTCCCTGACTTCTGTATACAAATATGTGTCTGCTGTTGTTTTTGTTAATTTTCCTGAAGGAGTATTACCCAAAACTAATTTATTGTATTTCTAAAAATTTAATACGGACGTTCAATTTATGTACTTTGTAACTGAAATACCAAACCTGCATATTAATATTTTTCTTTAATTTCTATCTTACCCTTGCAAAAATATATCTTCAAATTTCTTATGTAAGATTAAACATTACTACATGTTTACACATGCGTTATTGGTAACTACTTTGCATATTTATTTACCGTTAATGCATGCACTGCGCGCTTCACCTCCGGTACTCAATGATTCGACTTTGCAGAGTCAGAACGTGTGCTGCATGGCGTGTCTAATTGCCGGCGCCTCTCGACCTTCTGCCTCGCACATCACCAGCACTCACTTTACGGACGTTTCGAAAGCCAAACACGATTGTTGGAGAGGACAAAGGAATATTTGCAATCGCAAATGTTTTCGCGGGATCAACGTCAGACGACAGCTTAAGGACGAATCATTCAAACACAAACTCTTCTTTCGTAACAATTTGCTCTCAGGCATGGCTTCACTATTCTCTGGGGAATAATGATTTCGAAATTTTCTTTGAGAGGATTGCACGACTATTCTTGAAAAATTGTTCTTTTTATTGAATTTGAATAACACTCTTATTGCATACGGCACTTCAAACGATATTATGATTCATAATAATACTGATAACGTGTCGTATTACCGTAGATGTAACGTGGGGTTTAAAGCGAGATAAATAAGATTTGAACCTGTCCAGTCAGGAAGAGGAATGCTTTGACACGTTTATAAGTCTTAAACACATTACACCTTCTTTCTCATGAAGAAGAAATATTAAAAATTATATTCTTGTACCGTTAAGCAACTTTTCCTCTCGCCTAATCGGATCAAATTTGCGTTTTTTTTCTTCCACTAGGTTTATTCAAGCGGATCGTCCCAACCTTTGCCCTGATCTCACACAATTTATGATGCATAACGGCGACAGCTCACATGAGAAAAGAAACAAAACGAATCTTTCATCACACTCGCGGCGAACAGAGACAAAGCGGTCCACGTGTTTTGGCCGACGGCAAATCCCGGCCGCCAGATGAACAGCCCAGCGGGACCTCCCTGCTAACCGGGACCTGCTCGCCCTCAGGCCGTAAGATGTTCCCGCTCGTGTGGGCACCGGTAAGCAAAGACCTTCGTCGCAGGTGGTTCTCGAGGACATGTACATTTTCCCATGACCCATTTATGCCGAATACAAATTTATTGAGTGCTGATGGAGAACAAAGAAAGACGAATGCTAATTTTCAACGAGCATGGGACCAAATTCATTATTCTGCGCAGTCCAGCATTAGTGTTCAGATGAATCTAAAGTTTGATTTCTGGGAAATCCTATTTTGTTATCCAGATATATAATCTGTGAAAGTCGTAGATTTGGAGCAGATTCCTAGTGGATTCCATAGGCAAATTTCTTTGATCGGTGTTTTAATGAAATTGTTGGCCACTTAAGAGAGAGGAAAAGTAAAATGGATCTACTCAAACATTCGTGCGTTCACTCTGATCAAGCCCCTTAACAAACAGCCTGTGGTAAAGTAAGGAATTCCACATAAAAACCGTTTAAAAGCCGTTCGTTTGCGGTTTCTGGCAGTTAGTACAATTCCACTGCAGTTTTAAGACGCAGAAATATACAAGATTTTGTATTTCCTTGGAAACTGGAATAAGAGGCAAAAGACGTTTCTGTTCTAGTTTCAAACTGGTGTTATCTCGCAAGAAAATATTCTATTAACGAGATAACGGTAATAGAATTAACTATCCCATTACAAAATACGAGTCAGTTCAAAAGAATTGCTTTAATGCAGTCTGAAAATAAAATATCTCACATACCTACAATCTTCAATTTCGATTAGCATAAATTTGAAGAAGTACAACAAACGAAAGCAATGTTAAAGAAAGAAAACGTATATGCATAAACGACAGTAGCATTTTATCGAAAGAAGCGACAGCACATCTGCACTGCCGTTTGACCACCGTCCGCTACTTCCAAGCTGATTTTCTGCGGGCTGTTCAGGATACATTTTGGGAGAATTTTCATCGATAATCCAGCTACCAGCATAACATTGAACTGAATTTCACCAATTTCATCGTAAAAGGTACAACCCGTAGCAGTGTTCCAAGACGCTCTTTCGCATCATCCAGCATTTCCCTACAGAAGACACGAGCTACCGTTGCGTCGCCCTCCGCCTCGCCTTCGGTTCGGGCCGCTCCTTCTAACGGGGGCCCCGACGGCGCGTCGGCCGGCCCCTCTCGCCCAAACGCCGCAGCCGGCGTCCCCCGCGCAGCCCTCCGTCCCTCCCTCCATCCTCCTCGCTACGCCCCCCCATTCCACGAAGCGCCATGTATCTTTCATGGGATGCGCGAGCGGGCCCGGAGCCAGTCAGCGTCTCGCCTCGCCCCGCCCCCGCCCCTTCCCGCCGTCGGCGCTTCCAGAAGTTTCGGAGAGCAGCGACGACACAAGCGGATTGCGCAGCAAACGCTCTGCCGCGGGGTTACAATTCGCTGCCGTCGCACTGTGGCCGGGATGTGGAAAGAGTGGACAAAAATATCTATTTTGTTGTTGTTGTTGTTGTTCTTCTTCTTCTTCTTCTTCTTCTTCTTCTTCTCCTTCTTCTTTTTCTCCCTTTTCTTCTTCTTCTTGTTTTTCCCTCTCTTCTGAGAGCTTTTTCCATCTTTAAGGGATGCCGATTTCGACAGTAACGAAAATATCTTTCTTTAATAAAACGAAATGTTAATCTGTTCGATGCTTCATAGAGTGCGCGTTTCTTGAGCTTTGAGTCCCCTCGTTTCGCTGATTTTCTTCACTTGCTCAACAGATGGGTCGCGGCCGACCGCTGCCGGGATAAGAACTCGAGATTTCGGCTGTTCTTCTATTGATCTTAGGATGATGCAGGAGCAGCACCTTAAAAGCAGTCCATTTACCTTGCTAGATCCGTTCATTATCTTTGCCCAAAAACCTACATTAAAAGTTTACTTGAGGTTTCATATTGCAGTGGAATTGAAAATAAAAATTTCATGAACGTGTTCGCTGAAATGTATTGTAATATCAATTTAATTATAATGAATAATAAGTACAATATTGTATTTGAAGTACATACTAATTATTGTAACGTAACTTACCATATACAAATGTGTATATTTTTTCGATATCAAAAACGACATTGTATATTTTTGCTTTGTAAACGTATATATAGACTCGTACAATGTGAATGTATTCATAAAAGTAAATATACGTACAAAATAATACAGTGATATTCAGTAATATATAAATTCTGATGAAAATTCAGTTAGAAATGAATGGGCAGAAACGAGAAAAAAGTTACTGGTATATCATTAACGGTTATTGAGAAATGAGAATTTCCAAATGTCACAAATTTATGATCATCGGACTTGTTAAAAAATAAACATGTTTGCGTGTCTTAAGCACTATATTTGCCGCCAAACAAGAAAACACAATGTGCGGAATAAAACAATTGATATTTTTATTTCATATGTTCCTGCATAGTGAAGATTGGACAGTTCTGAAAAGACGCATTTTGTCCACGTTTTACGCTTGTCCAGCCACCGTGCGCCGCCGCACATGACAACAGCTGCCGGCGGCGAGGCGCAGCTGCGTAGTACAATTGGCAGGTGGACGCGCGCCTCCTCCGCTGAATGGCATTGCGGGCGCGGGTAAACATTGCGGAAAGTGCCAAAGGCGAACCACGCAGCGACGTCTTGTTGGATACAAGTGCCGTTACTGCGATTTCGTAACGTACATTCACAACTGCTTCAATGATAATGCGGTGATTTTACTCCGTTTAACGTAACGGAAATTCTAAAGAAAGTTCAGTAACTGCAAATAAGACGCAATCCCTTGACTAAACATGTAAAGCGTATTCACTTCATGTCAGCTTTTCAATGAAATGTGATTATTTTGATTCGAGGGCAACGTAAGATAAAAATTCAGTAAAGCATATTCAGTAAAGAATGATGTTTGTGCATCAATCAAGAATTTCATCGCGCTCTTACCTTTATCTGTTACGTAGAAAAGTGGAAGAAAATTTGCCAAAAACGTCAAAAAATCTCCTACAATTCACATCTATTGAACTTCAAAAAGAAAGTGAAATTTCAAATTAAATCAATTACAATTATTGGGGTAAAATCTTTCACCACGATAATTGAAAGAGAATATACATAATATCATTTGATTTAAACTTACAAACTAATCAGTAATCCACATGACAGAATTTGTTGACCTCAAAGTAACACATGCGTATCAAAATACAAAGAAACTGAATCTCCCTCTAAATCTGAATAAAAAGGCCTTCCGTCAGGGGTTCACTTCAGAAACATTTTTTTAGGAATATTGAGATTAATTTTTGCAAGTAACACGCCCGAGAATAAAGATTTCCCAACCACCACAATTGTCGCCTTCATGCCACGCGTTGAGGCGAGAGCTCTCCGCTCGTGGGAAATTACGTTACACACTGCTGTAATAAATAACTGTTATGCGAGCACAGCGAAGATGCAGATTCATTTTCCAACCACGCTGACCTCTTCTGGGGTCGTGAACAGGCGCAATCCTTGCACCTCCGCATTAACACGGGCAGGTTCCCTACGCCGTGCGGCGCCGGGGCGGGGCGGGGCGGTCCCGTTACCCGAATATGATCGCCCGATCGCCCGCCACACGAGGCCCGTCGTTGGCGTGTGCGGTACCGGCGCGGCGCGGCGCGGCGGCGCGGGGCGGGCGGGCGATGGCTGGGCGATACCGGGTCTCGGCCATGATTTGCACAACGCGCCGGTCAGCACCTGGCCGCCCGCGCGGCGGCGTTTAATTAACGCGTAATTAGTGATCAACCGATCGCCTCTGCGTGCTGACGGGTCCGACCGAGCAGCGGTGAATGGAAAGGAGGTGGGAACGGCGATGATCAGGATGATGGTGGAAGGGCCCGTTATTTCATGGTGTTGGTAGTTAGGGAAGTGGGAAATTGTCACGAACATTGACGCAATAATGTTGGAAGAGATTTCAATGCTAATGGGTTGGTCGCAATGATAGGGTAATGATAAAAGATTGTGATCAGAATGCAAGCGTTGTAGTCGTGGCTGCTTAGCGCTGGATGAGTTATTGTGTATATGGCAGTTGTAGCGATGATATCTGCTGTGATTTTGCTGAAGTACTCACAGAGATTGTTGTGATCGTAATTGCCGTTTGAGTGATGGTTATAGTGGCGACCATGATTGGGATTGATGTGAAACAAAGAGTTATATTGTTCTTGTTAGCAGGTTTAAGATGTACGGCCTGACTGTAAAAAAGTATTTGTGATGATAGTTGAAATGGTAATGCGCATCGCAAATACGGTTAACTATTAATTAAATCTACTGATAGATATTGTAGAACCTGATGTCATAACACACTAGCAATTACATTCAGGAAACACATCGAGGAATAACGCATACAAATATTTCAAACATTAATGGCTAAACCAATTATAAACAGATTGACAAATATTCCACTTAACCGCGGATGTGGATCTTATTTGCAGAAGTACCTAGGCTGCTGATTGTGATTCTCGTATTGGCGCTGGTGATGTCGTTGGCAGCATCGGTGCCCGGAGGCTGTGTGCCGCGCCGGCTTTTTGCGCGGGATGTTACGAGCGGGGCGGGCGGTTAACGGCAGCAGGCGCCGGTGGAGCGGCAGAGAGGAATGCTCAAACCCCGCAACCCAGCATAATAGGCCCGTGGAATGTTTCTAAATGCTAATATATTTGTGTGACAGGTCACCGACTGTTTGTTTGCATGCTTATTGGTACATCCGCAACTTTTTATTCGCCTGTCCAACGCAGCCGGTCCACGTAACGGTTGAAGATGTGGCGTGAACTGACTGAGCACTGCAATTCAAAAGGTCACACATTGGCCATTTGTCATGGACATGTATTACATTTGTCACATGGCTCTATCTGGGAGTGACAGACACATTATTATTTGGATAATTCAATTAATCCACTTACACATTTTAACATCAATTGCAGTATTGTGTCCGGTTTCCGCATAGGAAAAGTCTGAGAAAGTGGCGGGTGCCGTTTCTTGTGACTAAAGAGTGCCAAAAGGTCGATTGATATCGGCGACTTCGAAAGGGTTTTGGACATTTGAGATAAGAGAATAACACGTTATTACAATATAAAAATGGGTGTGTGTAACAAATATAGGGTCATTTTTCTTTGAGAAAATTTACTAGTATACAATACAAAATCGAATAAACACACTCGTAAATAATAACACTTATAATAAGAACAATAACTTACAATACATACTCGTAAATATTAACAATAAAACAATGGACAAGTTAAGAAATGTTTTCCATCTTGTTCGGGACAGTCACCCTGCAGTTGCACAAATTTTATTAAATTCACAGTAACGAACCTATCTACAGCATATTCAAGGTGTGAAAGCCAGAAACTCATCGATTCAAGTGACGACGTTGCAGAGATGAATGCTTTTCCGCAATAATGACGTACCTTATTAATCATATCTGACGCTGGTTATTGAATCGAATTATACATACGACACGGACGAAACGCTTCTGTGAAATTTACGGCCTTGTTTGGAAGCGCAATCTAATAAACCAGTTTCTCGCCCTCAACCACTTCTCGAGATGAGCGGCATTTTCTCACGTTTTTACCACTGCTGGGCGGGCTGAGGAAATTTTCTACCCGAAGTCGACAAATGATGAATACCGACATTCATAATTCAGTAAAACATTAAATGTTTAATGAAATTCAAGCAAAACAAATATTAATTAAATTATAAAATAATGTTTGCGCACTACAAACGTTCTTTTCTGAAATTTAGAAACGGTTTCTAGGATTGTGTGCCAGTAATCATTATTCCTGTCAAGAAATAGTGTCTAAATTTCCTCCACCAGATGAACTGGTGAGCAAAGAAGCTCCTTATAAGGAGCCTCTCGCAACCATCCAAAGAAGGATTCGCGAGGGACAACATCCAAACGATTTTCAAACACTAATCAGAAGGTCCGTCACGATCCACCCAAACTTTGCCTGTGCGGCCGCACCTGGTTCGGAATTCAACCGGTCCACCAAGTCCAGAACATGTGTTCGTACTCTTAACAGATCGATTGATTCACACCGCTGCGACCCACGTTAATTGCATGACGCGCTAAGTATAGTCCCAAAGTGGAGGGTCATTTTTTCCGGAGGATGATTTCACAAATCTTGGTTTGAATTCGAAGCCAATAACTAGGTAAGTGTGGCCAATGATTGAGGTCTTCAATGAAGTAAGCGTTGGAGAAACTTTGAAGTATCTCAATTTTGTTCAGTAGTTTGTCGAAATAATGTGTGGCACAGACGAGATTTTTATTTAATAAACTAAAAAGTTACTTGAGAAGACATCATGCTGTCGGTAATATATTTTAAAAATAATGTATCTGTTGAAAGTGTGTATTTATTATCACTAACAAACCGAGCGAAGCGCGGGACGTAGCGCGGTGACTTCGCATTCGGGTGGCCCGGGTTCAATTCCTGTACCGAACATTCTGACCGCGATTTTCGTGGTTTCCTTCAGTCATCCAGACGAATGCTGGGATTGTTCTACTGAAAGGCCAGGATCGCAAAACCCGTTGCTAGCCGAGTTCTTTAACTACGTGAAGTCACAAAGGTTCAACGAATTCGAGACATCGCGGGTTCCTGGTTGGGTTTTCGATTGGGAACACCGGAATCTTACGGTGCCGAGGAAAATTGCCCTTTACTGCACATGTAATGGCTAAATACAAATTTCCAATGACGTTTTCATGACAATATACACACGACGGAAACACATGCAACAAAAACAACCTGGGCTGAAAGACCCGTACGCGTGCGTGTCTACGTCCAATATCTGCTCCCGACTCCAAACGACCGAGCCCTGCGTGCGGAGCGGAGCGGAGCCGTAGCTCCTTCCGGCCAGAGCGGGAGAGGGAGCGGCCGGCGAGGATCGGCGCCGACAAAGCCATTTGCCCGCGCTTTCTTCCATCGACACGTTCCTCGACCAAACCGCTTCTCCCACACGGCCCTGCGGCGACAGGCCGTCCCCCGAGGCGGAGAGGCCCGCGTGGTCGCAACGGCGGGGCCAAACAGAAGCGAGATCAAGGAGAGGCGAGGTGAGGCAAGGGGGCTGGGCGGATGGCACGAGGGAGATTGCACACGTTAGGTTAAGCACGGAGGGTTGAAAGAAGCAGAACAGGCAAAACGTGTTGGATGAGACGCGATTGGTGGAATGGGCTGAATCGAACCGTATGAGAGTACTAGCATGGTGAGGCGGGCGGGAAGCACGAAAGTCACGTCTGAGCGGCGAGGGGAG
>BOPP01000001.1:21476639-21493838 GCA_017312745.1 Gryllus bimaculatus
TGGTCGACGTTTAGGCGGAGACGTGCGGAGAGTGAAGGAGAGGCCGCGCGAGGCGACGCACAGACCAGAAGGTGACTATCGAGGGGGCGGGGGGGCCACGGTGACCCAGAGCATATGCGAGGCGGGGGCAGAGACTGAGATAAGTGGCTTGTTTCTGTTTGCTCCTGATGGATCGCCCCCCGCCGTGCGGGCGGCCCCCCTGGCCCGACGTCGTAAACTCCCCGAAAGATAATACACTAATTGCCGTATCAAATTATTGTAGGGGCAGGGCGAGCGGCGCGCGTGACGCAGGGTGAGGAGCGCCGAGCGTCGGAGGGCGACAGGAAGTTGCGGAGGCCGCCCTGGGACCGCACTTCTTGCGTCGCTCGCGCCGCCCTCGCTCAGCTGAGGACTTATGCCACACAAGCGCCGCTGCGCTCTCTCCGGCGCGCCAAGGGCAGAAAAACATCATGACAGTTCTCGAACTTAACGTTGATTTGTTGTCGTTGCTATCTCTTGCAAACCCTCATCAGCTTGTTTTAATACAGGATCACTTGTAACCGTTTCAGGTCATGCTGCCAATTCATAATTAATTTTAGTAAAACAACATCTATGAACATGCTTTCAAATACTTATTACAATTTGCCCGTTCAATTTTCATGACTTTCAAGATTCTATTTTTATTTTCTTATTAGCGTTCCACAATATTATTTGACAAATCGAGGTCTTTACAACAAATTCTTCTCTCTCTCGTCATTATCAACAGCACCGTAATAAAAAACATCTGACGAGCAAAATCCATTATTTGTTCACGAACGTTACACCCTGCATGAAATTTATTCAGAACCATTTAATACATTCAATTCTCTTGTGCTTCATCGTCCTTCAGTCAAATTCATAATTTCGGCCAAATTACACGTAACTTCTCAACACTATCTATATCCACATATTCCATTAAGAACGCTCTTTTGTCAATCTTGGATACATTGGAACTGTTCTTCGTTTATTCCTTTGTTCACATCTCCAACCCCAACCATATTCTTATCTTTCTATTCTTTTTTGTAATTTTGCTTCACGCCTTGTACATCCTTAATCACGCATGGCCCCACATCTTATCCCGATATATCGCACTCACTTAAAGCAGCATCTTTCGGTGACGTCAACGTACCACCCGAGTGCCGCCCTGGTCAACGCGTGTTTCACGCTGTGTTCGGCCGCTACTCCTCCTCCGCCACCGGTTCCTCGTGCTGTAAGTCAGCCCGGTGCGGACTTCCCGGCCCGCCCTCTGCCAACCCCACCCGTCTCACCCGCCTCGCGCCGTCCCGCACCGCCCTGATTCCGCCCTTGCCCACCCCTCCGCCCGGCCTTTGGCTCTATTTCCGCGTCGCGCCCGCCCGGCTTCCGCCCCCATCCACCCCGCGTCAACCCATTCCGCCCGCGCCGCCCCGCGCCAGCCACGCCATCGCTCGCCCGCGCGGCCCGCGGGTAGGACAGTAAATCTGAACAAAGAGAGGCGGGGTCTCCGCGCCGGTAAGCGTAAAAATGAGCGGGTGATGAAACACGGCGGCCGGCAGAGATGGTGGTCGCCGTTCACTAACGCAGCCTTCGAACGCCGTGACTTACGCTCATCGCTACCGGAGGAGCCAGTCGCCGCCGTCGGCGTCGCCTCTGCCGTCGCCGCCGGAGCCCGCGTTGCTGGTGCCGGCCACGCGTCAGATAAACGTCGCTTACGTCATCTTCGTACTCCTTGGGTTACGTTCATCACCACTGGAGAGGGCAAGTCACCGTCACTGTTCCCGCCGCCGATAGGTGTGTTCAGGCATCAATCGCACTGCATGCCTTACACTCAATTCTACCGGAAAGAGCAACCCGCCGTCGCCGTTGGCACCAGCGTCATCGTCATCATCAGCGTTGTTACCGCCTCTGTCACCTCTGTTGCAGACACAGCTGCTGTCGTTGCGGTTGGTCTTACGCAAAATGTATGCGACGCGTTCATCAACTCCTGTCTCGGTGACTTTCGTTCATGACTACCGGAAGGGGCAAATCGCAGACACTGCGGCCGTTACCATCATCACCGCAACAAAAAGGAACCGTGATGTTTACTATCTTCGAACGGCGAGACCACCAGCAGAAGCTAAAAGTTATCGCCGCTTGCACCGTCAACGTCATCACCGTCGCCTTTACCATCGCCGCCACCACAATCACTACCAACCCTGCCGCTGGACTGCCGTGCGTTAAGTTGGCGTCGCGTCCACTCGTAATCCGTGACTTACACTCAACGCCGTCGGAGGAGGCAAGTCGCCGTCATCACCAAACGCCTCGCCTTCCCGGCGCGGCGTGGTGCCATCGTTCGTCAGCCGTTTATGGACAAAACTCCCGCGCGAAGTGCTGCTGCGGGCCCAAACGAGTCACCGGAAAAAAAACCGTCGGCCGCGCTGTGCGACCGGCGCTGTCAGGAGAGGAAGAATGTTCGCTCTCGTTTTAGCCAAACGCCCTCTTCGGGCTTCCAGCCGCGTTCTCGAGGAAGGTGACGCTTAAGGCGGAGAAGTAAGTGATGGGAAAGTTTGCCGTGTGGGAAATGGGCGTGACAGCGGCTGCGGAGGCGACAAACGAAATGGATGCGAAGTGGATGAAGTAGAAATAATAATGATTAGACCGATTATTTGGGTGATTTTACCCGCTTTAATGTTAAAGACTCTAGATTTTATGATACGGTGATAATGAAGTCAATGGTGACAAAGAATAAAAAAACTTTGAAATTTTAATGAGAGAAAACAAGCATTGTGACAAAACAAGCACGTGAATGATAATGATCCAAGGGACAAAAGAGAAGAGAAATTGTTAGCACTACTAAAATGAATGGTTGATAAATTGTATTTTATTGAACGAGAAAAATTACAAACAAGTTCTAAAAAACATATAATTAGCGACATTTTCAATCACGTCGATAAATGAATCACAATATTGATTTAAATCAAAGTTTTTCAATAAATAGTAAGTAATATCTTTAGCATTTAACGCTTACGATAATTCCAATTGTCTCTCCGATATGACGTTAGAAACAGGCCGCCATGAAAATTTTAGATATTTTACTTGAAGCTCCGTCAGATGAATTTGTTCAAATGCCCGCATCCAATGGAGTCGCTAATTACTAGCCCCGTTTCAAATAAAACCCATGAGTTTTCCTTGAAAAACAACTCAAACGTTTATCAACGAATTATTTTTAGACTCCAGTACAATCTCTTCACCAAGAAATGAATCCCCACAATAACCTATTCAACCTACACTCGACTTTAGTACTCGATAATTGGCTTCAAACATTTTGGGGGACGTAACACCAAATGTAAAATATTAAAGCCTACCCTAGTCGACGGAGGCAACTCCGCTGGCAGTGAATGCACTAGCGCGAAACAAGCGCGGCTCCGACGCTGACGAGACGGCTTTCACGTCACGAGGCAAAGCGTGCTGCTGCCCCCGGCGGGCGGGAGCGGCGCGTGCCGCGTACCTTCGAGTGCGCTGTTGCCCCGCTTGGAGCAAAGAGTAAACTGCGCTCGCCTCCTTCAATGCTTTCTCAGCGCGCCTCGCGGGCACGCCGACAGCACGGGAAAGGGACGCATAGAACTAAACGGAATTGTCATGGAAGTGGCGCCATATTTCGGGATATTTTTTTTTATGAAAACAATTCAATTCATTAAAGTATTGTCTAAATACGGTATTCAAGTTTTTCTGAATTTGAATCATTTATCAAATCCCCAAATCATGTCACTAGCAAATACAAAATAAGTGTACAGTGTACATTTGTATTGATAAATTGAAGCTGTACTATTCACACACACTTGCAGATATAATAAATTACTCAGTGTGTCACGTTCCATATATTACGTTCACGTCACAGCAAGAAGAGAGTAATAATAGATTTCATTTTATGAAGGTAATATATACAATATTTTGATAATGGTTTTTCATGGTTTGCTACACGTTCTGAGTGATTTTGCAATATATTTATTCTTATATCAAAGCAATAACAAAAGGAAAACTTACAGTTATGTATCTTTAAAATTTTTCAAAGTAACCATCATGCGAAAGTTACTGAATATTACTATTCACAAACAAAGTAGCTTTTGTATAGTTATGAGAGTCATAAAGAAGCATTATTATATTTGATAAAATGACAGGCCATTTAACCAAGTTTGAATACGTGTAAAGACTACATAAAGGTGGTCAGATAAGAAAAAAATATTACATTTTACACTACATTAAAGCATAAACTTTTAAGGGTGGGGAAACTCAAGCCCTGGCAAAACGGTTTGTGAGTGTTGGTGTTTAAAGGGTTTCGGCCGTAACAGCAGACCTCCGACCAGGCCCTTGGTTCCCCAGAGAGAAAGCTGGGATCAGACACCAACGTTACGGCGGAACTTAATTACTTTGGGAGGGAGAAAAAATGAAATTAATTTCCGAGAAGCCCCATGACTGGATATGGGTATCTGAAAAGAATGAGGCGACCATCTACGAGGCTCTCGTGGAGAACGTCGAACTAGGTTGTATACAATAGAACGTAAAATTAAGACAGTTTTATGGGAGACAAAGGTAATGTGACGCCTCCAGTTACATATTCTTGACAAAAGAGAAAGTTGTCGGAAGGGAACAGTGAAAACAACCAGTCTGTAAAAGGTATTAAGCCGATTTCGTGAAAGCAACCGGCACGTTTAACGCTTAATTTCAAATGACACAGATTATTATTTCGAATGACACAGTTCATTACATTGGGAGCGTTTTCCATCATTTTTGTTATTTATATTTGTAACTGTTAGACGCATGTTGGACTGTCAAAAAATAATATACAAATGTTCATATTTTGCAAATGTGAGATTTCGTATTCACAAAATTTGAGCACTTACTTTTCATTGGGTCGCGATCAGCCTTTACAGCACTACCATCGACATACATATACCACTAGATACAAATCTTCCCATTCCCACATTTTGATACCTACATTTCGGAATTGGCCCTTCCCGTACCAGCGAAGAACAGAGAACAGCTTTTACTTCAATCGACCATTCACGTCTCCTTTCCAGCGAATTTCTTCCGAAATACAGCGCCGCGCACGGTGCGATGCACTCGGCGCCCTCAGGTCCGTGTATGGAAAAAACCGACGGCCGTGGCGGCACCTGGCTATCGGGTGACCACTGAGGTGGGTTGCGGTCGCTTGACCCTGAGCGTAGGGGAGGGCCCAGAAAGAGGATGTGCCTCCCTGAATATTTTTAAAGAGGCCTTATTAAAATATAATTCCATAAGTATGATCCATCTTTGATTTTTCTCCTTATATGTTGACAATTTGAGAATTTATTTTATGACATTTGGGACACGTGCTTTCCACGCCATCTGACAACTTTGTAAAATGCTAAACAAAAAATCAATTTTATTTATTTATTGTGTTATAAGAAATATAATTTAATTTTCTTTGTATTGTATTTTATCTATTTTTTTGTTAAATGTGTCGTATGTAAATAAAATAGATTAAATGAAAAAGGGGCTCAAAATGTAGAAGGTCCTCTCTTATTTTCAGCTGCGCACAGCTACGAAGCCCCCCGGTACTTTTCAATCCACCGATCCCCTTCACGACTCCATTCCCGCACATTTCTCCCGAAATAGCGCGAACCGCGGCGCACCTTCTCATCCAACATGCACGGCGCGATGCACTCGGGCGGCCCCAGGTGCGTGTGCGTGTGCGGACGCGCGGGCAAAAACCGACCCGGGGCGGCGTCGGCAGCGGCACCAGGCGGCCGGGTGACCGCTGGCGCGGGCTGCGGCCGCTTGACCCCGAGCCGCGGGCGCGCCGACGCCGCGAGCCGCCCAGCGCTCTTGTCTGAGTCAGCCTATAAATCCGTTAGGCGGCGCGCGACCGGACGTTTTTCTGGGCGCCACGCACTAAACCAATTACGCGCCCCGCCGCGGGTTACGCGGTCCGTACGCTACGCGCGCCATCTCCGCGAGGCGGCTGGGGAGGGACGAGGAGTGGTTCAGGAAGGTAGCGTTATACCGACGACTCACACATAATAGGCAATAACATAGGCAAACAAATTTTAAAAAAACAAAGCTCTCAGACCCCAAGACTTGACACCTGTTTCTCTATGTATGTCGACGCGCCGAATCTGAATCTCAAGCCAGAAAAAAAATATAGGGAAATTTACATTCTACAATTCCCGGTGGTTTTACGCGGTTTAAAATAGTTGGAGGGTGGTGACGTAATTCTGCCTTCAGATTCGGATACAGCGCATCGATGTACATAGCGTAAAGGCGTAAATGTAATTTTTCTGATTTTCGTTCCAACAATTGTCAGTTCTTATTCTCTTAGACATCCCAATCATCTTATTAGAAAAATTACCATAAGTGGTGTTCATGGAATTTTAAGTACGAGGGAAAATTATTTCGAAATTAGTGAATCTTTTTTCTTACTTGTATGTGAATAATCTTTATAATCAATGTCGATGACAAATAATCTAGATTACTGTATGAAGATAACGAGGGACAATCTAGCGATTACCTCAATCGGTAGATTCAACTTGTAGAGCAGTGAGCGGATTGCGTGGAACTGGGGCGGGTTGCGTATGACTGGGGCCGGTTGAGCTCTCAGTATTTAAAGCAAAAGCAAATAATGCGAGATCGTGCAGTGAAGGCTGGCGTGCATCTCTTCTGCTCAGAGTGTTTGACTCTTGAGAACTTAGCACAAGACAAAATTGATCTTTCCAGAAAGGATTTTAGATCCATTAAATTCTATTTTGTAAGATTTTAAAATGGATGCCGACATGGAAGAGCAAGAGGGAAAGACCAGTAATTACATAGACGAATGACACTAACAAAATTATGAAAGAGAAAAAAGTAAAAGGAAGTTATTGGGAAGACAAAGAACAGTGGAATAAAAAAGTAAAATAATAAATAAAAGTTATTTCTGTTTTGGGTACAGGAAAATGCTAAAACAGTATAACATTGTATAACTGTTAAAAAAAAGTCCTCTTTTCTTTCTATCAATATTATTGTATCCACATATTCACAAAAGGGCAACAAAATCTTAGTCAAGGATATTAGAGTTTAATAAATAACACATGTTATAGTAGTTATGTAGTGTGCTAATACGAGTAGTAGGTAATACAATTTTAGTAAATTACACGTACAATATATGTAAATCATGAATTATTTTTCTAGCACTAAATACTTCTACTTCAATGATCCACAAGAAACGAAACGTGCATCGCATTTCTCACAGCGCTGGACTCAGTCGAAACAAATACGACGCACGCGCTTCCCTATACTGCCCGTTAAAACGAAACGAAGCAGACATCTTCGGAAAACGATCCTGAGAGAGCGACCTGAAACGTGACCTCCATTGAACGAGCAGAGAGAGTAATGTCGGAGGAAGCACAGGCCACACGTGACAGAAGTCGCCTGATTGGGAAGCCCACCTGCCGAGCGGCTTCAGATCTTCTCCTTCGACGCACCACGCGAGGGATTCGACAAGATGATCGACGACTCCTAATCGTTCTATTCACAAGTGGAAAGACGCTATCGACTGATCCACGACGGCCGCGTGGCGACTTCGCTGCCCGTCCGACGGCGCAGCACCAGGCGGCCTGCTGCGGCCACCAGGGAGGTATCCCCCAGGGCTCCTAATGGGCGACGCGAACGAAGCGAACATTATGTTTAGAGAATTACCTAATCAATTTCCAAATTTCGTGCGTGGAACCTGTTGCTCCGCCAGAAAACCGCATAATTACAAGCACGAGCCTTAAAAATTCCGGGTAATTACGGTTCCAGAACAGCATTCTTACTCCCTTTGGATCAGGCGGTGTGGAGTCTCCGTCGCGATACCGAAAACAGGAAAGCTCTGGTCGCACGTTTTCACTCGTAGAAAAGTGTATTTGACCACATAATTTCTTGCAAATCCATTTAATTATTTGCGTTTACACTTTAATTATTCTGGCACTAAATTTTTCTTATATTATTTATAACAATTTCAACAATTAAATATTGCCTTTCATATTCAAGTATAAATCATATGAAACATTTTTGATATGTTACAACGAACTATAAAAAATTAAATTATAATGATATTTGTACTGTTGACTACCTAAACTTGAACCTTTCAATTTGGTTTCAGTTGTAATTTACAATATTACAGCCATATAAACTATGTACAAACATACATATAAACTGAATTCTCACAAAGCTGAGTATCATATTCATCAAGCTCATAAGAATTTAACGAAAATTCATTACACCGAGCTTTAACAGTTCGAAGAGCCTATAGAAATGATCAGGCTTGGAAGTTAGTGTGTGGAAATTACTTAAAATTTTAAGACGGCGGAATGAGTTAACCAGTAATATGTTGCCTTGTATCTCCAATGTTAAAGAAAACATTAGATAAGGAGATAACGGAAAAGTATTGATGAAAATCTCTATCACTACGGTCTCATTTTCCATGTCTCGCTCTCGATCACTAATAATGTCATTTTTTCTGAACCTACAATTTCCACCTCTCCAAGCATCTGCTTAAGTGGCTCAGGACATCAACTGATGTCACTGCAGTGCCTCTGACCTCGGGTTAGAGCCCCGACAGAATTAGGATTTTTGATGCTAGCTAGATCGCTAGATCGAATTAAGCTGTTGTCTGAACGAAAAGTCTACCGGCCGGATGCTCTGATCAGTAGCTTTACGTGATTTCTACTATCAACACCAGTCGAATGACAGACCAGTATCCCACTAAACGGGCCACGGACAGAGCGCGATCACTATTACCTCTTCCTCGTATCACTCGTTAGTAACACACACATACATTTACACGCACTACACCATCACGCTTGTCGAAAACTTAGACCTTGTGTGGGCTGGGACGGGGGTCTGTGGGTGGGAAATACCTGGTTGGGGAAAACCTTCAAGTTGACGTAGTCGCCATCCAGCCAGAGAAGTTCGCCCGCAACTTCCACGTTGAAAAATCATGCACTACCCTTACGTGACCAATGGCCTTATCATTTGTCCGGAAACACAAATCAATAAATCTACGCAAGCATCATCAACACCACTGAAATCACCGCATAAGCAACCATCTCCAAACCAACCACCTTCGCGCTAATGTGTCTTGAAACCTTTCCCACCGTCACTTTCACCTCCGCCACCGCGCGACGCCTTGAAAGCGCGGTTCGGCGGCGCGGCGGCGGCGAGGTGTCTGCTCGCGGTGTTTACCTTTGAAACGGAGCGCGCTCATTTCCATATAGATTAAGCGGGGGTGGGAGCTGAGTCTTGGGGGGGTGGGCGGGCAGGCGCGGGGAACGGCGCGCACCCGATCGCTTTGACTGGCCCGACGCCTTCGTCGCGTCATACCGGGCGCCGGGGGGCCTACTGGCACAGCAACCGTTTATCGTGCACCGCAGACCTGCCACCGCCCTCCCTCACTCGCATTCATCGCTGGCCACGAATTTCTACTGGATAGCAACTCCCGACCACCATTAACTACTGTCCTTTGAAAGATGCAGCCTATGTTCATTACAAGTTTTTAAAATAAATATCTCAATGGGATTAGGAAATTATAGCTCTCTTTTATAAACAACCTTTGAGCCAAAAGATTATCCAGTAAGAATTTTAACACTATTTTATAAAGAATATAAACGTTTATGTGTTGATCTGAATAAAAAGAAAAGCAACACTAAAAAATGGATTGTGTTTCCCTTTTTCAGACATTAAATCTGTTTTTACGATTAGTTTTTTTGGATACAGTGAACATAACTTTTTTGATGTTCGTAGGTCCATAACTCCTGTCAAAGTGTCATAAATATGTGTAACAAATTAAAACTTATTAATGCAGTAATAGTAAAATTGAGAAAAGTCATTAGGGTACCCCAGAATCTATAACCCACATGACCAAAGTATAGGTGCTTTATAGTCTGTTTAGAAGGGGCTTGAGGCTCGAGTATCAAATTAGGAATGGGTGCTTGAGGAGATATGTATGTAGACAATTTGTTCTCCCTTCAGGGAACAACCATGAAACCAAAACGGTTTATTATATATCCTTTCTTGGCAGCTGAGAACATGATAAATGATATTGACATACATGTGCTCTCTCAATATATGTCACATATTATTTATAATTTATTATCTGTGTATATTTGGTCCACTCGAAAAGAATGCAATATAATTTCAATACCTTAACTCCCTTTCCCTAACTAAACAGCCGCAGTTGCTAGGCTCTCTTCCGTTTCCACGTTACTACCAATTGTAGTCGCTGCTACTGCCACTGTCTCTCATGCGCCCGGGCGTAGCTTCAGAACCATCTCGTCCCTCCGCCACCGCGGTCGCCGCGCCGCGCCGCCTCGCCCGCGCACCCAAGCGTCAGCTCCGGGCGTCTGCGCGCGTCGGAGGGTGAATCTGACAGTCGACGACACGCCGAGGATCTCTGCCCGTCAGTCTGCCTGCCTCACTATCTCTCTCTATGGGTCTAACCGCGACGCGGGCGGTCGGGCGGTCAGGCTGTCGGCCAGTCGCCGCCTGTCCCCGCCCCCTCCCGCTCCGCCCCGCCACGACCGCTCACCGCGCGCGCCCGTTTGACGCACCCGAGCGGCGCTAACGCAGGGGTTTCCATCGGGGGCAGCACTGTCGCAAGGACGGCCACTCCAACTCAGCCCCAAGAGACTGGAGTGGCAGCGAAAGATGATAGCCGTGAGGGAACACATTTTCATTTTTCGTCAAAATATTTAGAGTTTAACATTATTTAATTATAATTAATAAAATCAATCAATACATTTTAATTTTAATTTTAGTATGAAAAGTTTGATAAAAATGAAAACACGCTATTTAATAAACTAACCAAATTTAAACTACCGTAATTCATACTGAAAAGGAATGATATATTTATTACTATCTGTATTACATTATTACTATTCTATTATTACAATTGATAATCACAATGGTTGTTTTTGAAATAATAGTACACAAGTGAATCGATTACAATGTACACGGTACACGTGTAGTGGTATCAGTGCTTATGATGATTTTCGTACCAATGATGTGATCCATGAATATGAGGTAGTGACATCCGTACACGTGTCCACTCTATATCGAATTCAAATGACGAACTTTCTTGTCAAATTTTTTACACTACACTTATCGAAAACAAACAAACAGTTAATTAACCAGTGTTATAATACCAGTACACATACACAAAACTACCGCGAATAATTGCCTTTAATAAAATTATACATTGTTTTATTTATGATTATAATAAACTTCAATCGTTACATATAATACAATAAATTAAATATGTTAGTTGCTAGCGCTAGTTTGGAGAACCCTGCTATAATAACGCGAGACCTCACTGCCATTTCATCAGGTAACTTTGCTAAGTCTTGCGCGTCAAGGAGTGAACATGGCACAAGTCAAGTGAGGCCAGTGCTGACCGACATAATGGGCAGTGGACGGATGAACCTCACCATTCGTCACTCCTGCACAAAACTTGTTTTTTGCAAGGCACTGACCGACAGCGACAAAATTATATTTTTTGCGCTGGAGAAAGCAATCAGGCGAACATACACGTTGTCAGCCGAAGGTTGTAATCATTTATCAGACATTCTAGAAAGGAGTATTTTTTTTACACTAGAGTTTCGCAAATTGAAAAGTAAGATACGCAACTACATTTTCATGTTAAACATCTCACAACATCCTGAAGCTTATTGTTAACCATCTTTTTACTTTGCAGAATAGTACATTTAATTTATTAAGTTATCTCTTAGAATTTGACTAGGAATATAGTAGCAGCTGTGTGTGTATTTCAAGAATCGCAGGTCACAGGTGTAACAGTTTAAGCAGCGACCGTGGTGTGTTCGGAACGCGACTCTACTCAAAATCTAATCGATGAATAACCGTTCTTCGCCCAATTATCGTATGTTTCCATCCCGGCTTCTAACTGAAATTTTAACGAGCCACACAGCGATTTTCCTGTTTGCCTACTTCGCAGGGCACCTCAGTCAACCCGTCTGGAAGCGTCTGGAGCGGCAACAGGAGCGATAGAGAAGAGAACAACAAACAAAAAAGGTATTGTACACTTCAATTGTACTCATTTATTATCATTCGAATTTATTGCCATGTCATATACCCTTAATAATCTTCCTCGATGTAGAAGATTTTTTTCAAGAGAACTGAGGCAGCAAAAATTGATATTGAATCACTGTTGTAACGTGTAAGTCAAGACAGATGGTAGCAAATTATAGATTTGAAATCGCATTTGTAATCAAGATAATACAAGAAGGCAATTGTAGCTGAACCGAAAAGTTTAAAAGCTGAATCTAAAATCTTGCATTAATTAATTACTAATTACCACTAAAACATTGAATATATTGTCTTTCTTCTTAAGATTCGAATTTCTGCTATGTTTACTATATTATCTTCATATACTACTCTTATTTCAATTAAATAATTTGCTATTGTTCAACATGCAAAACATTTCAAAACGCGACCAATATGTACATCGAACAACAGGTACACAAGCAGTGAAATTGATTAAATTGCATTTTCGATACCATCTCCACACGAGTACAATTTTGAAGCTCAGCCCATTTAGGAAAAGGCTGAGCGGCACATAATTTTTTACCAATAATTGTACCTAATTCCAAAACACTTTGCACTTTGTCATGAGAAAACACTAATCTCATAGAAAACAGCCAGAAATCTACCCAAGGAATTCGTAGGCATCTCCTCCCATGTCAGGTACGGTTGCTAGTTTTCTCAATGAACATCGGAAACGGCGCAAGTATTTTACATTACAATTTATTTACTTGTTGTATATCCCATTCTTTACTTTAATCTTTCGTCTTAAGATATATTTGAGTCTACCATTTCAAGCTTAAGGCTGGAATGCAAAAAACGATAAATTTAAAAAAGGCCCCGCTGCGGCGCCAATCGACCTCAATTATTCACGCGACAGCCACGTCGCCATGCCTCCGGGGCGCGGAGGGGCGTGGCGGGATGGGGGCGGTGTCGGCGCCCGAGGCAAGTGACGGCGCACAAAGCGCCAACAAACGACGGCGGCGACGCCCATCCATCAGCAGGTGCCGCCGCGCAAGGTGCACGGTGCAAGGGCCGAGGGGGCGAGGTCACACGGGTCAGCCGCGCACACGCTCCGACGCGCTCTTCGAATAATACACGCGCGCGGCACCAAAACGAAACAAAAATCACTGGGAGGCTGACGGCGCCACCTCCACCACCTTCGTCGGAGCGCCGCGCCGCCGGTGTTGCCACATTCCGACGACCCCATCGTAGTTACATACATGCAGCTTCACTACGCACTTTTGTTGAGCTCTCCTTTTGCTCGTTACTGTAGGAGTAGAGCGAGGGGGAGATTACTGTGTATACTAAAGAATCAAATTTGTTGTTCGTTTACCATTGCAAAACGTTTTCTATAACTTTGATGTGTACATTTAAATGATCAGAAATTTGAATAAGAATTTCAACACGGTTAATTGAAAATGTCGACATATAAATTACAGAAATGAATCTGTAAAGAATTTAATTAAATTATCCGTTTTGCCATAAATGAAATTTATCTCGAATTTGTTACATTTTCTTCTAAAAGTGGAACAAGCTTTTATAATTGATAAATACTTGGGCCTTCAAAATATGTAACAATAGCATCCGATGTATTATTAAGAAACATTGTTAATTGAGCACGATTATTGTATTGTGAGTTTATTACTAGATTAATTCGAATTGTATGTAGGTGCACCTCAGATTAGAATACGGAAAAAATATAAACTCAATTAGATTTTCTGCTTTCCTAGTTTTTTCATCACTTCTTTCGCTGTAAACCCTTGCCTAATTGCATAGCTACAAGCTAAGTGCTCTTAATATGAATCCCGAAGGAGATACAGGAAGCCCAAACATGGATTGGCTACCGTTGGGAAGTCTATGCATCTATGGCAAGTACGACTTTTATCTCTACGATCAAAGAAGGAACACGAGTGTGTACAGAAAATGTGTCAAGCCTCAAGACTGTCGTGTAACTAAAAGAAAAAGGGCAATACCAAAATGAATTACAATCATGTTCTAGGTGTCAATCACTGAGATAATTAACATTTCCAGTAACTCCTTTACTCCAGTAACAAGGCGGCACCCGATGGAAATAATGAACATAAATCAACATCAAAGAAAGCGAACTATAAAGAATGAGAAAATATATTGGAAAAGAAACCAGTACGAATATCATCCACTGAAATAAAAGGAAGGGTCCAAAGAGAAAGAGAAATGTACGCAACTACAGACACTAAAAAGGGAACGGAAAAGAACAGGACAGAGAGATCTCATCATGACCCGAAGAGCCTTTAAGCTCTGCTTCATCCTCACAATTTAAATCAACCCGGTAATTGTTTTTCAGCGAGTCCTCCTCGATTGCCCCAAAGAGGTTACGGGACAGCCAATTTGTTTCTCGGCAGTAGAGAGCAATTTACGCATTCTCAGGCTGCACAGCACTACGACGACGTCGCCGTAGCACCCAGTGTCAGAGCAGGCGAAACGATTTTCGAGCGGAGAGTTGTTCTTCACCACAGGGGATTGAGTGAGCCTACATCACCACTTCCTCGGATATATGTATTGTCGACCAGTAATTCAATTTCACAGCCATTAATAGATCACAACAACCACTCGAAAGTAGCTCGAACTTTCGAGTGGTTGTTGTGTCAACCATTGTTTTATTTTGCACGATACTATAATATTAGTAGGGCAGACCGATGGGTATGAAGGCTTATGCACTTCAATTCTTCCCATAGACGTGCTCCGCTTCAAAATTCAATTTCCAGCTCTTTCGTGAAACTACTGATGCAGTTCAAACTGTCGTATGATCTTTTGGAAACCGCATGAACTGCAATGAAATTACATAAATTTGTTCTAGTTAAAATGTGGTTCAAAATCACTACCAGTATATGGTTTGAAAGTCAGAATAATAAACCTTGCTCTAAAAAGCTTTTGATTCCGTTCGAGTAAGCATAGGAAGCATAAGAATAGTATACGAATTACTCAGAGAAGGGTTCTCATCTCGTTTTAACATATTGACACCCGTATCACTACCTCTTCTTACAAGAGCGCTCAGCAGAAAACCCAATCTGAGACCATCATCATTCCGAGACGTCGCAAATATAAACTGGCTGTATACGTGAGCCTGGTTGGAAAGACTGAGAAAAAAAGTGAAACGACAATGCCAACCGAGCACTGCAGAGAGATATAGGAGGCATGAGATACGTCGAAACAGATTCAATATAAATGTGATTCAATACTCGGTATAACAAGACTGGTCGTGTGGCACCAATTAGTGTCACCTGACGACCAATAGTTGAAATAGTAGCGACGTAATGATGAAATTGCAGCAGCAGACAACGCGATTCTGATCTACGATAGTATCCAATAACGTTCCAACCACAGCGAGCTTTCAGAGGAGATGAGGTCGACGTTAGAGAAGGCGAAAAAGAGCTGCGGCAGCGGGAGAGCGAGTGACTCAACGAGGAGAGTGGCGTGCGGTAGGCCATTCCTCAGCTTCCGCACACAAAAAAACGAACTTCTCTTTTGGCGGCAGCGCCTCGATGGAGCCAGACGCCGAATGTTCCAGAACCTTTTTGCGCAAAGAGCTTCCACGAACCACCGGCTACACGCTCGACTGCAGACTCTCCTGTTGCGAACCACGAGCAAGATTCTACGGGCAAAGTAAACAGTTCTGAATAACGGACAACGTAAAATACTTCTCTCATTTACTGGCAAAGTATACGACGCTACATACATTACATTTCATTCGGACGATTAAATCTCTTAGTTTCTTGAAAAAAATCTTGAAATCATGTTTCTGACGTGTGCTCGCCCTTTTCGTATTCACGTATTTTACTTTCATATACCATTCTATTAAAGCTATATAACCCCGAAGGAAAAGAAGCGTCGGTTGCCGAAATCTGCAAGATATTCCTTCTAACTGAATTACGCCCCGCCACCGTGTCCAGTTCCGTCAGAGCTGGGTCACGAGACGACGTGCACGCGCTGCTACGCCCTGGTGTTCTCGTGCCACAATAGCCCCTTCGCTGTCGTCTGCAAGCTCAGCATTAGTTTCGTCCCGTCTGCATGCCACGCCGTCCTGTCCTGCTCGATCCCACCCGCGCCACACGTTAATGCCCAGCAACAATGAAGCGCAAGTGGATTGGGAATTGCATAATCTGAAGCGCCATCTACTAAAGTTACAACAAAGTGACCACCATAAAAAATTCTCTATGAAAAACGCATAGTTGTGCCAACTTTCACAAAGATCGATCAATCGGTGAAGGAGTTTATCTCATACAAACCACAACATCCATATCTATATCCATATCACCCAAAATCATTTTGAATCTATATATTATTCAAAATTATCTTGGGTGATCAAGATAATTATGAAGCGCGATATCCCATCTCAAAAACCGAGTTCTAAGTGAGCGCAGACCTCATGAGAACCACGAATACAGCGGCGGGTGTCGCATTATCAAAACTTAATGCGGCTACAAATCAACACATCGCGTGCGGCGTTCGCGCTCCGCCACGCTCTCCGCCACCCTCTCCGCACTCGTTCCCACCGCTGCGCCGCGCCGCCGCCCTCAACGCCCTGCGCCTCGTGTTTGCGCTGCGAGACCCACACGCGCGCGGGCGCTAGCAGTCGCGCTTAATTGAAAGCCACAAACAAAAGTAGCGAGCCGGGCGTCGCGACGCTCCCACCGCAATTACGCGCGCCCCTTGCCCTCCGAGCGCGCACCCCTTCCTTCTCGCGACGTCCGCGGCGAGTAGTCGCGGTTTCCGCCGGCGCCACAGCACGCTCGTAAATAACTTACACGCGTCAAACAATACCCGCCTAACGAAGGATGCGTCTCCGAGCAGGAGCAAGGGAGGGGGCAGGGAAGGGGAAAATTAAAGGATTTCATATTTCAATAGCGCGGTGGGCCGCTGTTAGGTAGGGGTAATGTGGCCCAGACGTTGGACCCTGTGGAACCCCCGGAGTCCATGTATCGGGAAGGGAGACGGCTTCAGCCCGCTGGCGGGACAATTATCAATAGCCGGAGACTGATCATCGCAAACAGGGGATGGACCACCCATCGGGTAGCTTCGAGGGGGAGGGAGGAACATTACAGAAAGCGTCGCGGGGGGTTGAAAGGGCGACAAGCCAGCGGGGGTGAAGGG
>BOPP01000001.1:21493854-21535880 GCA_017312745.1 Gryllus bimaculatus
TTTGATCCTCCCTCCGCGAGGCGCCGCAATCACGCCGCCACCGCCGCCGCCACTGCGGTCGAACGTGCCGTCCCTCCTCCACTCCCCTGCTCAGCGCTTTCCGCCACGCCCCTCACTCTCTCTCGCTCCCCCGCGGGAACACGTGCGAGGCGCGCGTGTTTGCGACGCGTGTCCCCCTAGAATCTGGAATTCCGCCCCGTCGCGTCGCGCGCGAAGCGCTGTTTTGTCATGAAGTTGGGGCCCAAACAACGCGCCCGTTGGGGCGCGTTCATCGTGGGCTCGTCGTCGCCTTTCGCCTGCACGCCCCCTGCTATCACCCCCGGCGGAACGTCGGGGTTAAACGCCGAGTGACATCACGCCGCCCGCCGATACCCTGTCATTCCGCTCGGCAGCGTCTCTCCTGGCCGCTTTTAAAAAGCTCGTAGGGCGATGGGGACACTGAACGCAGGCGGCATATTGCGATTCCTCATGGAAGACAATGCCTACTTTATGAAAAGGAAAGACTGACATTGAAACACCACCTTCGGCACGGAATTATCTTCTATTGTATGCCTCAGAAAACCAATTTATACACAGGATTCAACTACATAGATATGAAAATGATTCACTAAAACGTTAAGATGATTTAATGGCATTTTGGATATGCATGTGTGTCGAGTTAATAGCATGTGTGATGTTATAAAATGTGGAGGTTTGTACAAGTGAACTGAAATTACTAAGGGATGAAAATATATGAAAGAATAAAAAAATTCAAACAGAAAATATTGTTTTCGCCATTTAATCATTTCCAATGTTTCTTCTCGAATGCAGCTTCAATGCGTTACCAACAAATTAAGAATAGTCGAGTTGGGTTCAGTTCTTTAGCGGGTAGTGTAGTACGACGAACTTTCCTCTGACAAGAGCCAACCAATTTTCCCCGCCAAAAGTGCGCACCGAAACATAAATAAAACGGGAAACGCGGCTCTCGCCGCCGCCGCCCCCGCCCCTGTTTGCGGAGGGGCCGCGGCCGCCCGTTTTGCATATGACAGCGCATAATAAACTGGGGCGAGCGACAATAAAAGAACGCCCCGCGCGACGAGTTATGCCCTGATCTGCATAAGTTAATGGCCGCGGGTTTTCACATAAACATCCGCAACCACCGCGGCGCCACCGCGCTGCCACGTACTCCGACAAACGCAGTTCAGAAATCCCACAGATAATTGATCTCATGACCTTCAAAATACGACGTTTTCGGAAGCATATTCCTTTAATTATTTCTTTGTTTCGGCAAGAAAGCTTTATCAAAGAAATTACAACACTAGCAGTCTTGCCTACAAGTATTTGAGGTAGTTTCAACAATATGCATAAAAAAGGACAGGTTTGGGTTATAATAATTGTTATCTTTGCTAAATATATTCAAAGAAATGCATTTTTTTAATTGATCAACTTTTGGTGAGGATGGATATTTGCGGCGACCAAAATATTCTCACCGGGTTCTCACATTTCTCTCAATACTGTACTGCACTTGTATATATGATAGGTCTACATCCCTTATCCTTCGTCTTTCTTTCCTCTTAGTCTAAAGGTACATCGCGGTTGGTTGAAGAGTTAAAAAGTTGCAGACAATATTTACATTATTTTCAATGTAATTTTAAATGACATTACAGAAAAACGTAACTACAGTATGGAATATTCACCTGAAATCACGAACATGTTTATGCACCTGAGAGCAACTCATTGTACGTAATGTTCTACTGACCCAGAAACACCTCGAATCAAACACGACATCTATAAATAGACAAGAGCCCCGAATTATTTAGGGCTGACCAGTGCATGAACATGGCCATAAAGTTTTTGGGTGGTAACGGCGCTGAGACGAAGAGAACAGTTACACCTAGTGTCCGACGACGCAACAGCAGGACCTAAAGAACATGCTTGGGCTCCCGTAGGCAGACTTGTACAAAGAGGGCTCTGCCTTATAAATAAGAACAAGCAGGAAGTCGTACCTCGACAGTACTGGTTTCACAGGGCTTTATAAACATAGCTACGAATATCTGATGTGAACTGAAACTTACCACCTCTTTCTTGAGATATAAGGGTATCTGTTTGATAAAAACCCTTCTTGCAAACTTGTTGATTAAAATAATTCAATTACCAATATCTATGTTGTTCAAATCCTCCGACACTCGCCTGAAGTAATCAGACATACAATTTTTGAAAATAAATGTTTGTACGTGTATTCAAATCTTATTCATATCCATTTCGAAACATTATTAATTCATCATACATTACAAAATCATCCTTTCTTATATTTAATTTAAAATTAAACAATTGTTGATATATTGGTATTTTGAATTTCAAATTGACTTTACACACAACTCTGACCTGCTTGGGACTTCTTTTTGATTTAAACCTTTACAACTAACGTAGTATTTTACTCATTCGTTCAATACTTTCGCATGAGATGATGCAATGCCCCCTAAAAGGAACTTGGGATGAGTTGGATCCCGAACTCTTGTGAGAAACTGTTATTCACTACTAAATTCACAAGTAATCACTAAACTCACAGATCTCTACTAGCAACGAGAAAGATCCGGAACACGAACTACATGGGAATCTGAGAATTCATAAGTTCATTTGTAAGTGAATGAACAATAAATAACTTCGTTCTCTTTAACGAATCCGCCATACGATTGGCAAGTGGTTAAAAACTCCAAGCCCTCTAAATTCGTCACCGGCTGAGGCACCTGCACTAGACGCCTTCTAGGTCCATACCAGTAAACAAAAGCTTTCTCCAGAGGCAAGTAACAAACGCAATGATTCGCGAAAGGGTCAAATACAGGCGCACCTAGATATTCATGGAACCTTGACATGCATAGAATTTGAGCCTCTGTTAGGATACTTCAAATTACGGTTGTTTTTTTTTTTGTTTTAGCGGATATATTCTAAATACCGCGCCTAGTGAGGGGAGCCCTTGGAAGGAGCCCCGTCTGCCATACCGTGGTTACGCCTCTGAGTCCAATTCACGCGCTCTCAGTCGAACCCAGGGCAACTCGCCGGCAGAGAGAGGCGGGTCGCGCCGGCAGGTGTCCGGCCCGGACCCACGCCCGGCGGCGGCGGCGGCGGAGGCGGCTCGCAGACGGCTCTGAATCAGCACCGGGAACCGTTCGCTTATCGGCGCGCATCTTGATACATCGCCCGGGGCGGTGGCGCGGCGACGCAGCGCCCATGTAGATGCGGACGTCTCAATAGACGCCGCGGCGGGCGCTCGTAAAGAGCGCGGGGGGCCGCGACTGGCCGGGACCGGGACCCGAACCCTACACGCGGTACCGTAACGCCGGAGGGGCGAGGGTGGGGGAGTCTTCGCGACCGACGTACACGTGCGCCAACGGGATATCCGGGTGGCGGGCGTCGAGTCATACGGACGTGTTCCTCTGCGATACACCCAATTTTGGAAGGCGGCAGGAAGTCATCGATATACCTCAGAAGAGAGACGTCCAAACGTTTCTTTTACAGCGCAAATGACAAATTTAGTTAAAATATGCAGGGTTCATTTTCTGTATATATCTTAGGTCGGAAAAACTTTGACCTATAATATTAAATAAAAATTTATGTATTTATATTAAATTATATTAATTTACAATGGCAATAAACCGTTATTTTCTTCACATTATCCCTTTATCAATACGTGTTTACATTTTTCGAAACTACCATAGAACACGTGACAAAAAAACTCTTCACAAACGTATTACGTAACATTTTAAAGTTACTTCCATTCATTTATAAACTGTATATTCTAAGTCTTCTTTATATTCAGTTGTACTTTTCTACAACTGATTTAGTCAATCAACACATTTTCTCGGATTGGCGCCAGGGAACTACTTCAAAGGCCCTCCTATAAAGAACAATAATGTGCCGGAAGAGAATTCAATGGGGTCGAAACGAGATACAGCGACAAAACACTCGTGATGGAAGGCGGCAACCAGCGGCGAATGAAGGCGAGGGGACGTGGGCGGACGCCCGCAGCGGCACACAACGGACGGCGCCAGGGAAAGCACCTGTGAGAGCTGGGAATGTGGAAGTGGAGCAAAATGAGAAGTACGTATTTCACAGTCGTCGGGGGCCGACGCAAGAATGGCCAAGATCGCGGCGCGGATACAAGACTAAGAAGCGAAATGAAAAAAACTGAAGTTCAACAAGGAAAACAAATTAAAAAAATCTAGTGGTGCTGCTATATCACATACTTTCTCACATTATTGCATCTTTTCGCAACTTTCGAAAGTTTAGTGAGCCCAACAAAAATTGGACCTGCGCCCTTTTTATAAGCATACTTTGCACTATCCGAGAAAAATTAAAGAATTAAATGGGAATCGTTTTTGTGAAAATCTAGTTTTAAAATTGCCATTATTTCAAGCACAACTGCGCAAAAAATTAGTTTTTATTTAGTAACCTCATATATATTTTTAAAAATATTTCATTATCACAAAGAACTACCATGAATTGTAGTTTCAAGAAGACCCAAAAAATATTACACATTTGCAAGATTCCCCCCCCCCCGAAAATTCAGAGATTTTATCCAAAAATAAACTCACACCATTTTTTACCGTACTTCTCTCGATGAAAACTCTAAATAATTGGAACATTTTTTAGAAAAAAAGAAAATGTGCATGCTGTAGGTGAAGTACTACCACAATCAAAATATCTATTTTAAATTCAAAGGATAACTACATGACCCAAATCGATTGGGGGATATAAATGTTGGTGAAACATGATTAGTCGTTAGCGTTGTTCCAAAACGCAGATACATTTTGCCAACAATTTTTTAGTATGTACCAACAGTAAGTATTCGCACAACTAGGATTCTGAGAACACAAGGTGTTTGGTGAAGTTAGAAGAAGTATTACACTGAAGTAAGAATTGTTCCCTTTTCCGATATTTCGGACTTATGAAAATTCGCAAGTTTTCATTTTATTTCATTAAAATTCATTTCCTTTACTACGTAAGCGACATGCGAGACAGTAACTAGAGAATGAAAAATATGGAACAAAAGTAGATGAGTACGTCAGCAAAGAAATACGGCAATTATTTTTAAAAGAAGAATACAAAAGCTGATGGGAGTGAAAAGAGAAATAAAGGATTACATTAGGAGTTAAATGTTGTGTAAAAATATAGACGGAAACAAACGGAAGATATACTTGCTGAACAGTGGGTAGGGAGTAAGACACCAGCATCCAATCAAAGAAAGAACAAAGAAATTTAGGCGGCAAGAAATGCGAACAGAAGGAACTATAAAATCTCCAGTGATGAGAGGGAAAGCAACGGATATCAAACACGAATGCCCTTCCTGACGAACGCCAGTCGAATAAAAAGTTTCTGCCAGCGTTCCATTCCCACACGCGTGCACACGCCGCACAAAAAGCACCTCGTTCGCCGACGGCTCCATCCACCAGCTGGCGCGGGCGATAACAGCCCACCTAGCGCCCGCCGGGGCGGCCAAGGAGGCTGCAGTTTTACTTTCGCGGCCGCCGGCGCGGAGCGGAGGTGGGCGGGGCGGATGGAGATGGAAGGGGCGGGCAGAAGCGGGAGGAAGGGGCGGTTTGGAGCGGAGCAGGTTGAAGCGCATTGAACTGAAGTGGAGACGCTTGAAACGGAGCTGGTTGAAGCTGAGAGAGATGAAGCGGAGAGAATTTGAGGCGGAGCGGGTGGAAAGAGCGGGATGAAGCGGACGGGTTAGAGCGGGCGGGATGAAGTGGAGAGGGTTGAAGCGGAGCGTGTTGAAGCGGAGGTTCAGGCGAAGCGGGATGAAGAGGAACGTCTTGAAGTACAGAGGGTTGAAGCGGAGAGAGTTAAAGCGAAGCTGGTTGACGTGGAGCGCGACGAAGGAGTGGATTGAGGCAAAGCCAGATGAAGCGGAACAGATTGAAGAGGAGCGGGACGAAGAGTAACGGCTTGAAGTAGAGTGGTAAGAAGCGGAGCGAGTTGAAGCAAAGCGCGTGGACGCTGAACAAATTAGAATGGTAGAGGGAAGCGGGACGAAGCGATGCGGAACGAGGGGGGTTGAAATGGAGTGAGGAAGTGTGAAGCGGGCTGGGGCAGGAAGAGGCGAGTGGAGCGGGGTGAAACGAGGAGGAGCTTCACTTACCCACCACGCGGTGCGCCACTCTCGCTCTCCACGAACACGCAGAGAAAAAACGTCCGCTTCCTCCGGAAGAAAAACTGCCGACGCGAGCGGCCAGAAAATCGGAATGTCTCGCCTGTTACACTCCCTGGCTGCAGCAGCCGCCCACCCGAGACTCCGGTAGAGCGGCCCCTGCGAGTAGGCAAACCCGCCTCACGCCACCGCCGGGCCGCGGGCAACCTTGACCGGCTCTCTGTACTTACCGCCCCGCTTTGCACACTCTCAGCGCAAGCGCATGCGATCCACTCCCAGCGGGACACTCACCTGAAAGCAGAAGAAAACGGGACATAATTAGTATTGGCGCTCGTTAACAAAGCAAATCCTACTAATTTCGAGAAAAAGAAACTGAGCAGAAAGCGAGGGAAAAACAGGCATTGCTTCTTCGTTCGCACTCTCTTCTCTGGCACATAATGACAAGTTTTCCGCAAAGGCGTCGGACATTAATTTCTCATTGAGCGGAGTTAGAATATCTCTGTCTCACAAACAAGGTGGTTAAAACGCGTGAAGGTGCCGGAGACCGATGAAAAACTTCGAAGGACTGTGGGACGATGGAGATGGCAGAAAAGAAACAGCGAAGTCAAACAATCAACTGGATTTCAAATGGCAGTTTTTTGCGGAGAGAGAAGAATCGACAAGAGAGGGGAAGAAGAATGAGATGATAGAAAAGCAAAACTATACGAAAGAGAAAGAATAACGAGAAACTGTGATGAATATACGGTGGGGGATGACATAATGCCTAATACGGAGGGGTGATGAATACCACACATTTTGAGAAACAAGAACAATCATTGGTATCGGTTTAAGGCTCTAGCAGAGCAGAAGGGAGAGACGGCGATTGTTAGTTTGGTCCACGTTGTAAATAAATGCGTTCAATATGATTGTGACATCTCAGACAGAAAAGCACGAGTGCGAGGTGTTTAGGGAGAACAAATTGAACGGCACTGCGAATGTAACTGAAATCGTAGAAGCAACCGCTGCAGAAATCTTAGTGGTCGATAAGAAGCTACGAGAAGAATGCTATTGGGAAACATGTACTTCTAATATTGCGAAGGTCGATGGGGCAGCGGAAAAGACTAGCGGCGATGACTGTAGTAGCGAAGAGCGTAGGCGACGGTTATAGACGTAGTGTTGGTAGTGATTATGGTATGATTACGGTAGTGATGGATGTGAAGATGGCAGTGATGATGGTAGTGGTGGTGGTGGTAAAGGTAGAGGAATAGTTAGAGATCCGGTCTGGTACACGCATACTCAAAGGCCGAGATAGAGGTGAAGGTACAGATAAAGGTGGTGATATTGGTAATGGTGACGGAGAATGTGATGGGAGTGGTGATGGTGATGATAGTGCAGGCGGCAAAGGTGGCGGGCGCGGAAACTGTGCTGGGGCGGTGGCTGAAAAAGTCTCCAGGGTGGCGGGAGCGGGGTCATGGTCGGGGGTGGGGAGGGAGCGATGGTGTTGGAAGCGGCGAGGTAGTGAAGGAAGAGGCAGAGGCAGAGGCTGTTATAATAGTGGCGACACTGGTAACGGTGGCGGTAGTGGTGGTGGCGGCGCCAGCAAACGGCGCTGACTTTCCAATCGGAGAAAACATGCGAGCGTGCGGTCGATGCAGGACAGTCCACGCGGCGTCCCTCACGGCGTGCGAACGATAACATTGTGGCGGCGACCTGGGAGCAAGCACAAACGCCGAAGAGAAGTAATAGCCAGTAGCCTTCCTCGACTACTCCTCCGCTCGGCCCCCGCCGCGCCGCGCCGCGCCGCGCCCCACCGCACCGCGGCCGGCCGTTCACGTCTCGCGATTCGCCACGGCCTCCTAAGACGTCTAATTACCGGTGGCTGCCGCGGAGGCCGAGCGGAGGGGAACGATGAATCTGGCCTGGTCGCTTTGGCTTCTGTCTGGAAGCCTTCACAGCTGTTTACCGCTACTGTGAAAATGTGTACGAATGTTGCTAGCTGCATTAAACGGTTTAGTTCGTTCATTTCCAACGTTAAGTAGAAAGACTGGGAACGTTGTGAACGATATTCTAACGCTGTACACTGCAATAAAGTCCAAATTCTGATTTAATTATTAAATTGTGTTTAAAAAGTATGTTTGTATAGACATTTTCCAAGCTTATATTTGTAAGAAATCCCATTTTTAGCATAATTCTGAAGAGGTGGTTTCTAAAAAATGATCTAAATTCATCATAAAATCTGAATCACCAGAAAACGATCATTTTAACTGTAAATCCGAGAATAATATTAGGAGCTGCGAAATTAAATTACTATTAATTAAAATCCTTGATTTAGAAATTCTCCAATAAATTATGCCAGATATTCCATTAATTATATCATTATCTGCAAATCGAAACACAAAATTAAACTTCTAGTTCTAACAGTTGTATCTGATTGAATTTTTCCATTGCGTAAAATGTAGAATGAATTTTGCATCAATTGTTCGAAATGCATGAGTATAACAGGCGTTATTCATTCAATGCATTCAAATGAGAACTCAGTACCTCACGCACGCCAGTATCTGCAATGAAATAATGGAAAATATTATTTGTCAGATTCAATTAGAAGATACGTCGGTCGGGTATATATTTCAACTAAGCGTACAAATTGTAATTATCTCTGGTCGTTATGCAACATGTGACACGTCCACACCCTTCATTGATAATATATTTACGTTCGTGTCAACCTTAGTTTGAATGGAATAAATTGCAAACACGATAACATTTACCAATTACAAATAAATATTTGCACATAAAAACTTCACTGCCTATTAAATGGATGAAATCTTGCAATGGAATCAAATAAAATGTGTTGTATTTTTAGCTGGTCTCAGCGATTCATACTTGGAAACGGGTCAACGATGAGCAATGCTATCTAAACGCGAATTACATTTCAACAAAATGGAGGAGGGGAATTAATGTTCGTCAAGATGAAATGAAGAGTAATAAAATACTCACAAGCTTCAAAAAAATCCGCAGGTTCAAAATGGGATAAAACAGAGTTAATGAAAATTATTAATTTCACCAAATAAAATGCAGACTAGCCTACGTCAATAATAATAAATATTTGCAATAAACTGATACTCAATGAGAATATTAATACAAATTTTGCCCTACGTTGAGTAAAAAAAGCATTTTTTTGAGTTGGAATATCTGGTAAAAAGTATGAAATAGAATTTCACAAATGAAAATGTACATCGGAAGATATTGAAGTCGTTGGAAGAGATGTTAATGGGGAAAGGCTGAAATATTGCTTTAGTTTAAGAAGTAGATGGTTTGAATACAAAACCGACGTGGAAATTATATTGATATGACAGCTCTGTAAAGAAGTGAAGAAAGAAATCACGGAAACAGGGAGTGAAAAATAGTAGAGGAAAAACTATAGAAATAACGATTTATACGAGATGGCGAACGATGAGAGGAGTTGGACAACAAAAATAATGAGGGAAGAGACAATGTGGAAAAAGTGCTCTTGGCTGTCAGGTGACGTTCCGACCATCCAGTCGTGGTCTTCCTCAGGCTGTGTCCAAATCGCTAAGAGTATTCGCAAGACTGTTGACACAGAAGCCTACGACTTCAATGTGGAAGAAGTTGCAAGACAGAGTAACAGGAATAGCAATGGCAATGGAGGCAGCTGAAGCAACAAAGGCCCCGGATGCGATGAACGTGTTAAGACCGCCGAGCACCGGAAGCACGGCAGAAGCGACGCCAGACGACCGCCGCCAAAACAACGCCAGTGCACCGGAAGCGGCGGTGGCGCCGGCGGCGGCGGCGGCGGCGGCGGCAGCGGCGGCGGCGGCGGCGGCAGCGGTGGCGGCGATCTATGGCGCGTGGCGGCGAGGAACCGTTCTCCGGCCGCTCCGAAAGTGCATTTGCCTCTTCTTGGAGGTTTCCTTCACGCCGCGCTGCCTTCACACTGAGCCGTGATTCACAGCGGTAGCGCTGTGTTTGTCGAGTGCAATGGCTGTGTCGGGCCATGACCTTGGAAAGTTACTGCTGCGACCCACAACGGTCGCGGGAGGTTGCGGGTGGCGTCAGTCCTCTCGGAGTGGGAAACCCATTGTGTCTATACTTCAAAATCATTCATATGTATGAAGCCAATTAGGGTCGCTGTAATTGACCGCAAACAGCGCCGGTGGCCGAGTGAAATGTGCAATAGCAATTTAATTTTCTAGTAATAATCCACAATGCCGCCAGATACAAACTGTTACAACACAATCAATCCCAGTTGAGTTTGATAGTAATATTATTTGCGTGTGAAAACTTGTGTGAAAGGAGTCATCAGATCACACAGTGTTCCCCTCCCATTACTACTCTTTTTGCCGAATTAATTAAGAACGTAATAAGAAAAAAATACTTTGATGAAATCATTTTGCTTAAAATCAGCATGTGACACAGTTACGGACAAGAATTTAAAAGCAGGGTCAATCGGTTAAAGGAGATTCGAAATTACAGAACTGAACTTAGCGAAATGAATACATCTCTGCTTGGAAATAACACTCGTTTAAAATTTTAAAGTTTTTGGTGGAGCCTATTGTTGAGGACAAAAACAGAGCATTAATTCGTAGTTTAGGCGTGAATCTTTTTGGTACAAAGGATTACACAGCAATTTAGAGGTTGCTATCGTCTCAAGTCCTTCCTTCACCGTTCTACAGCTGGATGACACAACGTTGTTTCACCACTTTCATCATGGTTGTAAAAAAAGTTTATAGATACTTAAGTACAGAATGCCGTACCTCAAGATAGTCCTGGTACATGTTGGTTTAAAACAAGTAATACACAAGTTCAAATAATAAGTCATTTACATGTTTACATTTGAAAACACGCGGCGACACATTGTGTCTAAAGCATTCTATAAAATTGAAGCAAAATCTTTCAAATATTTACAACTAGAAAGGAATATTGTAGAGTGAGACACACTGCTCAACAGACGCAAATATTCGCGCGTCCCTACCAGCGCTGCCAGCTCCAGTTGCAAGAGGAGCCCTCGCAGGATGCAACTGCCGCGCACATGGCAAACGCCGCGGAACAGAGGCGCTTTCTGTGCGCGCGGGCGGAAGGGGGCGTGGCCGACGCCTTCAGCTCCCTCCCGCGGCCACGCACCGACGCGCGTGTGGCGCTGGGTCCGCTTTCAAAGCGCCTCCGCGTCTTGGCCTGGCGTGGCCTGGCCTCGCATCTGGACGAGCGCAGCGCGCGCGTCTGGTTTGCAGCGGGCGTGTCGCCCTCCACCTAAGGGAAACTAAACGACGCTTATCCTCAACGCGTGCCTTGTTGCCGACGTGTCCCTTCGTACGAAACTGGAACTTACAATTTTTGGGACAGGGACACAGAGCGTCTTTATACGAAGGAGAGGGCTGGGGGAAAAGACCGCGTAGTTTTGTTCTTCTGTCTTCGTGTCGGTAAGGAGCTACTTTTAATTGTATAGGGTTTTATTATTAAAAACTTTTTGAGGTAAAATCTTTCTTAGTGTAGTTTCCGTTTTCAATGGTTAACGGACGTTTACAAAAACATCGAAACACTCACTATGTGCAATCGCTTCTTGGAAACTCCGACGTTCTCTTACAGCCATGCTTGCTCACAATCATGTTGAAACCTTGTTTTAGTGAGTCGATGTAGAGAGCAGTTGTGCAATCGAAGCAAAATTTAATGTTACACTAGTTTTTAAAAATAAGGACGTTACACTCTGTGTCCATGCGAAAATTATTGTCAGTATAGATAATGTTCAAAATTTAATATAAGCTTCCCGTACATCAAAAACTGAAAATATTTAAAACGAACATACATAAAATGATTGCAGTGTATCTATAAATGAGTTTATTACTAGTTCTGAAATATATACAATTTTCTTTTATTTATACTCAATATATTCTGCAGGAGTAGACGACACCCTTCTTTGGTGTTCTCGGTGTAATCAGAATGACATAAATGTAGGACTTAAATCACGGGCACTATAAAACACCGTGTCAAGTCTTATAGTTGTGGTTACAGATGAAAACGTGATCGTTCGCGTTTTTGTGAAAATAATTGTTGTTTTTCAAATGTAAATAATGAAGAAGCATCTAGAATGTGGAGATGTCATTTAATTGCAGAAATCAATTTCCAGCCAGAGGCATTGGGTTACCAGTGCGTCTCACGTTGCCACCGTTCGCATTCTTACGAAAAGGAATTTCAAAGGTGTCGTGTTGTTAGCGAAGCAAATTTAGACTACCACGTTGCTGCAAACAAAATTCTTTCAAGAATTCGCTTGTCGAATAACGTTACATTTTGTTTCGTCCATGAGTTGTTGATTACGTGTATTAGGTCCTTATTTTATAGACAGAAAATTGTTTTTTGGATAGCAGTTTTACATAAAATACAATATGATTGCAATATACTAAAATATGTAATACAAAAATAGCATCGTTTCGGAAATTATTATTTCCATCTTCAGGCAGGAGTGAAAATGCCAAAACAAATAAACAGAATATTTTAAACAATGGTCAGAATCAAACAGAAGAATTACATAACGTCAATGTATGCAAGTCACTATACGGTACGCCCCTTGATAAACAACTTTTGAATATACAGACAGAAAAGAAAAGAATAATTTGATTACGTGTATTAACTTAACATCACTCCTTCATACGTTAAGTGTAATATCTGACTGTGAATGAACTACGAATATGAAGTATTTCACTTGACTTAAAGTTTTTGCGAGAATGAATTAACCAATTACTTAGGCAATGTGTCGATGACTTTATGAACTATTGGAAAAAAGTGTAAGGATACTCGTACTACATTAATCATATACACAGAACGCTATGACGTACACATAACGCACGCGGTGGTTCGCGCCTACTAGAAAATTTGTATCATAGGAAATTTGTTGTCAAGGCGAAGCACTTTCATCAAACGTGCTGAAGAGGAAATCAATCTCCACTCTTGGAACCGCGCTGAAAAATCATTGACAGTTTCTTCAGTTCATCTGAAAGCAGCACTGTGCTCGAAACGAAAAGATGTCCCTGGAGAGGCTTCCGTGTCTATTAATCACCCGCTGAAACGGAGTCTTGGGAATGTGCAAGTCAACGAGAAGCGAATGCGGTCGGGCTCGAGGAAGGGAATGTGCAAGTGGCAGAAGACGGCGGGAGAGAGGAATGCAAGTCATGCACCGTAAGGCGAGGACGGGACTCCTCCTAGAGTTAAGGGTATCGGGTGATGTGGTGAAGGGCTGGGTTGAGAGATGAGCAGAAGACGGGTACAAATGTTGGAAGTTGTTGGGATGAAAAAGCGCGGGGTAAGACACCGGGAACAATTGCGATGAATGTTTTGCTTTTGGATACAATAAAAAAATAATTGGGTTGTTTCTTAGATCTTGACGATCAACCTCACTCATTTAATTTTATATCATTACTTATCATAACTTGAAAGAAGATGCGATTGCGATATGACGTACATTACAGAGAATAATTTTCAAGTTAATCTTAATTCTCAAGTTTTCTCTCTAATCTTTCAAAAACAAATAATCTTTGACATCACAAACCTACTCTGACAGGAGATATGTATAATAGTATTACAGTAATATCATACAAAATAGTACATAGAGAGAAAAATCCATATCATTTCTTTACTGAGAAACGCGTGCAATTGCAAACATTTGTTTCAAACTCAACATTTCTAGGAAAAGTAGAAAAGAGGGAAATATAAACAAATTCTAAAATTCAAATAAAATGAAAGTAAAACATCATTTGAGAAAATATCACTCACATAATGTATCAAAACCGCATTCCTCATTCACAATTGAAAAGAGAATTGTCGATCTCTAAATACTTTGCGGTTCACATCTATAGCCACACATGCAGAAATTTAAATGGAAGCCGCCCCTAAAAAAGTTGTGGTATAATAGAATACAATGAATGGATTAACTAAGCGGCACGAATATTGGCTTAATAGTGTTTACGGGCATGACAAGAGAGAGCACGACAAGTAGACAGGAAAGGATTTGATGCACTGAGATGAAATAGAGCTGGATGGAGGCGAAGTCAAAACACGAAAAGTGATAGGTGAAATGGAGGACAGAGTGGCACGGTATATGTCTGGTACTCTTATCAGATAGTTTGGTGAGTAGCGGGTGTAGCGTGAAAGAAAGTGTGAAGATTTGTGTGGTGGGTAGTGTGATGGCTAGTGCGATGTGTAGTGTGACGGGCAGTGCGGTGGGTAGTGTGGGAAGTAGTGTGATCAGTTGTGTGGAGAGTAGTGTGACGACGTGAAGGTTGACGGGCAATGTAATGGGTAATTACATATGATCGGATAGTGTGGCAAATAGTGTGGCGGATAGATTGGGGCAGCGTGGTCGGTAGTGTAATGAATAGTGTTGTGGGCAGGGCGGATAATACGGCGGGGAGTGTGATGGGTAATGTGACGGGCAGTGTGGCTGTCGGACAGTATGGCAGCCTACAGCTCCGGGTCGGTGGAGCAAAGATGGGTAACAGCAACGCGACAACAACGCGCATCCGACAACACGACACGAGCAGCAAAGCTTCAGGTCCTGGTTCTATCAATTGCCGCAGAGGAGACGCATCGAGTTAGCGAACGCGTTTACGAGATGATGTTTCCACGGCAACGCTTCCGACGTTCCATTATCCGACTTTCCTTACAGGCGCTGCCAGTCACGTCCGTCATCTTTCACTCATCGCGCGATGTATATGCCAGCGCGGCCCCGCGCATCGTTAGCGAACGCGCATCCCTACTCACCGATGCATTCGAATGCGCCGTCATTAAACTTGACAATAAGATAAGATGTCAATGCAGCAAAAAGAAAGTCTCCGTCTCAAAGTATTTCGTCATAAAAACAAATGGCAACGTTATTCCAGGCAGAATATATATTCAGGGTTCATTTGTACTTTCCCGCACAAATTCTAGATGCACGCGATTGGTTGTTCACTTGCAACTCTTACATTTGTAATGAACACTTCCATGAATACCATTGTATTCAGTATTCACTTACTCTACTTTCTGTTTTGCGTACGTACGATGATTTGCTATCTTATTATTTGCCTAATTAGGGATATGTGAATTGCGTCTGAGCAACACTGTAATTTAGTGAAGGTCTGAGATAAATGTCGAAGTGTGTGGAGACTGCCATTTCTTCAGGAGGTATGATTGTTTCTGTAAGTATTTTCTGATTTGACTCGAGAATAAAGCCTGTCGATATGATCTCGTCTTTCGTACACTATTCAATATCATGTCTCAGCTAAATTAAGATTATAAGACTCACATTTCCAGAGGAATATTGTTACGCGCTGGCTTATCAATGAATTTAAACCGTTTATACTTCTTTCAAATAGAAATGAAATACCAAAATAGAGTTACAGAGGCCAATAAGTAAATGAAAACTAAAATACATATTGAATGTACACAGAGTTTTATAGCAGCATAATTGTATGCTGCTAACGGTCGAATTTGGACATAGCCCAAAATAATAGTAATAATAATAATAATAATAATAATAATAATAATAATAATACCTTTATTTTTAACGAGGCTCACGTCATTAGGCCTCCTCCGAATACTACTTAAATATCTTCACTTTCACTTACACTATATTTTCCTCACTTGCCTCAGTGTTGAAGCATCATTTTCGGAGGACGATCCTACCTACAGCCATAACTCAAGTCAAGGAGAAAATTAATTACTGCTATATCACGTGGAGGTGTGGGGTTCAGCCAAGTAACGTCCTGGTAATCAACGAAGCCGCATTCAGCTCCCCCTGATCCCGCCTTCCCTTGGCAGCGTCCCGCAGCGCCCGATAGAGAGGGTGAGGAGCGACCCGCGGCGCCGATCTCATTCATTACACGGCGACGGGACGCCGATCGCAGGCGGCGGCGGCGGGGGAGGAGCGAGGGAAAAAGCCGAGGGGGTGCGTAGCGACCGCAGGCTTGGCGCCACCTGCGACGTCAATTCCTCGTCCTCCCTTACGGATAAGGGATGAGTCGTGGAGGCCTTAAAAGACGCGAGCCTCTTAAAAGAAACACAATCATTTGAACGTGGTTCTAAATCATTGATTTATTGATTGATTAGCGATTCAGTGTGCGTCAACTGATTAAGTCGTTAGTCCCGTAAGCGCAGTGCATGTTGTATGCAAGAAATGGCAGCGATCTTCTACAAATGGATGGCGAAATCAAGGGGTGAGAATAGGAAGAAGAAAGAAAGATCGTGACCCGTTTATTAGGGTACTGCTCCGGCATTCGCTTGGTGTTGATCGGAAACAAATACGGAAAACTACCGATCAGAGCAGCCGATCGCTTGAATTCTCCTCAAGACAGCGGCTGAACTCGAATCAGCTGTCTAAAGCATCAAACGTACACAACTAAAGAGTCTATGTGCTAGATGTCTACTCAAGACCAACTTAATGGACTAAGTCGTTTGCAGAAACAAACTTTCTCTAAAACTAACGCCTCGTAGGTTTTCGTTGATAAAATACCTACAGTCTATCAATCTTACAACACAATCTCCTGACACTGCAATGAAATACGTATGTATGTTATGTACTATTTTGTAATATCGTTGAAAGGGCCTCCATGCGTTACGTTTAGCCAAGCTGATTACAACTAATATTTGCCTTGTCTCTTCATATTCTTCAATGTTCTCTTACAAACAGTATTTTTAACATGCAGATGTAGGATAGTAAACCAGGCTACATTATATGAAACATAATTATACTATTGTTCGCCATAGTTACCTACTCAGAACCGATCAAGTTCATCAAAAATCAATGCCGAAATAGCGATAGAAATCTGCTCCACAAAATACGATGGAATATTGATGCACCTGATTTTAAAGGACAGGAGACACAATCAAGTACCATTTGAGAGTTCATTTTATGGGTTTTATAGATAATAAACATAGTCATTGAAGCGTCCGAAAGCCTCTTATCTCATGATGTAACGAAGTCCTCGAAAACACCATATTTACTCATCGTAAACGGGATAACATTAAATAACTACACCACTGATTATCTCACGTTAAGATTCCCGCAAAAGGCTAAAGCTCATCGTAGAAACCCGTACATCATTACACCTACGAGTAGTAACAACGGAACAACACCGGGAGAGGTGGCTCAGGCCATCAACTGATGTCACTGCAGTGTCTCTGACCGGGAAGTCCTTGGTTCGAGTCCGGTATTGACAGGAGTTTCGACACTAGCTTGTCAGCTAAGTCAAATTCAGGCGCTGACTGGAGGAGAATTCTAGCAGCCAGCTGCTCTGGACGGTAGTTGTCCGTGGTTTCTCTAATCAATACCAGCCGTATACGGAGCGGTACCCCAACACACAGGCCACGGACCGAGCGCGATCTTTCCTTCCTCTTCCCTGTCCTATCCAGCCCCTGACACTCATGCACACTTACATGCAGTACACTACCACATATGCCGGAAGAATAGTCGGGAGCTTAGGGCTTAACCCGGTTGAGGCGGTGTCCCACTGGAGAAGATACCTGAAGAGGGAAACGCAGCTAGGAAAATCTAGCGGGGAAAGATAATCACTACTTGCCGAGAAAAAAATACACTACGTTTAGGGGACCAATGACCTTAGCCGTCGACGCGCACGGAATCGCTGACAATCAATCATTATCGGAAAAAAACAAAGGGTTCTCGCGCGATATGCGCGAGCACGTAAGTTTACATTCTCCCTCCAAGGATGCTACGGTGCATGTGCCGGCAGGCAGTGCGCAGCCCGCCTCATTCGGGCAGCCGCGAGTTTGCTGCCGCGGCGGGAAATCGATGCGCGCGCAAGATCTCCTCCCGGTGGAGATAACGGGGGGGGGGTGACGTCGCTGGATGTCCCGTCCCTAAATTCGTCACCTTCCTCCCCGGGGGAGGAGACGCCAGGGAGGGGAACACAAGTCTGAGTTTTGAGAAACGGGATCTTAACGATGCGAGTTCAGCGCTTATCTTCTCGCCTCGGTGCTTCCGAAGGTTTTTCCTTTTACTCCTGGGACAGTCGAGATGTCATCCAGAGGAATTTCGTGGCATTTTATCAATGAATGATTCAAATGTATTCCTTTCATAAATCAATTGGATACGGAATCAACAGAAAAGGTGGATAGGCATAGTTCCATATATAATAACGAATATCAAATATCTTAAAAAAGAAATTGTAATATAGGTTTTTGTCGTACATTTAAATTCTTATTGGTGATTTTAGAAAGTCAATAACACAATAAAAATATCAGAGAACTTTAAACTTTTTACCTCATTGCCTTGCAGACCTCTTCGGCACTATAAAATGTATAATAATTATTAATAAATATATTAAATATAATAATATAATAGTTTGGAACATTTTAAATACGTCACCTAAAATTGTCTGGATAATATATGTTACAACGATAGAGTTATAGATTTCTTTCTGAAAGGCATACAATACATCACATATTGTAGCTGAACCAAACCAGTTTCTGAGTAAGCAAGCTCATTCAAATCTTTTAGCATACTCGATATCCTAATTGTGTTTGTCAGGTTCATAAGAATAATTATTAAAGAGTTATTATGGTTTTGATGCATGAGGGTATCTTATAGTGCTAGTTGGTTTCCTAAACATTCTTTGAAGTGTATTTCCCGCAACAGATGGAAACAGTCGAAGGCTTATCGAAACAGCTGATTCCGAGGCCTCCTGCGTCAGAATTTATTAGGAAGGAAAAGATGAGTTAGAGTCGGCGACGATAAGGCATGGAGTCGGTACATGATCTAAGAGCCTAAGACAAAACTAATTATTTTTTCTAAGAAGTTAATGTACAAATACACATTGTTTCCCAAGTGTTCTTTTTACTTATTACCTTTATCAGTAAAATGTCACTAAGTATTACTAAAATATTTTTGAGTTTCTGTGCCAGCAAGCGACATTCTTTACAATCGCGAGTGATGCCCCAAGGATTCAGGAACCTCAAGAACTACGGTCCATTTTTCTCAACACCCTGTAGCGCTGACTGGCTTTCCTACCCCCACGGCTCTCCGCATCCACCCACACCGCCGCTGGGAAGTCGTTCCCATAATCCCGTAGGAAGGACAATATTTTGTTGAAAGATTGCGGTCCTTCAAAAGGAGGAGTCGAGGGCTTTCCGAAGTCCTCCGGGACCCCGACTCCTTGTTTCTCCTCAAACACTGGAATCGGCCTTAAGGGCCCTCTGTGTGCGGCAGACAAAGCGCTGCCGGAGTCCCCGGCCGGAGCCGAGGTTCCCACTCCAAACAGAGCGCGGGGGCGGAGGCGTGGGTACCAGGGCCGTCACCGGATTTGGCGTCGGGAGTCGCGTACCACGGCAGCGACAAAGAGGTATGCTAGACCCCATCGGACGCCGCAGAAGACAATAGAAGAATCCAGAAATGATACGACTAGGGGTATGCCAACGATGTTTCTAAACATCTTTGTAAATGGCATCTACAAAATTAAAGCATTGATGTTAATAAAACTGACCCAAAACTACTGATGGTTTTAATCATCGAGGTTTTTAAAACTGCGAAGGTAACTTTTAATGATGATGGTGGCGAAAGGAGAGATAATTTGACGTAGATCGTGTTTATTCATATTTCATTGAGAAAACAGACGAGCCTCAGTGAAACAATATTTAACAAAAGTTTTATTAAACTCTTTTGACACTTAAATAAATTGGAATTTAATTATTTTTCATTCTTGGTTCAGTATTGGTTGACGCAATGCTTCAATTTTTGGATATTTGAAATTTATTACAAGATTTTATTACGATGGTAATTTTCATTTAAAACATAAAATATCCACCGCGTAGAAACAACAAAAAACAAAACATCGGTGTTAAATCAATTAATGATTTTATTAAAAAAAATTGCTGCTTTGAAAACATCGACGTCGATGTGAGATAGGGAGGGATCGATCGGCAGGGAGAAAACAGTAAAGAGATTTGAAAAGTGATTTTAGAGATGATAATGATTTGCGCGCTGCGAAATACATGAATCGCGCGCGAAAAACTCTTTTGAGACGAAAAAAATAATTTGCAGTACGATTACCGTTGGAATGAGAAGAGTATTGTCCTTTTAACTCTTCAAATAATTATTGTTAAGTATGAAATGATTTATAGAAAATGATATCCGAAATAGTACATCATCAGAATGAGAATAGTTTGACATGGCATAAGATTTTTGATGGTATAACATATCAAAATACACAAAACCATACAGAGCCATTAACCAAAAGAAATAATTACGCTAGCAACAAACTCACCTTCACTTCTACTCCCCTTCCGACTTTCTAGGGATACATCGTCCATTCCGCGTCACATCCGTCGCACTTTCCGAACGCAGCTCCTCACTCCTTGCCGCTCCACATTCGTGTGGAGCCCGACCCCGCATTCTCTCACCCTGCTCACCGCCCGCCCCTTCGCCCCGACCCCTCCCGAGATAGCGCCGTTCGTGCCTGGCGCCCAGCCCCTTTTTACTGCTCGGGAAACAATGAGGCCCGCGCGCACGTGAGACGCACTAACGAGGGTAGATGAGGGCACGGGCGTGCCCATGTCGTACGCCGTCACCAACCGCTCGTCGCCGCTCCGCTCTACCTACATCACTTACTCAATCACCACGTTCAACACCCAAGCGTTGTCACCTCACAACTTGACTTCCGCCGTTCAACAATTTTTATCGAAGGGAATTTATTCGTACACGAAACTAGCGACTACTGAATTAGACGTTCGCTTAATTATAATTATTGTAGAATGCATAAAATCTACAAATTGTGGTCAGAGATCATATATCATTAAAAGGCTCAGTTTAAATTAACTGAAATCCATCAAAACTGACTGATTCCTTTTAACGAAACCTTTGTTTCTGCGTGAATATCCTTCTTATCTTCGTAATGTCCAGCGTCGCCGATCTGGATCCTAATTTGGAATTACAATTCTCCGTTCATAGTTCTATTTTTTCGTTTTTTCGACATTGTCTTGGATCACTGAAACATCTCGGTTTCACCGCAGGCAATAATAAACGTGCGGAGGATGTACGTGGAAAACTTCCAGGTAAAATACTTTGAGCCTAGGAATTGTCGTGTATGTGTGGGAATGTGGAATAGTTCATTCCTGTGAATCTTGTTGTGATAGTTATCCTACTAGCTGAACAAGCTACATTATGAGAAAGCAGAGATAGACAATTCTTGGAGAGAAGTATGATACATGAGATTCAAAGTTAAAACAAGTTGTAAGCTTTCAAGTGAAGAAGATAAAGGCCGATTTACGAGTAATTCTATTCTAAGGAGACTATGTACTAATCCTGAAAATGCACAAACATCAAGAAATAAACCTTTTTTGCGACGTGACACGCAATAGCTTACTCGACTTCTAAATCACACATGGCGGCTGCTGAAGTGTGTTTTCATCCACCGACTTTATTCATAAATCATCTTTACCTTCTTTGCAAGCTGAAGTAATAAAACATCTGCAGCCCCTATTTAGATGGATTCTACACATTTATCATCCCATATTACGCGAAGTGCAAGTTCATCACGTAGACGTCGTAAAAGCCTGTTCCGAGCGACGTGCAATGCGCGTTCAAAGTACTCCGGCGAAATTTCAAACAAGCCGGATAAGCAAATACAGCAACCGGTAGTCCACATCACACTTCCAGCTTTCCGGCGGCTTTGTTCGATCGTTCTTCATTCTCGAGATGCGCGCGCGCGCGCACGCACGCACGCACACACTTGATGACAAGGAAGCATCCCCGAACACATGGCTCGGGGGAAGCGGCAACAGATGGGCGCAACCCGCGAGATCTGTACATCGGGCACGATGACCCTGTGGCACCAGGACGGCACGTCGACTCACCGCGCACCATCCTCAATTGTCCTCACCGGCTGCGCGATGCCAAGCACGGATCTTGATAATTTTATTTACGTAACGTACGAAATAATAAAAATACGTCTTTGAGGGAGATTGAGAAAATACCTTTTGTAAAAGTGTTCAGAGGCAATTCACGAGATCTTCTTAACATTTGTTTAGATTAAAAACTATATTACTTTTCGTTAACCATATTGTACGATTGTCCAGCATGATACATTCATTAATATATTTGGCTTTAATTAAAAACTATGAAGATGGCTGACTATTGACATTCAGAACATATGTAATATTAATTGTATACTGTAAAATTCATAAAGCATGAATGAATTTGAACTCCAATGAATAATTTAATATAAAAAGCCTATGACCTGATTGTCCTCAATTGACTAAAAATATCTTCATGAGTTAATTTTTTTAGTCTAATTTTATTAAAAAATATTAGTTAGAAAAAACAGAACGCTGCATTTAAATTTGCATACTGACATTAAGAGCTGAATGTCACATGTATGCGACTTTTGTTGATAAAAATGTTTGATGAAAATTACACTGTCGAAAGTGACAATACATACTCTGCACGAAAAATTGTTATCTTTATTGCTTTAACAAAAACACTGCGCGGAATTTAAAAAAAATGATGCACGCAGGAATCATGTTAATGGCATTTTCAGAACTTTTTCCAACAGAACCGAATTCCATTGAGAGTTTCTTAGGCAATACACTCGATATTAACAACTTGCGGCTTTCTTAGTTTTGGGATCCACAGAACGATATACATGACATTGCGCCTCTGCACAGAACACGCACAGAAGGCAAAGCGCCGACTCCACATATCGAGGCGAACAGTCGGGACTCGCTATCCAACTCGGCCATCCACGCCCATAGATTACCTTTTTATTCGTTCCACCGGCTTTGGACCAAGCATTGAGAAAAAATCCGTAAACAAATGTCCAGTTTTCAGGTCATCGACGGAACAACGCAGACGTATGGAGGGAGGGCGAGTGCGTGTTTGTGTGTATGTGGGAGGGGGGGTCTACCATCAGCGAGTCTTGCATGTATTTCGGCACACATTCACATTCAAGGCGAAATTCCACGCATGATCCTTCGAACGGACGAAGTTACGGTACAACCACACCTTCCCCATCGCCTAACCCGAGTCGGTCATATTTACTCTCCGATGGTCCATTTCTACGTAAACCGCACGATTTGGGTCGATCCTCTCGTCACGGAAGCGGGCGAGCGATCCCCTCCTCACGGAGGCAAGCGGTCGCGTCCCGGGCACGACGAGCGCGCCTCCGTCATTCCCGTCGCGCGCGCCTGTTCCATAAGCCCCGAGCCGGGGGGGCAGGTGCGCAGCATCTCGCCTTTTGCGGGCGCGCGCGGCTCAGCCGAAGGTCGCGCGCGGCGGCGGCGAGACAAAGCCGGCGTAATGCGCTTGTTACGTGGCCGCTGTGCGATTTCGGCCAATTTTGATGTCCTCTCGGAATCGAATGCCGGTCAGTGGGACTGGGCCACGGGAGAGGGAGGTTGGTGGGGGACGGCGGAGGCTGCGTGGGTTTGTTGGTGGCGGCGCGAACAGGCTGTTGCCGGGGAGAGGTGTTGGAGTTGTGGGAGTACGGTAGAGTAAGATGGTGTTGCGATTCAGGGTCAGTCGTTTCTTAAGGACACGTTGGTGAAGGTTCTTCCACGAATTAGACGATTTCATGTGCACTAAATAAATTATTTTTTAAATTATTTTTTGCCAGTTAAACGATTACTAAATTTCTTTCTGTTACGTCTCGTAAGTGTATTAACTGATTTTGCATTTGCATTTTGGGATTACTCCAAATAAAAAAGGCTCTTCACAATTTGTGTGCTATTGGAATTTCACTTAATGTTCTTTTTTAATAGGGGATATTTAGACTAAACGAGTGACTTGTTGAATTGCTATAGAACTTAACTCCACCTTTGACAAAACTTCCATCTGATTCATAACAAAAGCGAACAGGATCAAAGTATATTATTTCTATTTACACTCTTGTGTAGGCTGTTTTGTTAATCACTGATGTTTATGCAATGCACCAGAACTAATGTTGAATCAGACAGAAGAATATTGATGACACCTATACACTCAATTCTGAAATCGTTCATCGCCGTTTACTTTCATTATAATATTAGATGACATTGAGACTATACATACGTTTATCACTCGGCTACTATACATTCTAAAGTGGAACAATGAAACGAATGACTCATGTCGTAGATTTCTAGCGATGAAGTTCCAGCGGCCTCTTTGTTTCGATAATATTTGATGCCGACTCCAACGCAAATATCCGCTGCAATTCACAGCAAGTCGCACTCTCTTTGAGATTACAACTTCAAGAATCAGTGTACTGCCGTTAGTGAAGGACGACGTCTTGGAAACTGTCCGGCGAGTTTTTCTGCGAAGGCCCTTCTCGACGCTGCCTAAATTAGCATTTGCAGATGCGCAACTCATACCGTCGTGCAGAGATTCATGATGAAAATCGTATTTTCGGTGTTTCTCTAAAGATCAGAAACCTGTTCAAATTTACGTAGTAGCAAAAGCCAATTTGTAGAAAGTTTTTAAACGAGAATAGCCAGGTACGCCGAGAAGGAACAAAAAGACGATACGATGTTTGAATAAACATTTTTATGTTACACTACATACAAATATATGCTAGGAATTACACGGTTATTTATTGTTCACAAAAAAACCAACAACAAACGTCTTCAACAAATTTTCTTTATGATAAAAATATATTTTACACACATTTTAATATCCACTATATGTATGTTAAGTAACAAAGCGAACTCTTCGAGTGAGAAAATGTTCCTTCAGAAAAGAGATGAAAAACAAATAATCACATTGAAATTTTTAGTGTGTTAGCTAAAATATATTTCAAGTCAATAAATGCTCTGCTCCTAAATATATTCATAAAGTTTTATTAATATCAAAACTTGTTTATAAACACGTTATTAAGATCTACCGACATATCACAAATGGAATGGAGACCACAAGTTAAATAAAGTAGGTGTTCAAATATTTCAACGATTAAAAGACCCGCCAAGTTTAAGATGTTAGTTATAACGGGATATTCTACGAATCATCTTCGAGAGGAAGAAATAAAGATGAAACTAACGCAGAAACCGAAGTTTACATTTGCCTTTTATTGCAGGAAAAAATCTCTGTGGCTAAACGGCAACTGAATATCTCGCTCCTCAACATCGTCCCGCTACCTTTCTCTATACGACCATCAAACATTCTTACAAGACCGGCGCATTAACGTGGGAACGCGGATTCGGGGGGGTCGAAATCGAGGAATTCTCCTCGCTCCTTGGTGATTTCGCGGCAACATCATTGATGGGGGTTTCTTTGCACACGATAAAGAGGATCGTCGAGACATTTCGATACGCCCGGTTGTACGCCGTTAGGAAGCACTGGAGTGGTTACCGCGAAAAGTGGCCGAGCTCAACGGCTTCTGGCAGCGGCTATGCAACAGGTAGCAAGCGAAGGAAAAAAGACCATAAATGATAAAATCATGGAGCAGTTAACTTTCAAGAAGAGCATACCAAAGAATGGGTGAATGTAACATTCGTTTCACCGCACCTCCAAAAAGCATGTGTAGTAAATACAAGTCCACTTGTACTAACAAGGATTTCCATTTAAAAGTCTAATATTTTCCATATATCGCTTATAATTCACAAAGAGGGGCAGCTTTTGCGATCACAACAATGTTTGTAAGCTTTTTAAAGTTTAACATAATATTGCGGAAAAACAATTATAAAACACAAAGGAACGATTAGAAACTGTTACCCAACGTGAGATTCTAGTTTACAACCCTTCTATCTCTCATGTTTCGTCTATCAGAACTAGCTAAACCATTAATTACAATACAAAGATTTGTACTAATAAACACATTTCATTAAAAATAGAACTGACAAAGTAGAAATATCGTTGCTTTTTCGAAATACTGTTTCAATACAAAACATTTTTTTTCGAGAGAATATAATATAATTTTCCCACAACTTCGTTTTTCTTCCCATTAATTGAGCGTCAATAATATCGCATTGCAAAGTATATCAAAATATTACTTATGCATCTTTGTTTTTTAATTTATTGAAATGGAATTTTGTAGTTATTTTGGAACGTATCAATACTGTTTCAGACGCAAACACTATTTCACTAACTATCTAGTATTTTACATGATAGAGTGATGTCGCTTGAGGAACTCAACAGAAATGCAGTAGTGTTCTTGAAAATTTATTCACAAATGTAACGCGAAAATACCAACACAACACTACAGAAGTAAATTGTGACTTATCTCTTCTACGGTTTGCTGATGACTATAGTTACAAGATTAATTAGTTGCAGAGACACAGACCTATTCCACATAGTTATTTTCGATATGAGTGGTTAGAGCGGCGTTATATTTTGCGAGCACGAAAGATTGCGACACGAGGCCGATAGTCCGAGTGGCTCAATCCTACATGCAAAATAAAATCACTTTTCACACACGTGTCATACACTATTTTTTAGACAGACATACTAACTTTCCTTTCCAAGTGTCTAAAAGTATAATTTTGGGGAGAACAATTTCACCTTAAAATTCAAAATTTTGTGTATTTGCGTTACAACAATATTCCAGAGAATCAATGATATGAAAAATAAGAAAAAGAAAGCCTTAGACAATTTAAGCAATATGTCATTTACATATATATTATGAATAAAATAAAATTACGTAATGTACAAAAATAATTTTAAACTAACCTTTCACAATGAACATTCCTAAAGGAAACTCATAAATAGCACGTTGTCATCGTTCACGTTTAACGTATAACTACGTATGATTCATTAGTTTCCGACAGCTTACAAACCCGGTTTTGCAAAACGTTATCTTTATTCATTCGTGTTGTACTCAGTTCTGTAAAGTAAGCTTTCCGAAGCCGGCGTCTGGCCCTCCAAACCTCGGCCCTTAACTCACCAGAGGGCAGTCAACGCCACCAGAATCCAGAGTCTCTAGATGCAGAGAGAGGCGCATTTCTTTCAGCCGTCTATTCCGTGATTTGTATCTAGTTGTGAAAATAGTTCAAAATGAGCAATATAGTGAGCCATCAATTTATCGAAAATCAATATTAATATGTACGAAAATTTTGATCAAGCCTCCAACTGTTAACACTTCTCAATTCATGAATTTTGCCTAGTGGAGCTAGCCGGTGCGAGAAAATTATTAAATGGCGATGGTTGCTTACGCAACCAGCGTCCACACGCAAAGAGCTTCAAGCGCCATCCACAATATCCTTCCCAAGGTCAGCACGCAGTAATCATTTTCGTAAGGGCGCGGGGAAGAGGGGTGGAAATGAGCGGAGTGGGAGGGAGAGGGGATGGCGTGGCGTGTCGCCTCGAATGCGCCATTAATCCCGTGAGGCCTGCCGGCCGGCGCCCGACCTGAGCCGACCCGTTCCGTCCGGGCGGTCCCGCCGCATTGTTCCAGGCGCCCGTGATTTATGCGACCCGTTCTCGCCGAGTTGCTCGGCGCACTGGGTCGCAAGGAACCGAAATTAGCCAAAAACGCGCGTAACACTACCTCAGAGTGTGTAACCGTCGGAGGCACTCTTCCGTTCGACAAATCAGGAGCTTGTTTCTAAAAGTACCAAATCAATAATTTTCGAATATGTAAGTACAGATGGATGCAGATATTTTGTGGGAGTGAAAATCTAAAAGCAATATTATTTTTTTCGAAATACTAATTAATTAATATTAATTTTCATGAATTACATCTATATCCAACTTTTTATACTTTTGTATGCCAAAATACATTAAATCCAAAATTAAAACCCTTATAAACTTTGGAATAAAAGAAAGAATAACAAAATGTATTATAAAATACTTAAACGAAAGTATCATAAAATACTGAAACAAAAATACTAATGATTATTTCCCTCCGCTTTAAAAATTTAAATCGAACGTATGTTAAAAATTTCATGACTTAAATTGATTTCATTAACTTTTCTTTCTATTACTTGGACATTAAAAAAGAATCCGTTGTAATAATAACATCCGACCTAGACACCTCAGGCCCACTGTGCGTCGCTAGCGTCGCCGGATCATCCATATGGAGGAGGCGACAGATTATCGACGCCCCATCGCGACGCTGCGACGCCGCCGCCGCCGCCGCCTCCATGGCCGTCGGGATGCCGCCCGGCGCCGCCGCTTACAGTGTGTGGAATGGACCATCACGAAAAGCACGACGCGTTATTCAGACGGAAGGACAAGTTGGGGCAGGCAAATTGGAAAGAGAGAGAGAGGTTCAGTTGATTTTTAAATGGGACTCAGTCGGACAGAAGATTGAATCTGTAGTCAAGCGAAAGTTGAGGCCGTTTTGCTTGTCGGAAAGTTTCCGGTCGTCTCGGGCCTTGTAACGCGATGACCTCCATGGGGCTGAAAAGAGTTGAGAACAATTCATAATCTTTTCATTCACAAACCACGGGTAAATGCGGATATTCTAGACCCAAACAAAAAATTCTGGAATCTTCTTCCAAGAATTTTTTTAGTTGGTTTCCAAAGAGATGAAGTAATGAGATATGAAGAATGATTATAAATGATTAACGGCCAACCTACCAACACCCAAAATCAGGATCGAACACGAATGCACAACGAAGGATGGTTGTTAGGACTCTTCCGCCATAGTAATCGTGTCGCATGAACAATATTGTAAAATACTTAAATATTACTGCGAAGAACTTCGAAGAAATATTGCTACTAAGAAATCTTTCATTAACAGACATGGCATCTTTATTTCAATAACATAAATATTTAATTTGTTTAAAAATACGACACATCAACAGCAAGACTCAAGTATCGTGTATCCATATGGAATCTACATTGTTTCGGTCTCGCCACAAGGACAAACTTCGCACGCGCAACTGGACTCGCAAATATGGAATACAAACTGGTTGGCGACGAGGTCACGCTACATATTAAGACTAAAAACATAAGTGGCTACGTTCGATGATGCACTGCCCAGACTCTCCAGAGACCGGGTCAGCCGAAATGCCAGATATCCATTTGGAGCTGACTAGTATTTTCTCTCAACGTGGTTCGTGTTGGGGCTTACACATTTATAGCTGCTCTTTGAAACAAAAGAAATAGAGGAAATCAATCCAGCAAGGTCGTACGGCCGAGATAAGCATCATCACCCAAAGAAGAGCGCCCATATATCCTGATGACATCTTTTGTGACAAACATAAACACAGAAGGATAAGAAAGGGGATGTTACTTTCACTTTACACACGGCATAACCTGGAAATGGAGATGACTACTTTTATTATCGAACTTAAGAAACCCATTCGAACAGTTTACTGCTCCCCTCTAGAACTCTCACTGCCTACCAAGTTACAGTCGCGCCCGTTCAAGCATATTCGACGCATACCACTTACACACAGCGCCGGCGGCCGGAACCCGTGCGAGATCATAGGAGCGAGTCGGGTCGCTGGGAGGCATAAATGTAAGGTGGGGCATTTGAAACCCAAATGAATTTTTTGGGGTCCATAAAACATTTTCTCCTCGTGCAGGCGCGCGTGAGCTAGCCCACGGCGAGCGGATGCTGTTGGGACGCGTCGCGGCGTCGGAGAACGATCAGAAGTCATTTTCATTGAGTAGAAAAGAAAGGCATCACCTTCACCAATATTTGTATTTAAGTTTAGTTTTCTGTTTTCAATTGCATCTTATTTCATTTCTTTAATTATTGTTCAATCTCTTCATATTGTTGGTAAACAGGATAACTGTCTACTATTCAAACATCATCAACATCTTACCAGAGAAATAGTTTTTTTAAATGTAGTATAGTCGCATCAATCGAAGGTTCTTAGCGATTCTTCCATATTTAACACATTTGATATATGATTTAAGATTCTTAAAATATACAGTACAGTGATTACAATAGCAGTGAGATTATTTTCATAATTCGTAACTTCGTAATTCGGCACCCAATCTTGGTTAGTACGATAACATGTACAGGAATTCACCTATATTTTATTAACGATATTAGTAAATCTTATAATATCCGGTTGGTAGGGCTTGGAATGGACGATTGATTCGAATTGTTGATCTGGTGGTAGGTTTCTCTTTATTCCTAAAATTTAGGGCAGACGATCACTATATGCGACACAGTTCAATCTTACATAAGTCACAGTGGGGTTCGGGTAGTTTGAGGAACAGGAGTAAATGTGTTATGTTAGTACGTCCAGAGCGAAGTCTCGATAGCACTACTTGTTCTCGTCTAGTTGTTTGTTTATCTATATGTATTGAAAGTGGCGAAAAATTATTATTTCGTTATAAAGGGAAAATTAACGAAAAATCAATGAAAATCAATTACATTTCGAAAGTTCACAATTTTTTCGAATTCAATGATATGTAAGGTTTCTACTTATTCTTGACTTTTAGAAATATATTAATAGCAATACGATGTATTATTTAATTCCCATGATTATGTAAAGTCAATCTATTCCACCATTATCTTAATATCAAAACGGAGAAACGGCGGAAAAATAAATATTTATATTTGCAATCTCCAGCTAAGACGTTCATCGTAAAAAATACACAGCAGCTTACGATTCAAAATATAAGTAAAATCTGACATTATTGAAACTTCATGTACCGACTTTAGCATCAGATAAACTTTGAACACTAAATCTAGCATTTCTGAACGACTCATGACTTAACTATGCAAATATACGCAAGATAAGAGATAATATAAAATAATTAGCACAGATATTTTACTCTAAGATAATTACAGGATTTTTCATTTTCGGAGATTCAGCGATTATCTTTCCAACAACCACTAACATAAACCTGATGATAAGATAATACTTTAGCATCAAACTTTTTCTGGCCGGTTAAGCCGTGCTTTGCGTTTCATATACACAGTGCGTGGAAGAGGCGCACGGGTTTTCACGCGCGTTTACTGCGTCTATTAAGTTGTCCGGCGTGCTCCGGCGTGCTCCGGCGTGCTCCGGCGTGCCAGGTCGGCGTTTCCGGTCGCAACGAGCCTCCGCTGCGCATCGTCCTTTCTAATGGACACGCACGCGGGCAAAGGGATGGGCTGGCGACACGGCGGCGGGTGGGAGACGGAGGGCTAATGAAATAGGTGCCTACAGAAAATGTGAGACGCATGGCAAACGGGAGGGCGAGAGGGAGAGCGAGAGGGAGGGCAAGAGAGAGAGAGAGCAAGAGAGAGAACGAGAGCGAGAGGAAGAGCGATAGCGAGAGGGTGAGCGAGAGGGTGAGCGAGAGGGTGAGCGAGAGGGAGAGCGAGAGGGAGAGCGAGAGGGAGAGCGAGAGGGAAAGCGAGAGGGAAAGCGAGAGGGAGAGCGAGGGGTGAGAAGGAGGGTGAGGGAAGGCGAGAGAGACGTCAAGAAGAACGGCGAGGACGGCAAGAGGCAGGGCGAGAGGGAAGGGCAGGGCGAGGGGGACGACGAGGAGGGCGAGAGGGTGGATGAGAGAGAGAGCAAGAGGGAAGGAGCGGTCGGATGAGAGAGCGTGCCTAGGGGAGGGTTAGCAGGGAAAACAAACGATCAACCGAGAGAGCAGATGAACTAGAGAGGGCCGGACTGTCAGACGAGCGGCGCTTTTCTCTACAGCGTTTTCGGAACACTCCAGGATGGCCCACCTCCCATTCGCCCGCTCTCTCTCCCAAGCGACTCGTGCGCGCTGTCGACGCGATGAATTGCGAACGCTGAATACACGAGGCTCCAGGCGTTTGCCGAGAAATTCGCTGGCGATTTGCGCGGTCACGCCGTCAGCTCAAGCTGCGTGCGCCAATGCACCAATGATGCACCAATCTGCCGAACAACTACTCGTAAAGCTACAAATGTTGAGGTGCCGTAAAGAATGATATTAAGTAATTTCGTAAAGGTTCATTATAAATAAAAGAAGTGATTTGATTGAAATGTAACTATATAAATTATAACAGATGTCTAGATGCTCACCTGATTAAAACTGATCAGTAAATAACTCTGACGGTACAATAGAAGAATAACTGGTTAAATAAAATTTTGGTAATTCAAATTAAAATCGTTGATACTTTTTCTTCTTAGGCAACACTGTACCGTTTAACCACAAACACTCAAATATTTCCTGTTCCTAAGCGACTATCACGAGAGTTCATCAGGGGTTACTTAAAACCTGGAGAACCGTTTAGTGAACTGTCTCGTTTTCCTACAAAATTAGCCCCATATATTTTCAAGAACAGGTTATTGGTATGCATGGGTGCTTGTCATTAACATTCCCACGAATTCAGATTCAATTCGTTTCGAACAACGTTACTGGGACTCCGAATGAATTACGAAGCCGCTTCCGCAGCCCGTTCAGAGGCGGCTGCCGCGCGTCGCAGGCCACAAAAAGAAAGCGAGCGACGCGACGGGGAAATTATTGTGAAGAACTGGAGGCCTCTGGAGTGCGTAACTTACCCACCGACAGCGGATTCCCGCCGGGGCATCCATCGCGTAGGTCTCTGCGGCGGAAATGACGAACGTGATCTGGTGGGAGGCAACGGCACCGGTGGCAGCGGCGGTAATGGATTTGCCTATCGTGGTGAATGCAGTGGAGGAGGCTGCAAAGGCAGTGGTGGCGATTGCGTTTGTGATGTCTACAGTGTCGGCAGTGGTGTCACTGGTGGTAGCAATGGCGGAGCTGATGGTGTCGGTGATGTGATTTAGACGGTGACGATGAAGGTGACTGTGACGATGGCAGTGGTGTCGGTGACGATAGCTATGGCGGTGTCAGAGACGGTGTCAAAGGCGGTGTCAAGGACGGCGTCGGTGTCGGGGTCGCTGACAGTGGCAGCGGCGGTTGCAATGGCGTTGACGGTGTCATTGGTGCCGATTTTGGATGGTAATAGCGCTGTCGGTGTCATCGGTTTCTTCGTTGTATGTGTCTGAAGCAGCAAGTGGTTATGACTGTCGGTGTAGGTGGCACGGGCGGCGTGGCAAAGTTGGTGTCGGAGACGCTGAACGGGTTTTGGAAGGGGTGATCGTAACTCTCGGCAGTACAGTGCGATCGCCGCTGGTGACGGCGCTAGCTGCCGGTGAGCGGCTGCCCGCGGCAGAAGCGGAGGTATCAGTAACAGGCATTGTCAGGGATTCTGCTATAAATAGTCACGCGAATTGATGCACACCTCAGAACATTTAGATTTAGCTCATGGATACCTTCAAATTGTCTTGAAAGGGAGAGAGGTTGCTGCAAATAATTTTTATTTTCTCAATTAGCGAACTAACATAGAAGGCATTAGAAGAAGGGGATAATTTAAATACGGAAGATTGCAGCGAATTGAAAAGATATTTTTTATTGATGACTAGTGAGAACAAAAACTTTAACTGTTTCTTTTAGAACTTCGTCATAATTATTATTCCTAATGGGATTACAAACCAAATTAAAACATGGTTTTCAGGTTGAGCTTATCGTGCTATACGTTTCTATCTAAAGGCACGGACTTTGCCTTTGTTATTACAGCCACATCCATAACAGAACAAACTCAATACATCTCATCAGCACGTCAGTATAAATTGATATGTATTGGGATCATGAAGAAAACTTCAATCAGAACAATTAATGAAAGCATTTTTTCCTCCTACCCTGTTCGTCGACAGGTGTTAGATTGCCTCGGAAACCAGTGCCAAGTGGTTTCCCTGCGGTAACGTTCAACGGGCTGCAACCTTCACGCCGAGATTCCGCGAACTTGCGTCGGCGGGAGCCGTGGACGGACCGGTTGGAGAAGCCGATTAATACGTTGTCGGCGCGTGGGAGGAACCGCCGCCCTCTCTGACGATTGGCGCTCCCCACTAGGCCTGCGCGTTGATTCGACTTGGCGTGAGTTATGCTGCGCGCGCGCATGCCCGAATGGTATTAGCCCACTTCCAGGGAGAACGTGCCACGTATTAATCGACACGCCTTCTCGGGGAAATTAATATTAAATGGAATAACGACCGGTTATGGGCCGGTCCGTAATTTACTCTAATGTATACAGGGCGTATTGAGGGGGACAACGGACTCGCTAGAGCTTTATCGACTAGACTGCCTCGAAAAATGGAAAAAAGAGTGCTTCTGTATGCAACGGGGCACACGTGGGCGTGAGCACGGAGGCTGCTGCTTACGTTATGGCGCGCGCAGGCGCCACCCTGCCAGGCGACGGAAGGAAGTCTTTCAAGAAAAAATCAGTGGTTCTGAGAAATCTGAAGGTATAACACATGCCGCAATTTCGAGCAGTAGTATTTGAGAAAACACCACTGCCAGAGCTCTATCCTAAAAGGGGACTGACGAAATGCAATCGAAACGTAACTTGAATAAATACGTTAGTTAACGAATTTCAAACCAAATGATATCACCAAAATAAGAATATGAACTTAAAAACAATAAAATAGTATTCTTCTTAATATCAGTAGGCCTTTGTTAAATAAGTAATTTAAATCTTTCTATCGTTTGCCCATTTATGTTTATCGTTCATTTACACATTAACGTATGAAATGATTTAGAGGTAGCCCCTGATTCAATCGGCAATTCCAAACATGACTGTTTTGATATCTTGTGTGTCAAAAAGAAGTCTTTCATGGGAAATTCAATGGTTTTAAGAAATATCAAAGAACAACATAGGCAATTTTGGTTTGATAGTACACACTATTTCGATTTATTGTTTTATTTTTTTGGACTAGAAATTTTTAACAAATAATACTGTGTTAAATAATAAACTGTTTTTCAGCAGTATACAGGTTATTTGAATCCCAACACTCGCAATAGTTGTCGTTTCATTTACGTCTCGAAAATGCAATGCCCTTATAACTCAAGCTCGCTCTACTAGTGAGTACTCACAACAATAAAATTGACATGTTTCTTATAATTAACACAAATCAAAGGGTTCAAATATATCCCTTGCATTAGAATGTAGGCTCTATTTCAAACAGATAACACAAAGAGTGTGTAACGTAGTAGTCGTATATACCGCATAGCAACAAAAAGTGTTGGAGAATGAAAAATAAATAACCAGAAAGCCTTGAGAGGTCGAAGAAAGTAGACCTGCTTAGCCAATACACGATAGCTAGCATAGTATATAAGCTGTGGATAGTTTCTAAATACATCCATAAGTACTACATGTGCTAAAACAGAAATAATAAAAGTTGCTGTTCAGAAAGAAATTAATTTCTGAAGAAGAGTTGATTGAAGGCCAGCTGGGCCATGTCTGAACTCAGCATTGCTGACGAATACGAAGCTTCACGTCCAGAAGTACGCAGGTTCGTCTCGTCCCAAGACTCGCAATGGTTGCTGGAAACCCAACTCGTCGCGGTCGGAGGCTGCGTCGTCGCAGCACGCCTGCGTCATCTGCGGCCGGGCGGCATTCGACACGCAGAGCGCGCACGCGTGTGCGAATGTGAACTTTCTTTTCTTTGACCCGTTACAGGGCGGGTTTTCCTCCTCGTCGCCTAACCTGGAGAGCAAAATAGTGGCGAGGATCAGGAAAGTGTGTCGGTCTGCAGACGCCGGGATCGAAGCGAGTGCGATGCGCGAACAGACGACGAACTTCTTTCGTTGAAGTTAACCCGGCTTCGAGAATGAATAACGGCAAAGCGATGGCAGGGACGGACGAAATTAACCCTCGTACCAAATCTAAGGTCTTTCTGAACCCCACCATCATCAATATGTTAATATTTTTTTCAATATTTGCAGGATAATTTCACTTTTTTTTAGATATGCTTTCATGCACTAATAAAGTAGATATCAAACCATTTTCGAGTACTTTCCAAATGTTATAAGAGAGTTATTAATTTTTTTCGTAACATGTGTCCCGTTTGATTTAAGGTAGATTCTGTTATTTTTCCGTTTTCATTTGAAATATCTTGCCTTGAACTTGACAAGATGAAAAGAAAATATGTCTGATACCTTCAATATTCGATTTATCTCAAAATAATTTTCACAAACTTCTATAAATATTTCTGAAGTATTATATGTCATCAATGGAGGCTACGTATGGAGGATGCTATTTTTTACACGAAATATTTAATACGAATTAATTATGTTTATTGTGTTACTGAAAATAACTTAATACTAAAATCATTAAAGTACACTCAGTATACTGTCATAAACAGTCTTGTTTTCCACTTCCAGTTTCAGTAGCGCTTGGGGTCCAAAAAGACATCACGTGTAGCATTTGATCTAAAGCAATTATCAAGAGCAGACTCAAACTTTTCTAATACGTCTAAATACACGTATTTTTAGTTTATGGGTTACTGGTTTCATCGGGATTAAGACTAAGCGACAGAATTAAATTTTATAGCATCTTCCTGTATTATACACCTTAGGTACATGGTTACATATCTAATTTTTTTAATTTATCAGCCTCTTGCATTCAGAAACGTGAACAAAATTATAAAAAGGTTTCACAGATAATCACAAATATTTTAATGTATTAATTGATTATACTTGGCATCCAACATATTATGTAGTCCAAGTCTATAAAATTTATACCTAATTGCTTTAATCACACGTAAGTGCCCAAATGATGACAACCCTTCTTCAGTGGAGATAGAGATAATATACGCTAAAGAATTATTATGAGCGGAAGTACAAGGTTTCAACAACGGTGACACGAGCATTCATCAATTTAAGCCCATTATATTTTACTTCAATTACGAGGCACTTTCGGGGAGATGAGATTTTTTGTGACCAAGTTGACATAATGAGTCCCACGATGAATGTCTATATGTAGAGTAGCCCAGTACAGTTCGTTCTACTTCCTCTCGCCTGCCGTTAGATGACAGCTGGCATCATATACTGTGCATGCGTGATGTATTGAAGTGAGATAAAACCTAACAATGCATATTAACACACTTCGCGACATCTACATGAAACGTATTGCAGAATTTAGAACAAATTCAGCCATTGAAGGACACGATTTCTTGCTTTTATTTTATTGAGAAAAAGAATATTTCAAATGGAATTACTACAAATTACTATATAAAATTTATATGAAATATAAATATTAACGACGAAATGTATTATAGGTAATTACATAACTTGCATTTGTCGCCTAATAAATTACATACGTCATACACAAATTAATATAATTAACATGTAGAATAAATATTAAATTCGTTTTAAATAGCAATAAAATAACTAAAAATTCAACAAGAGATGCGCATATTTTAATAAAATGTATTACCATTTTATAGTTTGCCCGAAACGTAAGGTCACAAATTCACTCAACCTACAAGGTCCGTTCAGAGTTTATTGATATATCAAACGACATAATGGATTTTGAGGAACTGTGAAAGTATCTTTTGAGAAGGCCCGTATCATTTATATTCTTTCATGCTGTTCGACACGACATGAGAATTCCAAGAAACCACAACGAGCGTCCTTTACATTCTATTTCAATGCCCGGCGTCCTTTTAGCCCCTCTTTCCCACCCGACACAACAAGAACTTTCGATTGAAGGAGACATCTCCGCGGCGGGGTGTGGGCGTGTGGCGTGCCGGCATTCCGGCCGAGGCAGGTCGCCGTCCCACAGATTTACACCGACTGGCGCTAATAAAGCCGTGACAGCTAGGGCGACCCTTGACCCGCCCCCCCCCGCTCCGTTGTCACCCGCGTGCTTCGCCCCGGGGCGCCGAGATCGAAATGCCTTTGGAAGCGAGGAAAGCGTAGGACTAGGCCGAAAAACGGGCGGCAAGGAAGGCGGTTTTCCATACCGTAACCGGCCGAGTTATCTCAGAGCCAGCATTGCTGATGTCTCTACAGAAACTCGGACCGGAAGGGCTTGTGGTTGCAGTAACGTCGGTGGCGGATTGTCTTCACCTGCAACTACATCGAATTCAACCGCCAACTGAAGGAGGTTTCTAGCAGCCTGCTGCGCTGATAGGTAGATTCCCGTGCTTTCTACGATCAATACCAGGCGAATGTCGGAACAGTACCCTCATAAACGGGTCATGGACCGCGGGCGATCACTCCTTGCTCTTCCTTGTCCCATCTTTAGCCCTTACACTTACACTCCCATGCACTACACTACCACACAAGCCGGAAGATCATACGGGAGCTTCGAGCTTGTCCCCACTGCGGCGGTGTCCCGCTGTTGTCCCGCGGTGTCCTGCGGCAGAATCCCCTGATGGGGGAAATTACTAGCAAGCTGATGTGTAGGACGCCTATCAGCTATCCAGAAACACCGCCACCTCCCATGATAAAACATTTACTATATTAACGGGAGTAATGACCATCTCAGTTGCCGTGCCTGGAATCAATTAATTAATTAATCAATCAATGAATCCTTAGTGCAAAAGATGTCTAACGCCAACTTCGGCTGTGATACTGAATGTTGGGTCTCTGACTAATGTGACAATGGTTGAAAAAAATGAAATTAGAAAATGCTCACGGAAGGGTCCTGCCTATTTTGCTATCATGACCATTTATTTAACATATTTTCGCAAATCATTTTTCAAGCTTCCTCGGAAACTATGACTTAGCGTAGCATTTCTCCGTAATATAACGGTATACATCAGTCGACTGCAAATGAGAGTATGGAGTGGTCTGCAGCTTTGATGACTCCATTTCACTTCACGGAACGTTTAGAACGCTACTGGTACTACTAATAGCTCGTAATAAGCAAAGTAATGTTTTTTTTATCTTTTTGTTTACTTTCTCTATCACGTTTATTCAAAACATCATTTATTCCAGAGCAGTCACCCCCAGGGTAGAGGCCATAAGCAACATCAATTACTTGGCCTACCTAGCGGGAAGCCATACACCGGTGTTGCTTGCTTAGCACCAGGACCGGAATGGAAAAAAGAAGAAGAAACGAATACTCGTAATTATTGCGCGAGTGACGACCCGCCTACGGGACTGCGGGCCGCGAGTCGTAATCAATGAATCACGAAGGAAAGTACAAGTGACAAATATTAGTATAGAATTAAATACTGTTGGGGCGAGTGAGTGTGTAGAGTGCAAGTAACACAATCATTATTACGAACCATTAATCTTTTCTAACAACGTCGTAATAATGTCATTCGCTCGCGATATAAAATAGCTACATGTCACCGTTGCAGATTTACTAATCCCCAGCGCAAAAGAGATAGAGATAAAGATACAACCACAGGGTAAGGATTGCGTATTTATCATCCTGACATATTCGAATATCGCCGGTGTTTATCTTTAAAAAGTCGCCTCCAGAGTAGGTCACACTGGCCGGGGTCCACAGCAGGCACCAACGAGTGCTCCGCGGGGTCTTTCTTCGAGAAAGGGGTCCACGGGTCACTGCCGGAAGCGCCCCGACTGCTGCGTGGCCCCGCCCTCCCCGCGGGGTCTCAAAGGCCACCAGATGTGGGTAGGGCGACCCGGTGGCCCGGCGGTTCCCGGGCCCCTCCCGAGCAGCGGGCCCGCCGCGCCGGCCGCACCCTCAGCAAGCACACGGGCGCGAGGCGGACGGTGTTTGGACGGCGCGGGGAAGGCACGTGGGCAGGGACGGCTGAGAGGAGCTGAGAAGATGGAAAAGCAGAGGGGGATTGGGGTAGTGTAGAAAAGTTGAAAGGGAGGAGAAAGGAGTTGAAATGCGAAGAGATACTGAATAGACGGTTGAGATGAGCTGGAAAGGTGGAGAAGGGCTCAGAGAGTGAAAAATCGCAACCAGAAGAGAGCCGGGAGGACGGATATACGCGAAAAGCGCACAGGAAAATGATTATATGGGCAGCCAGATTCGAACTGGGTGGGCGTAAATGTGATGAGCGTGACTGAGATACTGAGACAATCGTATGTTTGGAAGCAGCAAGTGGGGCACAAGGCTATTATAATAATGATTCATCTCCGATATGTTCTGGTGGCTCAATTTTGTTTTAGGCACTGAGTTTATCTTCAAGTACTGAAGGTAAACTCAATTTTTTTTCAGTTAACCGTGATTGATGAATATTGTTTTTTCATCTCTCATGTCCGTACATGTCACTCACATCACACAGTCGTTTGGTAATAATCGCATCTAAAATTATCTCATTGTCCTAGAATTATCTACAGAACGTAAACCAAGCTTCTAATACAATAAAATAATTGCATATACTTTACGCGCTGTAGTAAACTGAACATTCTTTAACCTTTACCTACCGATGACGAAATTAAAGACCTCGCTAGAAGAGGAAACTCCGGAGAGGAACGAATCTCCCCATAAAACAACCACAAACTATTTTCGCGCAACGTTCTCCTTTTCTACGAATACGTCGTGCTGCAAGCGTGGCGCGGCCCCGCCTGCCGCCGAGTTGGCGGGCCGGTTGCAGCCTCCGCAGGTCTTCTCGCGAGCGCGCGCGCGCAACCTGCCCCTCCGGTCAATTAATTTGCATTTGTAAAGCGCGCGCGCCGCTCAAGCAAACAGCAGCGGCCCGCGAGCGCGCGTTCTCGCTTGGCTCCCGCGCTCGCCACCCTCCGGGCCTCAGACTCCTCGTCCGGCTTCATAGATTTCGCTTGGCAAAAGCTGTTGGACGCCGCTTTGTTTTCATTGATTGGTTGTTTATTTGATTCCGGGTATGCGTCAACGGAATGTGGTCATTAGCCCCGTAAGTATAGTACATGTTTTCCCTCGGTGTGATTGCTGTCATCCATCGCCAAGTGGCAGCCCCCGCTGGACTGCGAGATCCGGCGCCGGTTTCCTTAACCAGGTATCTCCCACCTGCGGGGCACTGCCCCAACCGAAGTTCTATGCTCCCTAGCGGTCTCTCGGTATGTGTGGTAGTGTGGTGAATGTAAGTGTGTTTATGTAGGTGTGGGGATAGGGCAAAGAAGAGGAAGGAAATATAGTTCGCAGTCCGTGGCCCGTTTGATAGGGTACTGCTCCAGCACTCGCCTGGTATTGAGCTGAGAAACCACAGAAAACTACCGTTCAGCCCAGAAGAAGACATAATTCACTTCTAGAAATCTCAGCTATGTAGCTAGTAGCAAAAATCATCCACGATCAGAAGTAGAACCTTTGGAACATTCGGTCAATGATTCTGCAGAGGGAACGGAGGGGTTGTTTACGTATTTGATCATCACACCGACCTTCAAAGATTCAAACATTTGTGAAGTTAAACGATTATTGGCCCATCGATTCGCGTTAGTTTCTTGAACTTCAAGTGAGTCAATCTTCTATACTCTTTGGAACACATTCTGGTTTTCGGAAGCGACACATTTCGCTTAAGAAGTTTTTCTCTCTGATTCATCTCTGCCCAACAACACGTATCGACCAAGCCAAAATTAACTCCCTTTAGTAACTAGTACTTATTACATATAATCATTAAACCGCTAGCCGCTCTTCTAAAATGCGACACATTCACACGATTCTCCGAGTCTCCAGACCAACGTGTCTGTTACCTCCCCTTCAACCGCTGCCTCCCGTGAATCTCGTTTATTCCCTGGAATTGAGCGCGCGCGCCTGTGCAGTGCAAACTCCGCGGCTGAGCTCGCGCCAAGACCCGCAATACGCCGTGCGCTAGCAAAAATCTGACAGTAGCTCCGCCGGAGGCAACTGTGCAAAGCTGCGCCGTCGGCGAGAGAAGTTCAGAAAATTCTTTGGCTCTGGAGATCAAAGTAGAAACAGATGAAAGAGAAGGGACACAGGTAAAGGGGCGGATGAACGAAGATTGTTGTGTAGATGGTGTTAGTTGGGAGAAGGGAAACGGACAGTGAAACTAGCAACGTAATAGGGGGAAGGTGAGGTGGAGGCGGACAAAAAAGCACGCCTGGATTTGCAGCGGGTGCGCGTATCCCAGGCGACAGTAGGAGTTGGTAGGCGGGTGGAGACTGTTGGCGGTCAGGCGAAGTGCAAATAGGTAGCGGCAGCAGTTAGAGGATGGAAAGCGTGACGAGAAGGTTACGTTGGGGCAGATACAGTGACAGCGGAAGGGTAGATAAGCCAGCAACAGGTAGAGATGACAGCAGGAGAGTAGAGACACTACCAAAAAAGTAGAGACAACAGGAAAGTAGAGACAACAGGAGAGTAGAGATGACAGCAGGAGAGTAGAGACACTACCAAGAAAGTAGAGACAACAGGAGAGTAGAGAC
>BOPP01000001.1:21538744-21550150 GCA_017312745.1 Gryllus bimaculatus
CCGCCCGCGCCCCGCCCCACCCCGCCACGGAGCTGCCGGCGGCGATCGAGGTCTCGCCCGCACCAACGCAAACATTTGGCCAGGGAACGGACGCCTCGCCCGGCTGGCTTGAAGCGGAGCTGCGCTGGGCCTCGGCTCCGCCGTGAAGCAAAGCAGGGAAGAGGTGTGCGCGTCAAACGAGATGGCAGTTCTTCACGACCATGACGTCGAATTGTCTTGAAACGGGAATCCTTTGCAAAGTAAGGGAACGTCTAATATTATTTTATTAACAGAGAAAAGTGAATATGTAAGAATGGGAGAATTGCAAAATGATCGTCTTAGCAAACCACAGCCCTTTGTCAAAGAATGTTCAGGAATGTAATGCGTAAGCGAGTATGTTAAGTGAACTTCAGAGAAGGAAAGTGGTATTCTGATCCAATTTACTGACAATGGAGCAAGACGTGGAGATGGAAAGATCGCAAAACAGAAGAAAAAAATATATACGAAAAAATATGAAGAATTCTTACTATTAGCAACACTACCCAGAATCCACATACATGAGATTGTCAATGTACTTTCCGTTTGGACGACTTGCTTATGTCTGTATGTCAAATATAAAGAGAGGATACTCAGCATACTCTCGGTAAATTTAGTTCCAGCAGGGGTTCATTGCCGGTATTCCATGACATCATAGTATGACTGAGAAGGCAGCGAATATCTTAGGGACGAGGCATTCAAGGCGGTACCTGCTCGCAACCCGTCGCCGCGGCAGCGGTAGCGAACGGTAGAAGGGAGAGAGATTATTTTAGGCCCAGCAACGAAAGCAGAGTGAGCCAGGTAGAGCGGTAATGGAATAGAAATGTGGGTGGAGCTGACAGAGCTAAAGCAGAGGCAATATCCTGTCTTCAAGGTCAATATTTGAGAACGCTATGCTTCTGAAGCACCGCTGCCGTTTGTCCAGAGGGTAACAGCGGATTAGAAACGCATGGAACTGCTTGTTCAGTGAAACGAATGGACGCATCGGCTGTTAATGATACTAACCGGCGGGAGATTTATTCTTTCAAAAGACTCTAAAGCCGTATCTAAACATTGCTCTCTCCATTACATACACAGGCTTTCATTATCCTTTGAGGAGTAAAAAATGAATTATGCCAGTTCTCTGCAAAAAGAGAAAATGCCTATTATGCATCCTCTAAAGCTATACCACGCAAACGTGTAAGCCAGTTATAAATGTTTGTGCCGAGAGACATCGATGCTCGAATGACAAAAGAAGCCTGACCACTTTCGGCACTCCCGAACAAAACTACCCGTCACGGGAGAAGAATCGAAAGCAAAGCTTCACGTCGTCGCCCGGCGGCTACCTGCGCAATCCGCTCGTCGAGAGGCTCTCGAGAAGAGACGGCGAGAGCGAGTGTTGCCACACGCGCATCTTCGCGCGGCCGCCTCTCGACCGAGAGTCGAGAGCCTCTCGAGGAATCGCAGTCCCTCGCACCTCGCGATTTCGTCGTCGACGAGTCGCTCGCGCAGTCGAATGGACGCGTATGCCGCCACCGCCGGCGCCCGCACAACCGCATAAAAACCACGTGGCTAATTTCGCTACTTTGCGCCAAGAGCTTCGAGCACGCTGCGGAGTGTTGTGTACAATACGTACTTGCGTTTGATACTCGTCAAGTCTTCAATATCTGTTCCAGAGGATCCTCGGGAACAACATCGCTTTCTCTGATTGTTGACTCAGAAGAAGATGCTTTTTTTTATGCTCTACAGACATATTTCAAGACATTCTTTGCTCCTGTTTTTCCTGCATATGTTTTCTAAACAGAATTTAAAATTACTGAAAAAGAAGGACCTCCGAAAGCAAATACGTTACTATAATCTAAATATAAGAAGTCAATTTTTAATTTAATAAAATAATTAACAATGTGGAGCAGTGAACCACTGAGAAGCCGGTCCTAGTTTTAGAACTCTTAATTTAAATTTGTAAATAGAACGACAAAACGGATACTGAAGACTGACAATGAGTAACTCACCACAATCGGAAAGAAGTGACAGCGAAACCTTGGAATACGGTACTCACCTGCAAAGAAAGAAAAATAATATTAGTATCACTTAAACATTATACACTTTAAGTTTTAGAATAGATATACTACGTACATCTCTTTAAGCAGTTCCATATTGAATTCAATTGTGTTGTAAACTCTAAAAGGTGTATAAGGTCGACGTGAGCAACACGCACGTTGCGTGGGATGTGTTGCAGCATAAAGAGCGCGCGAATGTGCGACCTTGGGCGCCCCAGGTGGGCCGGCAGCAAATACACAAAGGCAAAGGGCAAACGCGTGTGCAGATTGCTGCTGCTATTGCGTTCTCTACTGGCATTCGACGAAGGCCGGTTGCTTTTGCAAGAATAAGTTCCCAGATCGTTCCAATCGGAAACTCATCTGAAGTGGGTCTAAAATAATTATTTACGTAACTAGTATAGAAAGGGAGTAAGGGCGGAAGAATGAACTGTTGAATTAAATGTTTTGAAATGAGAGAGCCAAAGTCAATTTCATGCGTGCATTATGTTGTATTTGTGGTACGAATTCATGGAAACTCAGAAGTATGTAGTACTCTTGGGATTATTTTCAATATGCGAGCCGGCAGTCATGTTGATTGATGCTGTCCCAGTGTTTGGTTTACTTATCAGTACTCCTTTGTTTTAAATAGCGTTGACGTTTTCCGCTATGCAAATATTGCTATATACGTACTACAATGAAACACTTTTCCATCAATAAACAGTGAATCCAAGTACTAGTTTCCAAGCATGAATGCTGAAAATAACATATCCATAACATAACTATTTTCACAGGAGTTTTTTTACTACTAGAAAGAATGATTCAAAGTCATGAACTTGGCTTTTTATTTAATATAAAACATTTACCGTTTAGACGTACAAACGTTTTGCACCTGAACAAGAGTACAAACAACAGAGTTTTTGAACGAGTGTTTGAATTACGCAAGCAAAAGTTTCAGCAAGACTACACGAGTAAGATCACTTATGTAATCAACATTAATATGCTAAAATATTCCGCATATTTCTTCTATGAATTGTTTTATCAAGAAAGCTTATTCATTTTGTTCATTCCCTGATTCCCATCATTCTAAGTTCTGCCTCTTCCATACAATTATGCTGAATTTATAAAGCAGTACAACGAAAAACGTCATATGGTCACCAAACTAGAAATAAAAGGAGTTTATAATAAGGAAAGCATCCCTTATTATGAAAGCCAATTTTTATCAGCAAAGCTTGTCACAGAAAGTAATCGATTTAAAATGTATTATGGCTTTCAATTCATGCTGATAAAATGATCCTGACAAATACACCAGACATTCTACCACATAACATACAGAAAAGGAATGCATTCATCATTGATGTTACACACTTTGCAGATAAAATGATGGATAAACTAAAAACATATACTATTTCAAAATACATACATCTCTCAATAAAATATAAAGAAATACACAAAATTGACTCTGTTGACCAATTGTCATATCAACAACTTGTCTTTTTAACAAAAATCTAAAGTATTATTTGGAAAAATTAGATGTCCCTTGTCACAAAATTATCCTGAAAGTCTAGGGATCAGTCATTCTTGAAACCTGCCGAACTGCTCTGCGTATGTAAAGCTAGGAATGTGGTATGCCTAAAGACCGTTCAAATCTTGTACCCCAGGTGAGAAAACCCCACGAACATTATAGTTACAATAATAATACTAGTCTGTATTTGAAGAGACACTCAGACTATAGAGCATGATACCCCCCCAAACCATTTCAAAGAATTTATGGTTACATAATTACAATTGATGTGTGCGTTACAATGTGCATACCTCTTCTGGAAACCTCTTAAGATACGGAGAAAACTACTAGTTCTCCTTCGTAAAATCAATAAACTTGACACCATGTACTAGGCAGTGTTACCAACGTTTCGTACGATCTTCTTCCAAGTGAATGTGATGGCGGCACCCCCGTTAGCTGCGCCTGGAATGCAGCGCCTCCCGGACAGCCACGACTCCAGATAATTGAATCCCCGTCGGTGAACGAATTGAGCTGCAAAACGCAGCTTATACATTTAATATTTAAAAAGCACGACGAAGAAAAAGAACAACGGAGGAGAGAGTAGGAAAATGATCGAATGATACCTAGTGATTCCTCACGCGACAACTGTTAAGGTCATTACTCAGGTACTTGTAGTAATTGTAGTTTGTGTGTTTGTTTTTTGTTGTTCTTTTACTCGGGAGATGTCAGTCATTTTGCCCCGCCGATGGCGCCGATCCACTGTCCGCTAGCGGGATTTTCCCCAGCAAGATATCTCCCACTAGCGTGGCAGCGCCTCAGCCAGGACAAGCTCTAAGCTCCCGACCGATCTCCAGTGTGTGTGGTAGTGTAATACATGCAAGTGTGTGTGTGTGTGTGTGTGTGTAAGGGTTGAGGAAAGGACAAAGAATGGGAAGAAAATAACGTGCACGGATCGAGGCCCGTTTGGTACGGTACTGCTCCAGCACTCTGGTATTGATCGGAGAAACTACCGAAAATTACCGATCAGAGCAGCCAGCCGATGGAATTCCCCTCCAGACAGCGACTAAATTCGACCTAGCAGGAAAGCTAGTGTCGTGACCCGTCGAGACTCGAACCCCCAGGATCTCCCGGTCAGAGGCACTTCATTGACATGAGTTGATGCCCTGAGGCGCCTCTCCCGGTACCCCCCGGAAAACCCAGATTCCAGGGCTGCCAACCGAGCGATAAGATGCGATAAGGCGTCGCGCGGCGGGAATCGGCGGCGCCACCTGCTCCCACACGGGCGCTGTATCGCGGGGGCATCGCGTTGCGCGGCGCAGCCCGCCTGTGTGTCTGTCCGCCGTTCGCTTCCCCTTAATTTGACTCGCATTCCGGCCTTCCCCCTCCCACCTGCCGTTTGCGCAACGCCCTCCCGGAAAGGCCTATTACGTCGGCGCAACACTACACAGAATTAGCGATGTAAAAGACGCAGATAAGGCAGCACTGCATTCCTGGCTAGGAGCTTTGAGATGCGTCACTTGGAAGTTGGACGGTTAGGAATTCCAGTTTGTTGGGCTGAAAGAAACTTGACGCGAATTTAACTGCGCCCTTTCTGCTTATTAGACCATCTGATATACAAAAGTTACTCCAAGAAGAGGCTAGTTTGACAGGTCAGAAAACAAATTAACGTCACGTTGGAAGATGGCATTGCAAGAGGTAGTGTTAAATTTATTTACAAGGGAGACAACTGCTAATTAACGCATTGACGAATTGAGCACATGAATCTGAACGTCTCTGGACTTATTTGACCAGCAGGATCCAAGCAGCAAATGTCAAAGCGGTCCCTTCTTAGAATGATCCCTGTATAATCTGAGTAACACACCATGGTAGCCTTTGATACGTGAGGTGATGGAGAGTGATTTTTCTTCTGCACGAATGCTATCATAGAGTGAGGCGATTTGATCCTTCAGCTGTAAACTTTTTCAGAGCTAAAAGAAGGTCTCAAATCTCTGAGACATGAGAACATGGAGTGAATCATAAAATGTTCGGGTCCTCTGTACCGTGTATTTTAAGGTGGTCATATTGACATTTAAAGAAAGAACGCCACGTAAATGAAACTTAATTATTTTTCCTCTGACTGCATGCATTTTAAAAATCATTGTAGACTTGTCGAAACTGAGGTCCTGCAATCCGCCCTGGCGTCACGCAAAGGACAGCTTCATTAGTCTACAGAGTGGTTTCGAAGGGGAGAGGGAAAGTGAGACAGCGGAGGCCTTCCCACGAGGCCACTTAGGTGGTCTCACCTGGGAGACGCCCTCTTGTCGCCTTAGGCACTCTCCAGTTGCGGCTCTATCTTTTTATCGACGTTGCTCGTTATTCAAAGAGAGGAACATTTCTGTCGATGGGATTCAGAGGAATCAAGTTTCATTTCCTTTCTTGAAAGTCCCAGGATTAGTGAAAAGCAGTTATTCTGAGAGGAAATGAATAGATCGGTGAACTGATGAGTAAATTGATCTTTACCTAAATGTTAATGCAATATATAATTATTTCAAGGGATCTCATCAGATCTATTGAAAATACTTGTACAATAACTGAACCCAGTACGTGAGAGCGTAGGCTTCCGCGGCCGGAGTCAGTATTTACTAGGCTGTCCGGGTGACGCCGCGTCCATGGCGAAGGTGCCGACGTTTCGGTCGCCATTCTGCGACCTTCCTCAGGGCGTAATGCCTGAACCGTAACCGAAACGTCAGCACCTTCGCCATGGACGCGGCGTCACCCGGACAGCCTAGTAAATACTGAACCCAGTACGCTTAAGCCTACGATTTAGTTAATAAACTGTGGGTTATCGTTTACAGATAATAGCAATGGCAATAAAGGCAATGAAAAAAACATTATTTCAAGATAAAAAAAATCACATGTCAAGAATATTTCCAGACGTCTATGTCAGAAGCACCAGAAAACAGTACTGCCTGTCGCAGCAAAACCATTCAAATCTCTTCTCTTGTTGGCTAACTGCCTGGTCGAGGCCTGTACGACTGCCTCGAAGCCCTGGTAATCCGTTCACTTCCGCCCACCCCGAACGTTTGGACCCACTCGCAGACCGTGATGGCAGCGTAGCGGGCGATGTCTGGCGCGACCAGGGGACTTTACGCGCATCCGGGACGCGGCTCGGGCGACCGTTCCAGCGAACATAAACCCAGCGCCGCGGCGCGGCCACCCAGTGCGCCGCCGCCACCGCCGCCACCGCCGCCGCCCGCGCCCCCCGCCCCCGCGACCCTTCACGGCGCCGTCCGCCGCCAAAGAATGGAACCGTCCGAGCGAAGAACAGCTATATAATACAGAAAAGAAAAGGCCCGTATAATGGAATGACGAGTGGCACGTGTCGGCCTCGACTGCATGTGTCCAGATACTGCTCAATACATGTGTTCGCTTCCCTTCATTATTCTTTCCCAGGGCGCCTTTCAACTCGAGCGAAGAATGACGACTGGTTCCAAGGGAACGACTGTTTATTTTGTGACGCGAAGGACGGGAAGATGAGAAAGCAATAACGGGGAGACTGTCCGAAGATGACAATTCCTCACAAAAGATACAAAAAAATTATAACAGGCATGAAATATGTACTTCATATTCATTCTTGTGAACCAATACCTTATTATTATGCATTGCAATAAAAGCAAATACCAGACGTGTTTGAAATACAATATACGAATAAAAGTAACATCTATATGCCAGCTTCAAAAACGAAAGAAAAGTCCTGCGCTATTCAACGCTTAGCGTTTTAAATAGAACATCTTAATAACAAAACATGTCACTTGTGTACAACCGAAATTCAATGAGAAACATTTGTTTACTGATATTTTCAATCAACACAAACCGCTTTGCAATATTTCAATATTAAAATGCCTTGTTTTTAAAAATTAAATTTAACTCTTAATTCAATAAAAGACGTCGCAATGCAAGAATCAATATTCCATTTTCATATAAAGATAACTAATTCGATGGATTAAATACTAGAGCAGTACTCTAAGAAACGGACCATGGACCACTGATGATTTTTCCTTCCTCTTCTTTGTCTTATCCCCTCTCCTTACACACACTGTCACTCACATGCACCACACTATCACATATGTCGGCGGACCAATTGGGAGAATAATGCTTGTCCTGGCTGGGGCGCATCAAGATTAAGGGAAGACATACAGCTCTCAAACTATTAAAGTGTTAAATTTTCAACTTTCTGAAGGTCAATGAAGTAACAATAAATTTTACCAAAATAAAAACAGTCAAGATTCATGCTTTCACATAGATTTCTGAAAAAAAGTACAGAAAAAATAACGTGAAAAGTTTCACTTTTGACTCAAATATACCGTAAGTTACCAAAACTATTAAAAAATATAAAATTTGGTCATATGTACTTTAAACATGTATACCAAGCTGCTACTAAACTTTTATATGACTACGTTGAACAATTTCTGATATATTGGATCAAATGTGCAGCCAAATTAACATCGGAGAAACAGGGCTTGATGTCTCCCCTTAATTAAAATAATTAATTATTCAATAGCTTCTAATCATAAATAAATTCGACTCCACATCAACTTGAATTACTTGTACAATGCCGACAACACTCCACGAACTGTTCAATTCGAAGAACTCTCCGTCTACCGTGTACGTGGCACTGGATTAGAGCGTCCTCCCCATTGGCAGCGGGACCCCTTTCGAGCCGTGCGCCGCCTCCGCGCCGCCGTGTCTTCTCCGCGCGCAAAAACACGGCGTGTGCGCGTGTGTTCACCGGTGCCGCTCTAATTGATTCGACGCGACGACGCGAGCAAATGTTTAGGCGCAGGTTACCAGGCCGGTTCTGGGCGGCGGCGGCGCAGAGGAGGCGGTCCGACACCTCCAGTGGACGAAGGCGGTCGGCAGAGGCGGCAACAGCGACGGTGGAGCTGGTGAAGGTAGCTGGGCGGCGGCAGACAGGAAGGTGTGCCCGGTGGACAGACGCAAGAGAGTGCACAGCACATAAGTTGGCTGCGGGGAGAGGAGAACGGGTCGGTAAAGGAGTTGGAGACGCGAAGCAAGGACTCAGAGGGATGCTAAGGGTGAAGGAAGATGCGGGGATGGAGACTACGTAAGTACAGGACGATGGGTCTAGATGGAGGCAGAAAGAGAGTGAGACGGAAGAAGAAAGAGGTTGGATGACGGTGTGTGAACCTGGAGGCAGAAAGGACAGTGCGGCGGGGAAGATGGTAGACTCGTTCCAGGCCAACTCGTTCAATAATGGCGTAAGGGCCGGACGGAAGGATGGACAGCAATAGCCGTGAGGAAGGCGAGAACGGTGATGAAGGACATCTCGGTAAAAATCTTAAAAGAGCACAATGATTACAATAACGACCAGAGCAAGGAGAATGGTTGGGTAAGAGTAGTAAAGACAACAGGTGCGATTTCTAAGTCACGCGCAACAATCCCGTTGGAAACAGACAGAAGCGCCTGAGACAAACTGATAGGGTGATGGCTCGGAGTCTGCAATGCGGCACCAGCGGTGACGGCGGCGGTCGCATAGGCGCACAGAGAACGTGGCCCAATACACGCGCGGCTCCCACTGGCTCCTCCCCGCCTCCGCAGTGGCTCCCCGCAGTAGCCAGCCGCAGGCCGGTTCTCCGAGCAGAGCGCGCGCAGTCACGCTTTGGGAGCGCGAGTGGCGCTGCAGTGGCGAAATCCCGCCCAACCACGTCGCCGACTCGAAACGGGGAAACTAAACCTATCAACCAGGACAACTCTTCTTAAAATTTGAGATAGAAGAAACGTAAAATAGCTAAACACAAACATTGTGACATTAATGGAAGAGGTATGATATCAAGACCTACTTTAATTACACGATTAGGTGGTGTTCCACACGGATCGAAGGGAATCAGAGTACTTGTATTTTAAAACTGTCAATTCAAACGTTATTTAACATTCAATTTATGTTTGAAGATAACACTCAGTTCTGGGAGAGTTTTCAAAACAAACTGTTGTCTCGCTGGACACTGTAAAGAAAATTACCCGTTTCTAATGTTTTCTGCGCCAATTTAATCATCATTCATTTGACATTTTTAGATCACGTGCGGTGATCTAATCGGGTAACAATCGGATAATTGTTTTGCATCAAACTTCTACAATCACATCTCTAATTAATCTACACCTTCTTTACAGATATATGCACATTTCCCAGACATTATTGGCGAAACCTTTCCCGTCGTTACCCGTTCGCACCTTCATCACTATCAACATCCTTCACTCTCCGTCATCAAAACGCTATCACCACAGACCGATCTTCCCCGTCATCGCCAACTTTGACACTATTGCTGGAACTGGCATCATCATGTTCGTCTGCGTTTTTCTCAACAGCCTTCTGCCTCATCAACACTCGCTTCCACCATTGGATCCGCTACTGTCTTCACCAGAACTATATCTTCGATTTATTTACGAAGTCCGTTGACTTTTGATCAGCTGTTACGATGTCATCCAATCGATAGTTGTACGCCTCTTCTTTAGGTGTCCACCAAGCTTCCAATTGGATGACACCGTTACATATTTGCGGACTCTATGTTTAAATCATAGAATACAATCATCATTCCCAACCCTACCCTCAACACCACCGTCTCCTTAACTCCCAGCAGCATCGCCGCCAACCCCTCACGGCGCCACCACAGACACTTCCTCCTTCAGCCCCAGCAGCGCGGGGGATTAGGGTCGCTGTAATTAAGCACGCGGCGCCACGCGATGTGGCGGCGGCGGCGGCGCGCGGGGCGTCACAATGCGCGGGCGCGAACGTAATCCGCCGCCCCCGGAGGATAAATCAACGGGCGGCCGCTGCCACTCCGCCACGCGGCACTCGGCGCGCTGGGAAACGCCGCTACGCGGAAGGTCCGCTGCCCCAGCCACACAGATTCTGTTGCAACGACCCACGAGCGAAAGAAGCTGGTAGGGCACCAACGCACACACTTCCTCAGCCGGAGTTCCGTGTTAGTATTTAGAGATTGAGTACTAATAACTGGATGCGAATGCTCAGTGGAAACACAGTTTCCTCAGCAGCAGCTCATTGATCAAGAGGACGAAAGGTTCGAGTCCCATCAGTGGCAGATTTTCAACTTCTTCAACAGCTTTAACGGTAGGGCGAATCCAGCTGCTGTCTCAACGAGATTTCTCCGATCATTATCCTAACAAACACAGTACTTTGACAAACGGATTATGACCATTCGCGTTCTTCCTTCCTCATCCTATTACCCTCATATCCCCATGCACACACAGTTCCATGAACTACACTTTCACACATGTAGTGAGAACCGCCGGGAGATTAGTTCTGGTTGAGGGCGCCGAGGGAGATATGTGAGGCGGCAAACCGCAAACGGACAAAGGGCGACGCCGAATCGCTGCTTCCAGCGAACAAGAACCACTGCCACCTCCCGGAATATAACATGCACTACACCGACGGGAACAACGGCCTCCGTTGACACGGACCACCGTCAACGCGTCCAGAATCAATAAATTCTCACTGACTCTTGGAAAGTACAATGTACGAACATGTCAGCGTTTCAGATTAATGTAAGTGGATTTGAAAAATGCAATTACGATGTCTCAGAAACAGAAACAATTTGAAGTTATTTGTGAAAATATGAAGGTACCTGACCACAGCCCTCCTAGAGACGGACATGACCTGTCCCAGAGGAATAATTCAGACGTTTGAACCGAATTCACTACTAAAACTAACGCAAATTCAGAGGTAATTCAGATGGCTGTATTTCACTCGAAACCACTGCCGCAGGGTTTTCGCTTAAGCTAATATTTACTAATGCCCATGATTATTTAGCGAAGAAGTATACGTTAAATTTTGATGTCCTCACAAAACTTTTCGCC
>BOPP01000001.1:21551419-21574348 GCA_017312745.1 Gryllus bimaculatus
CCCACCTGTGGAGAATCAGAATCTTGCTGCTTGGCCCGAGCGAGCGCCCGGGGGAATCGCAAGTTAGCAACCGGCTGCGACGGCGGCGGCGGCGACCATCGCGTCAGCGACGCCTCACCTCGTCCCGGCGGCGGAGGCTGCCGCTAAGCGGCTTAATTTACAGGCGGTCGCCGCCAGCATGGCAAAGCGCGCGTCCGTATACGGGCGGGACGCTTGATTTTAAATTAGGCCGACAAAGAGCTGGGACGGCCCCATTAGGCAAAGCGCCCGCCACGCACCACCACCGACTGCCGTCATCGCCACCGCACCCGTGGCGTTACCGCTTCCATGCCACCAAGTGCTTGCGGCCTCTTGCAGCAGATGCCAGTAACCGAAAGCCTGTTTTCTTACAATACGAATCTCTTCAGAAAAAAGATTCTGATATTTCGCGCATGCTTGTTATTCCTATTTTACCACACACTTGTGCATCATTTTCTAGACTCGGCTGTTTTAATTTCCCACACGTTCATTAAAATGGGTTTGATTTAATCTTTCTTCTGCATTTTCTTTGTTTACTACAATTAACATTGGTGTTTTTCTCAATTTTATACAGCACTGTTTGGCTAGAAGCGACGATTATTTGATCGTAAACAAGAATCAGAAACTTAATCGCTGCCGTTAAATCGGACTAATATTTCCTCTATTGACGCCACTTCATCTCTCACAACATTTTCGCTATTTTTCATTTCCCATCTCTGCACTATTTATATTTTTCGTTTCCCTGTCAACCAATGTAACTTAGGCATTCAGTTCTCTCTTTTATTTTTACTGACGCAATTTTCCAGTGCCCCTTATCACCAGCCCAACGCTATCCCAGATAGCCAAACAATCTTCACGAGATGTTTTTCCTCCACAAGCTTAACTCCACCGCCTTTCAAGCATCTTAATCCGCGTCACTGCCACCTCTTTCGCTTATTTCACCGTGTCGCGCCAATACCTCGACGGGCGCCGCGCGCAGCGGCGTCGCTCGCCGCCACTCAATCACCCACGCCGCTCGAGGCCCCGCGCTCGGGGCTCAAATTACGGCAGCGGCGCGGGACAGGCGGCGGCTCCGCTCGGCACGCGGACCTGGTCCTCTGATTCCCGACGCAACCCACCCTCCTCCCTCCCTTCCCCCCCGCCCATCCACCCATCCAGCTCGCGCGGCGGCTTCTGCACCGCAGAGGGGCTCCCGCGCCTTCAGGAGCCCCCCGGAGGATTACAGCTGCTACACGTCCGCCTCTCGAGAATCGTTGATCACACACGTACAACGCTCAGCCTATTTGGAGGAGGCGGAGGGAAAGTAATGCAGCTGCTTTGCAATCTGGGGATGACAACCATGTATTACTCAGAGGATGGATTATCGCGCGGTTCCTAAACAGCCGTCGGGATGGTCGTTCGGCGTGACCTCTGAAGTCCGTTTTCAAGCCATCTGTCGTGACACGGTTTCAATGCCGGTTAGGGTGAATGCCAACCGGAAATACCTCCAGCACAACACACATTTCCCATTGTCAAAACTCAGCCAGATTAGCCAATACAAAAGCACATCATTTTGCTCATGTTAAGAATTGCGAATGTTAAGAATGTCCACCCGCCTCTCGACTGTCTCAAAACTACCGAGGCGATTTCGCTAAACCGACCAAGTGGTACGAAAAACGAGTTCGTTTTGTGATAGTATCATTAGCTTGCACTCACTTAAGATCAACCAAAAGTAAAATTCATTGAGGTCTACATACCTGATATCTTGATAAGTTGGGGGATTAAAATTGAAAATCATCGAAACTTAATAACTGATATACGATGTATATTGGTATCCTCTAATGCTAAGATCAAATACCAATGTGCCGACCGAAAATAAAAGATAGTAAACGCCCAAAATCTGTCAATGGAAGTTGTTTTTCAGAGAGAAGAGGCGGGCACATAGAACGAGCACATCCGTCAGGCCCCCCTGCAGAGCGGGGCTTACGAATCGCCCACGACTTTACCGCTCCAAAACACGAAACGCGAGGGGGCATTGTGTTCACGTCGGCGCTCGTCCGCCATTCCTTCCCACGCCATCGCTCCCACGGCGAACGCAAGCCATGAAATGGGAGTGGAACACGGGCGGACGCAGAGTACGAAAGAGGAACAGGAATGCCGCAACGGATACTGTTCGCAAAGCGAACAAATACGCAGAAGAGAACTACAGTCCAGCAGCCACGCTCACATTAATTTCAAATATTGGACATCTTTCCACCTTACACAACAATTTATTCGTTTACTGAAACTCTGCAGATAATGTACACTTTTAGAGACTTTTTATTTCGTAAAGCAGAACAAAAAAGAGCTTTTCAGCTGTATTATAATTCACAGAGACCGATTTCGAAGCTATGTTGGCAGTAACCGAACTTCGTGACCAAGTCATGAAATTTTGAGGGGAAACGGTAAATAGAACCACAACGGATACGAAGACGTTGCGTTCAAATTATACAAATGATGTTACGTTGCATTATACGCAAAGACTGACACACGAAAAACATTCAGATTTACTGTGAACTCTGATACGTGCACTTTATCCTTGATCTTCGCAAGCAAGTCGCCATCCTTTCCGTCGCAGGATCCCATGTCCTCGGCATCGGTGGCAACTTGTCATGCGCGGTTCCCCTTCATCTCCCATTCAGTCCCGGGCGGATGCAGAAGTTCCGCATGCAAATGCGCCTCTTTGTCAACGATAGCGGGCGGACGGCCGCTCGCGTATGCACGTCGCGCGCCAGTCGGCCCTTGGAGATCCTTCGCGAAGAGGATGGAGAACGTGAGCAGGTGAACCAGTCGAAGGATGCTACACAGAAATATGGGAGCGGGTGCCAATGGTGGGGAAGTACTCGTTGGCAATATTCATAACAAGAGACAGAACTGCAGAGACACATGGAAGCGTCGTCGGTGACAAAGACCATGATCCACATAGCAATAACACGACAAAAATATATCCGTAAGACTTGTCCTTGTTGTAGTACGTGTGGTTGCAAGTGAGATTCATAAACATAAAGGAAGCACAAGAAAACTGACATGGATGTCAGTATAACGACGGAAATAAAATATCCTGTAAACTGCGGAATACGTGAAAACCAAAGGTACAATGTACAATCTACAAAGTACAATGTGGACGGTACTACATCTCGGAAATGCACAAAAAAACGTCACTAACAACATGAGTTTAAATACGACAAAGTAAATAAGACTCGCAAGCGAAGATATCGCGCGAAGCCCCGCGAAAGGATGCCGGGAGAACGATGCCGCGAAAGGATGCCGGGTTGAAGCGAAACGGGTCTGCGGATGTGCAACGGCCGAGAAGCGAAGGCACACGTTGGGAACAAGGGCTGCGGAGAAGTGGACACCATGGATGAGCGAGCGTGCGAAGACCAGTCGTGGCACAATTTAGCAAAATATCAATACATCAACGAAGGGTCTTCATTGTCCATGAAAATATCACAAAAAACATCGATGTTTTAAATATGATGAAACATATCAAAGTAAAATGTCCCGGTTCTAATGTAACGCATAACCCGTTAATATTTGTTTCAAGTATATTCTGCCTTAAATGTAACTGCATGTTAATTTTCTAATCAATATTCGATGTAGTGAAAATTCAAATTGCAGTTTACTGATGTTACCACGTAAAAATAATAAAAAGAGATAACAACAGGAGAAAGGTTACGACTGCAAACTGCGAATGCAATTTGTTTCGTGCCGCCTGGAAATCAACAATAGTGACAGTTGTCAATGGGTGTTGATTGTGAGCAATCCGCAAATAAAACAGATACCGGAAATTTTATTTATAATATGAGCTTTTTCTTAACATCATTGTTTCTGAATAAATAAATCGATCTCAACAAAACATCGAAAGCAAAACATCGATGTTATAATAAGAATGTGTCTCCTCGAAAATATCGATGTTATTTTGTCGCCATCTCTAGGCGAGGCATCTACGAGAGAGAGAACGTGGCCGAAAACGTTGGAGACAATCCCGCAGAGGCGGGGAGGGTCACGAGTGGCGGAGCGGCGCCTCGACAGGAAGCGGGGCGCGCGCGGCGCATGCTTAAGCGGTCGGCCGTTAGAGCCATCCCTGGGGGACGCCCAGGGCACGAAGGGCATCGCCGCCGACGGCGCAGGGCTTAACGCGCTCCTCTCGGCCGACGCCCTCCGCCGCCCCAGTTGCGGTCTCCAGGAGGAGGCTGGCGGAACGCGCAATCAGGAGGAGGAATTGGAGAGCAGGCGTGGACAACGGTTTGGTTCGCAATACCAAATTTCATCTTCGAGAAAAAGCAATTATCCAGAAATAACATTATCCAGAGTTGGGGTTAATCATCATATGTAAACATACAAACAGGATAATGAGTACTGAATATTTAAAAAACCAAATGAATGAAATACAGAAATAGGCCAAAGAATAACAGTTAAAGTTACGTAATTAAAACTCTTAACGTGCTTGTTCTTTGTGAAACAAACTCGTGAAAAATAACTTAATTTTTAATACAAACAGGCCAATAAAATATTTCCAGACAATAATAATCAATTCCGTTCACAATTTTTTTTTCTAGTTATACCCAAGAACACATTTCTTAATTTAATATCACAACTAAATGGTTTTTGTCAAATGCGCAAACTCACGTCGAAGAAGCCTGAAGCACTTAATACAAAATGCAAGAAACCTCAACCCACTGCAGCTTTCTGGCGCAGTGCTGCACGCCGTGCGCGCATCCACGGAGACTGCACAAAAACGAGGAGTTGAACGTCCGCTTGTCGCAGCCCGTCTCCGCGCACCACTTCGCATCGTTCCGCCCGCATCATCGGAACCCTCGCGCCGGGCACGCACACGCGCGTGCCTCCCGCGAAGCGCGGCGCTCGCCCCCGCACGCCCCCCTCCCACCTCCCAAGCACTGCGTCCGCTGCAGACGCCCGCCGCGCCACAGCTCTTGCCATCCCCGCGCGCGCCTCACTTCACAACGCTTCAGGTCGCTTGCTTCTACTTTTCCCCTCTCCCAGTATTATTTGGTTTTGTTCCACCTCGTTTCGTTTCAGAGCCTTCCCTTTGCCTCAGAGGTGCCCGCCTCATCACGATTCTCTTAAACTCGCTACTGATCGCTTCATCTCGTCGCTTCTCGCCTCATCTCGTCGCTTCTCGCATCATCTCGTTGCTTTTCACATCATCTCGTTGCTTCGCACCTCATCTCGTCGCTTCTACCTCATCTCGTCGCTTCTTGCCTCATCTCGTGGCTTCCCACCTCGTCCCGTCGCTTGCCGTCTCATCTCATCGCTTCTCGCGACATCTCGTCGCTTCTCGCGTCATGTCGTCGCTTCTCGCGTCATCTCATTTCACGCAGCTCGCTCCTCATATCGCATCAACTCGTTGCTGCGTATCTAATCTCATCGTCTCAGTTCTGATCATTCTATCTCGTTACAGACCAACTCATTCCACTGTCATCATCTTCTCGCCGCTGCGCCGCATGATAAGGCTGCTAACAACCCTCCACTGTTGACTTCCGTTCGCTCTGTTCCGCGCTACTCATTTGTTTCGACAGGACTTTTGCACGTGTCGCATCAATCGACCTGGCACTCACTACCCATCTCATATCGCTCATTTAGATTTTCTTGTGTCACCTCGTTCCTCTTCGCATCCCTTTCCTTCTCCCCGCCTTCTCTGGATGATTGATAGTTTGATTGATTGTTAACGATTCCGGGCGCGTCAACCGCTTAAGTTATTAGTCCCGTACGTGAAGTGCATGTTTTTCCATCGGAAGATGGCTGTGATCTTCCCCCGCTCAGCGGGCCGCGAGATCCGGCGGCGACCTACCGTAGGTTGGCGGGGTTTTCCCAACCAGGTATCTCCCACCAGCGGGGTACCGACCAACCGGGACAAGCTCTAAGCTCCCGACCGGTCTCTCGGCATGTGTAGTTATGTAGTGCATGTGTTGGTGTGTAAGCAAGTAAAAGGAGGGGTGAGGAAAAGGGAGAGGAAGTAAGTGTATGTAAAGGGTAGGATATGATAAGGAATGGGAAGGAAAGATCACGCGCTGTCAGTGGCTCGTTTGTTAGGGTACTGCTCCGACATTCGCCTAGTGTTAATCGTAGAAACTACAGAAAACTACCGCTAGAATTCTCCTTCATTCAGCGACTGAATTCGACCTAGCTATGTAGCTATAGTGTGGAAAATCCTGCCGCTATCCGGACCGAAACCTGGGACCTCCCGGTCAGAAGCACCGCAGAGACATTAATTGATGCCCTGAGCCACCACTCCCGGTATTACTCGTGCAACTTCTCTTGAACGATGACCTTGCTTCCCCCTCTCTGGCACAATAAACAGATGAAGGCAAAAGCTCGCAGCGAGCACTGAAAACAACATTCCAAACACATCTTCACTGGCGCGAAATAGAAACAGTTTTCTTTGAAGACGAGAACTTCTACCCGTTATTTTCTCCAAAAATCTAAAGAAATGACCAAAGTAGGTAAAGATCTATTCCACGAGATACCTGAGAAAGTTAGAACGCAAATTATTGAGAACGTTGTGAAGACATGACTGAATCTCCAGAGATTGGCATTGCTTTATAAAATCTAGTGGCCAATTCCGAAACTAATACCCCCACTCTACTCGCATTTCTTCAATCCGGAGTTCAAGAAAAGTTGCGCGAGTAGTACCTCGTCTGGAGGCAGCGCGTGCGCCGTCCCGCGCCGCTGCCGCTTCCGCGCGCACAGAGGCGACATTGTGCGGGCTGCGCCTGCGGGCTGCGCCTCGTGACCCGCTAGCGGAGCTCCGGGGCCTCTGTGCCCCCGCGGGCGCCAACAGCGCGGAATGGCGGCGGGGGCGATCGGGGATTTGAATTTTGGCCACCGCAAGTCATGCGCGAGAGGAGGTCAATGCTCTTCAAGGGTCACAGGAAGCGGGTGTTAAAAACTGTCGAAGATATTTTTGCTCCAAAAATTTGACGCAGGTCATATAAGTTGTAAAACAGCGCAATGATTTTTCAAAAGTGTGCACTATTGGATACTGTTCTGAAGAGAATACTGTCAGATCATTTATACTTTTTTATTGCGTGAAATAAACAAAATTAAAAAAATATCTATTGAAATAAATTTATGTTGTCTCATAAACGAAATAAAAACAAGCGTGTAGCTATTTTTTATTAGTTAAGCACCGAGTTTTTTTATACTTTCTTTAAACAAATAATCACAATAATCCGGACTAACTCTAATTGTTTCTAATCATTAGTCTACTTAAACAAATAAAACATTTGAACATATAACATTCGCCAGGAAACTTTATGCAATACAAGAAAATAATTAATAACACATATACTAAAAAATATTCAGTTTGTTTATGTGTGCCAAATATGAAGTTAATTGTTTGAACAGAGAATAGGATACGAAAAAAAGTTTCATATTTGCCTGATTTCGTAACTCTTGGGCATTCTACCATTCCAAGCGTTTCTTGATTTAAATATTACACAACAGCTATAGACACACAGTACACGGCAAGTTGATAAACGAACAAGCACATAAACAGCACACGAACGTGACCAAAATACCGCAGAACCCAACGCGAAGGGGTCAATGCACCCGAACACCGCACCCGCGGCCGCCTCGCAAACGCGTCTGCTGCGCGCTAAGAGGAAATATAACAGGAGTCGCCAGTGCAAATCGCCGATCGTTTGCTCGCCCGCCTGGCGGCGCCGGGTCAGCGCAGCGGCGGGGACGACGGCAGCCCCGTTAGCCCGCCCAGGAGCGAGCTCTCTTCCAAGGCCTCTCAAGGCCTTTTGCCGGCCACCACGGAACGGGGGCGGGCAGCGGGCGGGGGCGGACACACTGGGTCACTCCCCATCAAGCGCTGCCCACTGCTTTCGCCCCTCGGGGAGCGGCATGGGTTACGATGATTTTTTTGTCTAATGGTAAGCAATTCAAAAGAGCAGAAATAGATGAGAGTCAAGGTGTGGAGAAAAGCTTTCTTGAACTATGTGACCACAGTATGCTTCCAGAAGTGTCATCAGTTCACACCCTATTAAATTCTATCTTTAGAAAACGGAAGCGCGCTTAATTTTAAAAAATTGTTGTTTTTTATCCCACACTAGTTCCTACTTATTAGTATTTTATTCCTCTGACAATCTCACAATCTTTACAATTGGTAGTTTCACATTCGCAAAATTGTTTCACATTAAAAGAAAATAAGATTCACACAAGGATATAATTTATTAATATGTTTCCGCTATTTCAAGAGCGGACGTAATAACCTCAACATTCGGTTAACAATATTTTTATGCTCAACAACTATGCAGTACGACAAATGACACCTTCAAACGAAACACAAAAGATAAACACTCCTACTAATGCCAGGTCCATCGCATCCAGTTACCTATACAGCTCCTTAACAATTTCGTGTACATATATCTTTTTCTTTTCGCGTAAAATCCAACTCTGACTACGCGTGCATCCTGCTTGAGCAAGTGCAAGTACCTTTATCTGGGGGCGGGGGGATAGGATTTTAGCTGAATCCCGATTTTTATCCTCCAAGGATGTTAGCCCTGAGTATATGGATAATGAGATGATGGTGATGATGATGATGATGATGATAGTGATGGATGAAAGGATGGCACAGATACATATAGACATACATTATGACCGACGCTGTTATATTTTGAAACAGAATCTAGAAGATACTTTCGAAAAAACAAATCGGACCCTGAAAACTGCATTCGAAGGCTACCATCGAGCACTTGCGTCTTTACACATTGGGCAATACACAGAGAGTGTTTTAAATCAAAATTCGGAGCTATTATTTAAGCATTATATGAACGCGTGTGGAGGAAAAAATGGGCCTAAATTGAATGATGAGGTGGAGGAAAATTTGAGAAATCTAGATATTAAAAGATGGTTAAGAAAAGCAGAAGATAGAAGAAATTGGGTTGTTATGATAAAAGAAGTCAAGGCAAAACTAGGAGTGCCGGAGAGCTGGAAGAACGAGAAGGAGAAGAAGAAGAAGGAGAAGTCACAGGAGAAGAAGAAGAAGGAGCAGGAGAAGGAGAAAAAGAAGGAGAAGGAGAAGGAGGAGGAGAAGGAGGAGGAGGAGAAGAAGAAGAAGAAGAAGAAGAAGGAGCAGGAGGAGTAGGAGGAGAAAGAGGAGAAGGAGGAGAAAGAGAAGGAGCAGGAGCAGGAGGAGAAAGAGAAGGAGCAGGATGAGGGGAAGGAGAAGGAGACGGAGAAGAAGGTGTACGCGTACGAGTATAAACCGACTGCCTGTAAGGTAGGTCTTCGGTCGCTCGCTCGGCCCAGGGCGAAGCACCGCGCCGGGCATGTGGAGACCGAGGGGTAGCCGCCCGGCCACTTTTCCCGCACGCAACGCGACGCGCGGCGCAGGCGGCGGCCGCCGTTAGCGCCGGAAGTGGAGCGGATCCCGCGGCACGATCGCCCCCTCCCCCACTCCCCAGCTGGCGCTCGCGTGTGGCGAGAGGTAGCGCTGCGAGATACAAAGAGGAGCGCAACCTCGACGGCTGCCGCCACTCAATTCTCTCTCACTCAATCGCTCCCCCTGTAGTAGAGGAGAAATGGTAACAACTGAAGGCATTTCAGAGTTCTGAGGTCGCTAAGGCTGAAGGGTCTAGCTGCCTCGGCTAGGTTGGGTGGCAGGTTCGGAAGGGTGGCGGGTTCGAATCCGCCTCTGGAATGGCTGTTTGCGTGTTCGTGTTGTCGCTCCGTGTTCTTCCGACAGTTCCCCATACAGTTAAAACAATCACAGTTGTCGCTATATGACCAAGTTGTTAAGAAGCGACCTTCAACAAAGTTCTCAGGATATTAATATTGGTTTTTGGTAAATTTGTGGTTCCCAATACAAACAATTCCGCACAGTTGGAACTCCACTGGACAACTGGATATAGAATGGCAGATTCGGAAGCGCAATAACCTCTGTGCTGTATCAAACGACTTAAGACATGAGGACAGCGACCCCCCGCGTGCGCGGCGGCGCCATCACCAAAGCGAATGTTTGCGCAGCGAGAAAAAATTTCTTCCTAAGAAGATCGCACTTTAATGGCGGTTGGCAACTCTACTCCCTCAATTTCTGGTTTTAGACCTAGTACCCTTTTGTGTAAAGATCATTATGAACACAAACACTTGTGTATTTGAGACTTTAAAAATAATACAATGAATCTATTTTCTATTAACTATGTGGTCATAGATGTAGTAAACAACGCAGGGCTTTAAGGTACTAAACAACGCAACGCAAGATTTTGAACACTTTCATTCTCGTTGTATATGGATGGAGATTACACTACCTGACAGAAATAAAAGTAGAGACGAAACGGAAGCGAAAAAGACAGTTTTTTACAGAGTTCAAGTGAACATAAAGGAAAGTCTGCTTGCTAAGTTAACGCATACAACACGTGCATATCACAGATTGCAGTTTCTATTACCATTGAGATTTTTCACCGCACAAAAATGCCTATATGAACAGAGTTCATGGCAAACAAGTAACCGGAACTTGAGAGTCTAGTATCTACACGAAACCTCGTGATTTTATAGTTCCTTCAACAATATTTCTTTATTTAATAACTAGCTCGTAAATTTGATAAGAATAACAAATTATTAAATGATTTTGAACCAACGTATTGCACAAAAATAAATCATTGAAATAAATCAAGAATCATTCTGTTATTGCAGATGAATAACCACAATGAGAGCATCGTTTTATGCACCTGGTTTTCATTTCCGATGGGAGCTATTGCTGACAACCTTGGTACCACATGAAAAATGCAATGTATCAGCACAACGTTTCAGATGAACTAAAAGTTCAGCAACTCACGACTATTAATACCAAAACAGCCTTTCTAAGAACGACAACTTATGGTGATGAGATGATACAACCATTTCCAACCGCACTCTTGCATTCAAGTTCCACATTATTCCTGTATGAAATGAATATATTTTTCAAATCCAGGTTCCACCTCGAAGAGAAACTCGACCAAAGTAATCACCTCAGCCAAGATGACCCAGTTCCACTATGCCAAGTCATCATGATTCGGTTCACGTTTTCAACACACAAGTTACACGGTATCATTGAGAGCCTGGGCGGGTACTTCTTACCATTGCGCCAACCATAAAATATCTCAACTGAAGGCAGAACCCTTGGCGCGGACAAATGAGATAAAAAAAAGAGAAAGCCGAAGAAAGATGGCACGACTTCACGCAGTACGTTCGCAGGTGTTTTCCAATTGAAAGCATTGCAATGTAGCAATGTTTACTCAAGGGTGACTAAAGAGTCAGCATGAGTTCAAATGTGGGAACCCCGTTTGTTGTGGGATACACGAAAATTTCGAGAACTTGAGTATTTTTTTGTCCAGACACAAGTGTTTACACTAATAAAAAAGAAAGAAAAAATATGAAAGTGTCATACGTTGTACAAACTATAATCAAGTAAGTATAAATAATTATAAAATTTGAATGTTAATTTCTTTTATCTTTTAGTGTTTGAGGACGAATTATTCCAAAATTACATTTTTCTTGATTTATGCCATCTAATTAAATCAATTTAAGATTTCTTAGGTGTATTATTTGTTTGTAATTCATCTAGTATCACTTTTAGACAATTACTGTGGAAAAATTATGCACAAGAGATGTATACCCTACAAATGTCTTTTAATACAGTAAACCGAGAAAAAGAAAGAAAGGAGGAAGAATAAGTCACAAGGAAAGGAGTGAAGGACGAAAGGAAGAAAAGAAAGAATACGAAAGTAAGACACAATATTGAATATTTGCGAGAAGAGCACTTCAATACTTTTAATACTCGTACATACTGCTAGAAAGATTGGGATCAAAGACAGTTGGATTTGTAACAACTTGCAATTCACGTATCCTGAAATTATAAAAATGATTTATTCGAGTTATACTCGTATGTGCGCGAAAAAGATAAAAATAATTGTCCACTTGAATAGAGGAAAATTCAAAATAAACGATAAATAAAGCCTTGATTTGTCTTAATTTACATGGAATTGAATGTGACGAATATTTACGAATGTTTTATTAACACCTAAGAGAGGTAATAGTAACGTAATTGTGGGAAATTGACATAAGAAAGGGAGAGATTAATCTACAAGGACAACAGGGCCTCGCGACGGATTGCAGGGGCAGGGGGTAGAGCCGGAGAAAAAAAAAGGTGGGAAAGAGAGAAAGGTGAAGGAAGGGAAGGAAAGAGGAACGGCGGAAGGAGAAATTGTGGGAAGGGAGAGGAATGGGGGAGAGGAATGGGGATCAGATGTGAGACTCAGGAGAGACAGGGAAGTCAAGGAAGGCGGAGTCGGAGGTAAGAAAGGAAGAAGAGGAAGGGGAGGGAGGGGAAAGAGGAAGGAAGAAGAGGAAGGGGGTGGATGGGAAGGAGGATGGAGGAGGGGAGAGAGGAAACGAGGGGAAAGGAGGAGGGCGGGCAAGCGGGAGAGTGGGGGTGCCGCTCAGCGTGGCCGCAGCAAGCGAGGTGGCGAGCGACGGTGAGTCAGCGCAGTGTGGCGTGAGAGGGGGGACCTGCTCACCACGAGCCACCGCCTCCTCTCCCCGTCGGCCCTTCCCAGACGAGGCACCCCCTCCCCTCGCGAGGTCCTTATCGCCCGCTCGAGACCCGGCGGCGCTTTCTTCTGGGCGAGAAACTCCCGTGCGCGCTCCCGCGGCATGGTCCCAGCCCCGGCCTCCGCCCGCCTGTGCGCGCACTGGGTGAGAAGAGGCGAGCTTCGGACTTTGTGGCGAGCTAAGTATGAGAGCTAAGTATAATTATTATTATCATTTATAATCTGTTATTAATTATTATTAATTAACAATATTGTGATTAATTACAGGTTGATTTGTAATTAATATTATATTAAATAATAATAATAATTACATATTTCAATTATTATTTTTATGGCAGCAACGAAGCTGATGTTACATATGGACTCTGGAAGGTGTTTGGCCATCCACTCTATTGTCCGGATCCCCTCTCCTCCCCTCCATCAGAGATTTATATTCTTTCTTAGGCCTCACGAAATTCCTGCCCGGTCAAGCTTTCGCGAATCACAGGGCGCAGAGTTGGAGGTGGCTGTCAAAGACTGTTACCCATCCCAGGCGACATGTACTTCAACGACACAGGGATACAAATGTTGAGCCCTTGGTATGGTAAGTATCTCAATTCTTATGGTTATGATAGGGGAGGGATATTGCAACATTTGCTCTACCTGCTACAAGAAAGGTTTCTGCTGAAATTTGTGATTTATGTTTGGGAAAATTACTTTCGGGGTGCACCGGACACAATCTTATAATAATACATCAAATGCTGTTTTCTGTTTCCGAATTTAACATTTTATGGAAAACCGTAAGGTCACAAGAGAACATCAGTTAATGAATAACGACGTGTACTCATAGTGATTTGTGAAAATAAAATAGAAAGTTAGAGTTCACGAAAACGGCTTCCTCCTGTTATTCCGAGAACCTCCGGGCCCCCGCCCACGTGCTACCCTTTGTCGGTTACAGTGCAAACGCGAGAAGAGGGCGGTGCTCCGGCGCGACGGGCAGGCGGGTGGGCTGGCTCTCGCCGTTTCGTCATAGCTGAATGGAACCTGCCAATGGGGCATGAGATTACCAGCTCACCGCATTGTACCTGAGGAACCGGCTTGGAGCCCGGGCGCGGGTGCCGAACAGCACCGCTGCCGCCGCCGCGCTTTCTCCCTGGTCCAACCTTCCAAGGCTGCCGTCCTCGCCACCACTGCCCGCCTGCCCCACCCACGCCCTCAAGGTCGTGCCGCTGCTGCCTCCGCTCCGCATCCACACCCCCGCACAGCCTCCACAGTCATCGCCGCCGCGGCCTCCACACTCCACGCGACGCATTCCACAGTTCAAATTGAACGAGATCTCTATGTTCTTATCTGTTCCCAGCGGTGAGAGTGCCTTCGGGGGAAAAGTAAATGTCTACTTAGACCTCGTTCATAAAGGAAATGAAAGTTGCCCGGGTCGAAGGATGCCAACCACAATATTAAGATGGCCCATCTGATGCTTCACCTTCCGAGTGAGAATGGGAGTAGAAGTCGATTGGCTCCGACGAATTGCTCGATTAGAACGCGTTCGGATCTCCGAGGTATGAAATTAGCAGAGAATTGTTTGTTGCTCAATAAAGCAACGAGGAATTTCCTGACAAACATGCCAGATGTAACTTTGGAGAGTCATATTCCATCTATTTGCACTGTACACAAAAGTACTTTAGTAACGACTGTGAAGAGCACTTTCGAATAGCCGCTTTAAGTCTAGCATCACAGAAACTAATTGATGTTTACATATTTACCTCCTCTTGATTTACATAGGTGACTTCTTAACCGATTTTCAGCACGTTTGCAATGATTTACGACTTTGCACTCCATTAAAGAAAAAGACAACAACTTAATTCTCCAGTGCATTAACAGTTCCCTTTCCGTGTTTTTGCGTTATTCTTGAAAACGCTACAGGAAGGAATCGCCGCGGACCATCACTTACTGCCCGTGGCTTTCTCTGCCTGCAGGCCGCAGACAATGGGGCTCCTCTTCTGCAAAAAACCTTCACCAACAACGAACACCTTCTCGACGGTTCATTACACGAATGCGCCAGTCCGTATGCTTTCCAGGCTAAATTACTTTCTCTGTTCACCTTCCTTTTGTGAGCGCCGCCCACCGTGTTTGCACGGAGGCTCTTTGGGGCGGGGCGAGGTCGGTGGCAGTGGGGCATCGCCCGTGGGCGGTGGCGAGTTTGGGGGCGATGAAGTGCGGCAGTCGGCGAAGAGATGGTAGGCGTTGGGGACAGTGACACAGAATTGGGATCTCACCAGTTAAGATCTGCCACGGAAGCTGCAGCTGGTTGGTGTGAATGAAGATTCAACATCTTTATTTGAGTTTTTCTTTTTTATAAGTTATAACTGTTCCATTGAGATAGCTCACGTGTCGTAATTGTTAGTTATAACTGATCCATCCATAAGTAATTAAGTTATGTAAGTTTCATTAAGTTATTAAGTTGCAAGTTACAACTTTTATTGTCTAAGCTCGTGTGTCGCTGTTTGTAATAACACTTTATTAGATTTCTGAAAAATAGGAGAATCTTTGGAGCAATTGTAAAACTCTGGACCCAGTAAATGATGCAGGAACAAGGTGAAGAACCAATGGAGGTTGTTTGGGCTGGTGAATGGCTGGGCACACAGATACAGCGGAAGGCAGAAATGAGTGTCTTTAGGACAGGGAGAGCTAGAGATGTTAAAAGCCAGCCATGTGAGTAGAAGGAGAGCTTGTAGGTGAGTCGTTAACAAGCAACGCACAAAATGTAGTGGGAGCCGGCTGCGGTGTTTTGCGAAAGAGGGGCCGCGGGAGGTAGGATCTCAGCCAGGGGAGAGAGCAGCGAAGAATGGGGGTGGGGAAAGAAATGGGAGCTTGGCTGGGGTACAGGCGTACCGCACAGCGGGGACACGGGGTGGACATCTATATTTTTAAAACATCGATATTTTCGAGTAGAAACGTCGAAATTATAACATCGGTGTTTTGCTTTCGAGAAACATCGATGATTTCAAAAAATGTCTGATGATGTAAATATAATTTTCCGTGTCTATTTTATTTGTGAATTGCTCGCAATCAACGGCCATCGACAACTGTCTCTGTTGTCGATCCTCAGGTGGCACGAAACAGTTTGCTATTCGCAACATTTCTCCAGTGTTGTTACCCTTTTTTATTATTTTGCACGTGATAATATAGTTTAACTTCAATTTGAACCTTGATTACGTAGAAAATTGATTAGAAAATTAAGTTGACAGTTAAATTTAAGGCAGAATATACTTGACATTAATATTGACGTACTATTGCATATCACATTAGAAACAGGTCATTTAACTTCGAAATGTTTTATCATATTTAAAACATCGATGTTTTTGACGTTTTGATAGACATCGAAAACCTTTTGGCGATGTATGGAATCGATTGAATTGGCGATCGATGTTTAGCTAAACTTCGCCAGGGGCGTAGGCGACGACTTGTCGTCAACCGGGAACGTGTTGTCGGCCGAGAACGTGACGTGCGCCGGGGATGGCAGAGGAAGACAAAAGCGGAATTGCGAGCGAGAGGCAGGGGCGGCCCAAGGAGCTGGTTGCTAAAGGGCCGGCAACACACTGAGTGATAGCGACCGGCACAAGCGATAAGTTCCCGCCACCCGCGCTGCCGCGGCATCCGGGTCGAGCCCGGGTGGCGCCTCGATTAGCACATTGTTTGGATAGCAAACAGCGGCGCCGCCTGCCTGGCGACGCCCGCGGCGGTACCAGCGGCCGCTCACCTCCCACTCCCTCGACTCCTCGCGCTCCAGCGTTTGCTGCGCAGGCGATTTAGAGGCACGCCGACCCAAATGCTTCCAGAGACAATGCCCGCATCTATTGAATTGGTCGCCTTCGCAAGAACTAAAATCCCTTCATAAATGACTTCTGCTTGAAATGTGACTCAATGAATATCATTCTGTGTACTTTCAGCAACATAATTACTATTTACCGCAACAACATACTGCGAATGGTTAAATACAATTTATTTCAAAAATTGAGATGTGACGATACACAATACAATAATAATAATAATAATAATAATAATAATAATAAAGTTGTTCTCTAAAAGTGTATCTGCTAGTTATTGTCGAATAGTCAGGAAAAGAAGATTTCTGACCTTCCCAAGAGGCGATCACACGCTTTATAGACCAAACAGGCTACTCGTATGTGGTTGCATCTCCAATTACAATTTCTTAGTTCGGGAGATTTTACGTGCGAGTCCCAACGGTGCGGATTTACACTACAGCAAATTTGTTAGGCGTCTGCCGGAACGAGAAATCTTGCGGAAAATAGCTTTTATGAGATGATTCTGTATTTTCCCTCCTATCAACTTCCGGGCTTCTGACAGTATTATAACGGGCCACGAACCGCACCCCATAATTTCTTCTCCATTCTGCCCCCAACTCTTATTCTTAAGGCAGGTCGCTGTGATGATCATCCACATATGGCTCTTCCTACATGAAAAATTGTCCGGTAGTACTTGGGTGTAACGTATGAGGCATAGCCTGATCTACGCTGTAGTAACGTGAGAGTACCGTGAGAGAGATCGTAGCGGGCAATCCACCTGCCGCTCGCCAGGTTACACAAACCCCACGGAGGTGCGGGCGGGTGGGTGGCCGGGCGGGTGGCCGGGCGGGTGGCCGGGCGGGTGGCCGGGCGGGCGAGTGGGCAAGCGAGCGACCGCACCGGGACTCGAGAGGCGGACTCCAATTACTCGGTGGCTCGTTATCCCGCGCCGTAGAAAGTGGCGATCGCGCTCGAGACCCACGCCCTGGGCCCGTCACGTCACGGCACGGAACCTCTCGTGGCACCTGCCATTGGCGGACAACGAAAGGTTGCTTTTCAAGGAACGCGAGTACTCTGGACATTTTCTGAAGAATTTCAAAACATGTCCATGTTGAGAAATGCTATATTCTATTCTAATACTGTGTGCTATTTCATAGACATGCTAGCACAGCAGCGTGAATCATTGTTGTTAGTCAATTGGTTTATTACACGACTCCCTTGACGATTACACTCGAAAGTTACTCTTTAAGCCCGTACAATGACTAAGCCATATTAATATTGTTAGCACAGGCTGGGCGGAGGAGACGGAGGAGGGGGAGACGGAGGAGGGGGAGACGGAGGAAGCGGCGCAGGAGGAGGAGACGAGTGAAGAGCCTGAGGAGGACATTTTGACTAAGCCTGTGTCTTCTGAATACATTTAACGAAACATGTAATCTGATACGAAAGCAATGAGTAATGCATAGTGAGTAAAATTCATAAGGGTAAAATAACTTTTGTTAAGAGAAGAAAATTAAGCTCAGACACCATCTTCAAGAACTTCCTGAAGGTCTTCCTGTGGAGTTAATCTCCTATAAAATGGAAGAGATCTGTGGGCAACAGATGTCAAAATACTTTAAATATTTGACATGTGCTTCTATACGAGAACGTTGAGCCGTCAACCTAATAGAAAATAATAAAAAGTAAGGATAAATTAATTAAACGCCCACCCCCGACAAGACAGTTTGTTACGATTTAAATTTAACACACAATAACTCATATTACACTTCTTGAGATCGATCAAAATTTTCTTATTCTCTCAGGCTCCTCATGTTATTCTCATTAAACAAGTTCACTAACTTCACATTCCAGTAATGATATACAATTATGAAAACTAATAATATTAAATGCAACCTCAAGAAATTGCTGCTCTGGCAAATGTTGAATAGTTGAATCACTACATGATTTTTTTTTATGAAATTGATAAAAATAAGAAACTAAGAACAACTTATTCGAGCAATATATTTCTGCAAGATCTTTCATTTCAGGAGAGAAATTGCGGTAAACAGGTTAGTAAGAAAACCGGCAATGCCATGAATGCTCCAATTTCAAAAACAAGACATTCCAGCGATAGTCTTGAACAAGCTTTAATTTCTTTCAAGTTCAGCGTGCGCCAAAAAATCCACAATAAGAATGCAGCATTTTGGACGGTAAGTGAAACAAATCAAGTGACGAAGAGAAAGTAACGTGGAGGAAACTCGTCCTGTAGGGCATTCGGTGGGAGAAACGTGTCTTGCCATTCATAATAGAAACATTTGGGCACTCTGAATTTGTTACTTTTGAATGACAAACGAGATAAGTCGACAAAAATGCGATTACAGACTTCACCACTGTCCACACTAACAATAAATAAATAAATAAATAAATAAATAAATAAATAAATAAATAAATAAATAAATAAATAAATAAATTCCAAAATATCACTTAGCTTAGTCAATTAAATCTTATCATCTGTGGTTAAGAATTCTATAAACCGGCTGATAGATCATTTACACGTTGATGCCGGAGCAGCGTTAAATATTAAACAGTTTTTACACAACGCATTAATCAGTTGGTACAATTATCTATCATTATTTAATATTTATGTAATAATTGTGTTACAAAAACAGACCAGTTGTTGGCGGGCTGTTCAAATCGAAGAAATGCGAAACATTAAGTTGCAGCAGAGGGGAGGAATTTAACCACAATACGGTATTTCTTTCATTTCGACCTAATTGTTGCGCAAAAACTCTTTCACGAGTTCACCCGCTATTGGTGACGTGATTGATGTATACGCTAAGCTAAGAAAAACGTCTCTTGGATAACGGACTATTTTCTATTGTTCCTTTCCCGATCACGTCTCGACTCCCATCTTTAAGAGTCCACGCTGTGCTGTCTCGAAAAACTACGTCAGTGATCCGAATGGACTGCCACATGGAGACTTGAATTGGGCTGTAGTGACATCCGGAAGAAAGACGAAAGAGGGTAGTGCGGACGCCACGGAGAAACTGCGCGGCGCCATCGTCCTTGGTCTGACACAGAAACGAGCTAACTAGAATCAATAAATCGAGAATTTATTATTTCAAAGAATTAAAAATGGATAAATAGCCGATATTTAGCAAATGCGAATTTTTTTCTAAAGAACTTAGGACGAATCTGTTTGGGGTTCTTTTCTGTCCACCTGTTTTTCATGTGCGTTGCACCAAAACCCATAAAACGTTTTATTTTTTTGCTTTTAACCACGCATTTATTACAAGAATGAACAAAAAATACATATTCGAAACGCAAATTTTTACTTTCTCGCCTTACTTTGTAAGAAGAAAAGGTATTCCAATCGTGCGGCCGAACATGTCAATTTTTTAGACGTACAAACTCTTACTGCCGGATCCCATTAACAAAAAAAGTGGATAAATATGCTTCCTATACTTAGTAAAGTATTAACTCTTCACACGTTGTGTATTTACAATTTGTTTTGTATGTCATTGATTCCGATAAATCGATAAACGTATGGTTTTCCGTCTGTCTGCTGTCAGCACCTAGTTCATTACTTATAGGCTGTCCGGGTGACGCCGCGTCGTTGGCAGATAGGGCGACGTTTCGCCTGTCATGTCGCAGGCTTCTTCAGGGAAGTGGTCGCCTACCCTGAAGAAGCCTGCGACATGACAGACGAATCGTCGGCCTATCTGCCAACGACGCGGCGTCACACGGACAGCCTAGAAGTATGGACTCGAGTCGCGGAAGCCTACGTGTACAGCACCTAGTTCAGTCTATTTTCTTCTAACTTGATATTCCCCAATCGATCTAAATGAACTCGAGACTCTGCGAGTTAGAAACAGATATTTTGATGTTCGGAGATTGTTTACATGTATCCAACTTTTTTTAAAGATATTGGCTAAAATTGACTCCAACTAATATATATATATATATATATATATATATATATATATATATATATAATATAAATTTGAATTAAACCTAGTAGTGATCGTATAATTATATAAACTTAGAGAAAGAACTTAGAGTTAGATATCAAGCGAGTAAAATACGCGGCAGTTGGAGGACTATAGTTTAATATACATATTCGTATTTTTGTACTAACTTTTCCGCGAATGGACGACTGCACCCGTACGTAAAGAGCGCGGCGGGCGCGGCAAAGAGGTGGAGGTGGAGGTGGTGGTGGAGGTCGGAGCCCTGACGAAGGCCACCCGCGCGGAACAGAGCAGACCGCCGACCGCCAGGGCGCCGGAAGAGTCGCTGAATCACCGCCTATTTTTAGGCGGCGCGCGGCGGCGGCTGCTGCTGGGCCACTACGGCCGCCGCCGTACTACTCCGCTGGCCGGTGAACGGACGGACCGAGCAAAACAGCGCGCTGTTCGGGCGAGTCAGCTGGGGAGGAAGGGGAGGTGCACATGCTTTTTGTCGGTGGAACCTTGACTGGCCTCAGAAATAAATACCAGTCATCAAGGACAAGTGCTACGGAAGGCGTAGTGTACTTGCGAAATTAGTACGTTCACGTTGCATAATGTTTTTCCTCATCCATGGCAGATGTTTTTTTCTGGTTATTTTCAGACACTCTAAAAAATATTTGATGAACTGCATTTTAAATCAATTTTATATCAAGTCATATTCCCAATATTTCCCCTTTTGGGGCGTTATAGTAAGCACCGTTTTAAGACCTGAGAAATATGCGGAAACAAAAAAAATAGTTTATACATGACACACATATGGGCTATTGTGCTACGAGTTTATCTATGTACATTTCTGTTTTGATAAATAAGAATTAATGTACGTTTCGATGTTGCGAAGGCAACGTTAAGCTGAAAGGTCAGAAAATTTTTGATTGCCAACAGCACAAACCTGTTTTCTATATGCAATTACAAAGAATTAAAAAAGAAGAAGAAAAAGCATTCCAAAGGCAGCAACCAACACATAAATACAACACAATATCATACGAAACAGTAGCTAACATACTAATACCACAGTTTTCACACAACATCTAAGAGGCATTAAGTCACAACAATACCCAACGGCATATTCACCGGTAAAATTAATGCCCGAAAAGTCAAGGGGGCATGTTTTTAACCAGCCTCCCAGGAGTCGGATAGGTCGCCCACAAACAAGCCAACGCACCGCCCACTCGCCCGCAACGCCCGTGCTGCCCGCCCGCGCATTCCGCCCGCGGGCGGTCCGCATCCTTGGACGGGGCGAAGGGCCAAGGGCGCAGCGGCGCGCGGGCGGTCTTGACCTCGGGCGCGCGTTCGAAGGTTGGCTGCCTTGCGTCAGCGGCGCGGCCACGGCGAGGGGCGGTCGGATCGGATTGAATCGAATCGAATCGGATCGGATCGCAGATCTCGGCGAGGCGAGCGCGGTCCGCCTTATGTAAGATGGTCTCGACTGTGCGGCGCCGCGGCCGAAAACGAAGCCCTGCGGCACATCGCATTTGCCATCGCCGCCCCGCACACAATGGCCCATTAGGCAATTACGCCTTGTGGGATGAGACTGGGCCGAGGTGGAGGCGTTGGCTTTGTTGCCGGTGACGGCATTCGAGGTAACAAGAGTGGAAGTGAAGGCGGCGGTGGTGGTGTTGGTTCTGGTGGTGCTAATGCCAATGACTGGGAAGTGTAGGGATATTAATTCCTTGTATGAGGTAGTATATTATAAGAGTAAGCTATTCTTCCAGGAAATTTGATCTATAAAAAGGTGAAATGTTTTAGTATATTTTATTGCTAAATTTGCTTTTACTGTATTAAGTCTTGTCCTGAATTCAAGTAGCACGTTAACCCGAACTCTCGAGTGGCTTTACAAATTTACACAATTTTGCAGTTCATTGTATAGGGTTCCAGTCTCCAGTACGTCACGCAGTACATTGTATATTGTGCACTCCAAAATAACACTTTCAATATTCGCAGTTCATGTATTAGTAGAGCCAGAAGGGACAATGACGGTAACGGATGAAGAATAAGTGATGACGACGACAGTCGAAAAAGAACAACGGCGCGACCTACGACCCGAAGAAGTGGGCGGGGCGAGCGAGTATGGCGGACTGGGCGCAGGGAGCGGCGCGCCGTGGCCCACGCCGCCGCCGTGGGCGAGGACGTCTGCGCGCGCAACTATTGTTACGAGAGCTTCCACTCCCTTTCGATATCGAGTGGGAGAGTCCTCTCTATAAGCATATGCGTGACACACTGTGCCACTCGCATTGAGTAACAATTCCGAATAGATAGCTGAGGATTATTTGAAGCGATACCACTTCATCTATTCGGGTCAATGCCCCAAATGTGAATGAATGTTTATTACTTGTTTTGGAAGAAACAAAACGATCATTAGAGCACTTTTTCTTCCGAATAATTATCATATTTCATCGTTCATGCCCAATCCGTTCTTGCCCAATTGCAACAGTACAATCCATCGATTCGGATTTTGGAATAACTGGAACAATTATAATTACGTAATCTTTACTTTCAGAGGATTTCACTTCATTTAGTCATAATTGCTTATTTTATCTCACAAGATGATAATATTGAAACATCTTTTCA